>JAKRZM010000165.1:30342-73039 GCA_036379175.1 Heliconius cydno galanthus | reverse complement strand
CTATGGACGCGGTGACAGTTGCGTCACCGGCGTGTTGCCGTCCTCCGCGGACAAAAAGTCACCCAATTGTCACGTATCCAAATGCGCGCACCTTCATTAAAGGTAATGTACACGGTGACAGTGACGCAACAGTCACGGTGACAAAAATCACTAGTGCGCGCTATACCTAAGTGTAATGTACATGGTGACAGTGACGCAACAGTCACGGTGACAAAAATCAATAGTGCGCGCTATACCTAACATTTTTATTATGCTGCATTTGCCAACAGATTGATTCATTCAATCATAAACAATTTGTTTTCATTTCACTACGTGGCTGCTTCATGTCTTCAGCGTCAAGGGCGCCCTACACGAATTTTGAACCTGGGCTGAAAGTCAGCAGTCGTTGAATTATTTTAATTTTTCATTTTCTCGAAAAATATTTACTGAGACTTAGAAGTAATAAAATATATACAGAATATTTTGGCGATAAAGACATATATTTAGCTATTTTTGCAATGCATGCGCTATGGCGTTCATTACTACATTATTGTCATTCCTTATTTAATGCTAACTAAGACTTACACCTTAATGTTGTATAGCCTATAGCACTCCTTGTAGTAGTTGTAATGTAGCTTTCATACAAAAGAAAAACAAAGTAAATCGGACCAGTAGATCCAGAGATCTTAGCGTTTAAACAAATAAACAAACAAACTTTTAAGCCTTGTTATATTAGTGTTAGTATAGTGTTTTCTTCAACTCTGCCTATTTTTTTAAATGAAAGAAAATTCAATCGATCGTTTCACTTGATGGTTAGTGATCGTACTACCGCCGCCCGCGGCTCTACGTTGTATGCGATCAAATTGTTCAAGCTAATACAGGGGTGCACCAACTCAGAGATGAGAACCGTACTCCACGAGGCCAAACCTGGGCCCTATATAGGGGCATTCAATGTTTTGGCGTAAAGTACTGTCTCGCTTTGCCGATGACGCCGTTTCTTTAAGACTTGCTTAAAAGATAATCGCGACACTCGCAAGTCCAATGGACTGATACTTTTTACTAGAGTGGAAACTTATTTAGCTATCGGTACTTTCTATTTGTCTATTTATAAAACTCCTAAAGGGTAAAGATTTATTTACTTCCGTAAAATTTCAATATGTTCGTGCAATGTTGAATTTTACAGTACCTACTTACTTAAATCCTTAACACAATGTTGAATACTTACGACAAGAAATATATTATTATTTAACGAAAAACACTAATTTATCTCATATAATAGGGTATTTTGTAAATGGTGAATCTCACTTTTTCTTACCAGAGCAGGGAAACAAAAAAATAATTAAATATAATTATTCCCCGATTCCGACACCAACTCAAACCTTCCCCATATAATGTAACTTAATTAAATACATAACCCTACTGAATAGATAATAAAGAAAAACAAAAGTGCATGTTGCTTATATTTAATGAAAAAATCTTTTACAAAATTTTGGTATACCTAATTTTGAATTAAAAAAATAAGTGTAATTATAAAGAAAAATCTTAAATGCATTACTTACATACATAATAATTTTCTGTATAAAAATTAAAATTGAAAACTAATACACAATATAAAACAACAATGATTGCTTAAGATCACTTTCTAATACTTTAAGAACTATTAAAATAGTGTAGTGAATTATCTAACTACAGACTTTGGATTCATATAATTGGCGGAATGTTAAGAAATTTGCACATAATTTTTTTATCTTATGATGAGATTCAAAAATTTATCACATCACAAATTTACAAAAAATATTTATTTTTATTTTCATCCAATCCATTCAAATCAGTTCATTTATTATTTAATTTTAAAACTTTCAATAAAGAATGATAAATAAAAGCTATGTTAAGTTCTTAGTAAAGTAGACGTGACTGAACGTTAATTTTTAATGAAATTGCCACAATCGTGATAATAATAAAACATTCCGATTAATATATGCTCTCAACTCTAAACAAGTGACCAGAGTGAAAGCCATATGTTATATAGAAAAATATGTATTAGAAAGTGCTTATAAATTTCAATAACTATGCAGCTAAATGTCTTCTAATAATAATTATAAAATGTAAAAATAAACGATCAATCACTTAAAAATAATCTTAATAGCACATTTCATCATATCACTAACAACTAAGAAATTATAATATTTGAAATTTTATCGTGATAGGTTTATTATACATTGGACGTCGAAATTATATGACGCAATATTTAAAATGTGTGTGTTATTTTAATAATAATACTTAAATCGTCAATTTAAAAAGAAAATAAAAAATATAAAAATAGCCGCCAATGATCTAATTTTTTCAAAGTTGATTAAAGGTATAAAAATTGGGACAGCATAAATTTTACTATAATTGCACTAAAAATAAAGTTGAAAAAAAAAGTATTTAGATTATAAATTGTAGGTTGAATCCTAAAATATTGAAACAATAAGTTACATACATATCTTTTTACTTGATATAACAAAGAGTAACAGAGTAAGTTTTCGATGTTTACACTTTATTGCTCAATTAGTGTCATATCACTGTAGACACATTTTTTTAAATTTTGTATAGTATTAAGTTTTTCACAATATTTACTTTTATTTGCAACTTATGATATATATTTTTTCATATGGCAGTTTAAGTATGCAAAAATATATTGCAATAGCAGGTATATGTTTTATAACTTTACAGTTAAGATTGGTTTGTATTTTTTATAGACATCAACATAAACATTTCTTTTATATTAAATATTAGGGATATACATAAACTTTATGCTTATGGCCTCAATGGAAAGATATGAGGCCCGCTCTTATATCAGTGTAATAAAATTGATTGCCAACCTGAATTTACAAATAAAAAATATTAAAGTATGTATTAGATGTATGAAGAAAGCTGTGGTGGCTAATATTTCAAACTGCAACTTGTTTAATATTCTAAAACAAAAAAATTATATACAGTTAATTTTCAAGGCTTTACTTCTGAAATATCTGTATACAATTATTATTTACTTCATTTACCATAACTATAACGGTAATTTATTTAATCAATCCATAGGCATATTTTTAATAACGTCATAATTTCGATGCTTTGCTTTACATGTCGCAGTTTTTACCCACTTAAATTTAGTGAAGTCCATACCGGCAAATATGCACAATCAACACATAATCTAGTATAAGTACGTCAACACCACCTTACACATAGCAATAACAAACGTGCCTTATGTTTTAACCAGTTTAAGATAGATACTACACTGTAGGTTTTAAATAAGTGGCAATCACTATTCAAAACTGGAGTTGAACATATTGATATTGAGGTCTTCGAATGTGGACGCGCCGCCCTGGTCCAAGATCTGGAGCATTTCGGAAAGCTCATGAGGTGCGTGCGGGCCCTCTGCGCCCGTGCCACCAGTCGCGCTTGCCCCGCCCTGCCACGACCACATCCCCGCTGTCATAAAAGAACATTCAATGTATTTTTGATAATTAATGAGTACATGAATATACTTTTTGGGTCAAAAAGTATATTTTACATTAATTTAAAATAAAACATAGAGTAAGGATAGACAGCTTGTCAAAATTAAATGATCGATTTTCTCTATATCATGATTAGTTGTTGGTATAGAAAATCTAGTATCCAAGACACTGCATTCTCCTCTTTTCAATTGAACTTGGGATATTACACATTGAGCGATGGAACTAATTCATTTTCCTGAGTGAGGACCATAGCATGTACCAGTCATCATCGGTTACGTTGGTTGTTTAGAAATTAATTAAACATACCGTGAGTGGGATGCGTGGCATGCGTGGGGTGGGGCGCCGGGTGCGGCGGGTGGTGATTGTGGTGGTAGTGCGCGGGTGGCAGGTAGGCGGGCGCGGGCGGCGAGCGCGTGGGGCTGGGCGCGCCCTCGCCGCTGTACGTATAGCCCTCGCTCGCCGCGCCGCCAGCCGCCGCGCTGCCGCTCGTCGTGCCTGCTGCACTCTATAAAAATGCTTTATTTACTGTTAAGGCACTTAGCGTCTATTATATTTAGCAATGTAGTTAATAAAATTCAAAGTCATTTATAAAATTTTCGTGTTTATTTGCGCATTTGTGTTCTCTAATCTCAGAAATAGTTAAACCTATTTAATTACCGTTTTCACTACAATATTTCGGTACACTATCCTTAACAGTAAGTAGTAACAAGGTAAACTGACCGGGCGCAGCGTGGTCCAGGTGGTGTGCGGCGGCGTGTTGGCGGGGCGGTGCGGCGAATAGTCGGGTGCATAGTGCGGCGGGTGCGCGTAGGGCGCCGGCGCCGCGCCTCCCGCCGGCACGCCTGCCGCGCCTCCTTCGCCCGGCGAACGCACTCCGCCCACGCCACCTACCGCGCCAACTGCAAAAGTGTCCTCTTTAAGACTTTTCAAACTTAACTTTTACTTTTAACACTTTTCAAACATTTTCGAACATTATTAACTGTTAATAAAGGATAAATGGTTCTCAGATTTCTCATACAAATTTTCCTTGAAATAACTTGGTAGTTTACTATAACTTATTCAATTAACTTGCAGCAAAAATTGTAAATAATTTATTAATGAAGTAATCTTTAAAATGTTTGAAATTAACGTTATTACACTTCTAAACATGTCCATATATTATTGACTTGAGAGAAAAACGCGTAATCTGGACAATCTTAAAAATTATTATTTAGTTATAGCAATTTGTGGAATTCAAGTTACCGGGTGGTGCATGATGTTGCTGGTGAAGGGCCGGCGGTGCCTGGTACACGTCGCGCTGGCGCAGGTGGTAGTCGTAGTTCTCCTCCGCCACGGGTTCGCCGCCGCTACCTCCAAGTGTGCGGCTGTTACGAGTGTACATAACATAAATTAAAATATAGTTATATAGTGAAGTAAAGTCTAATGCATGATGTGGAAGATCATTTAATAGAAATATACTTATAATATAATATCAGCTTCACGCTGCATCCCGCACGAACGAAGAAATAGAAATATAAATTTAAATAAATATTTCATTTCCTTGAGTGGGATCGAACCCACAACCAGTCGCGTTTAGTCATATAATTATATATTTTGTAATAATTTTGCTTTCCATCATAATCATTATTAATAAAGAAAGCATTAAGCGCTTACTTTGCTAGTGTGTTTGTGCAGACAATATATTCCACGTCATCGTTGTACGGATTTAAAAAGGCGAAGGCGGAAGTTCTTAACCACACCCACTCTCTGTTTTTTGTGCGAAACCGGTACATTAATGAAATAATCTGACCCTTCAATTTTAGGACTGAAATAGAATAAAATATATATTAGAATAATATTTTAACAGTGTTTATACTTAATAACAAAATTTTTATTCTTAAATCTATCTAACAGTAATAAATTAAATTTTGTAAACAAGTAAAATGCCAAGTTAGGCATTTTGCTTGTTATATGGTAAGCTAAATTATATCACAAGACGCAAAAGATACAAACATGAAATTCAGGCCAGTCGTAGTGCAGGTTGTGGGTTCGATTCCCACTCGAGGGAATGAAATATTTACTTAAATTTATATTTCATTTTCTTCACTTTGGTGTCCAGGAAAGTGCGGCGTCAAACACGCAATGCCTCCAGAATTCGGCGGAAAGTGGAGGACGGAGTGTCTTAACACTAGGTTCCCTCTGCTTACCCTGCTGTGTGCAGGCTACAGCATGAAGCTGATTTTTTATATTATTTTAATAATCGTTACACTCATCATGTACGAACCTAACGCGCTTATTCGATTTTTTTAAAAATAATAAGTGGCCTGCAAAAAATAACGTTTTCAGAGGCTCTTGTAAAGTTCAAATTAAGGTATTAATGTGTGATGGAAATCAACACCCTTTTACAAACCTTGGTCAAAGTTATCCCGCATATGCTGCTGATCCTCGGGGTGGTAGAACTCGTAGCAGAGCTTGCCGAGCAGGTCGGCGGGCGCGTAGCCCAGCACCTGCGCCGCGCGCTGGTCCGCGAACGTGAAGCGCCCATCCGCCGAGTGTCGCGACACGAACTCCACGCCGCCGCCGCACAGCGCGCCCTCCGCATTGTTGGGCGTTGACGTCACCTGCGCACACACGCACACCCAAACATGCCTATTTACTATCTTCGTGATAACAAGAGACCAACTTAATATTATTATTTTTAGCTACACGTTGTATCCAGGACATAGTAGGGTAGGCAGAGGCAATCCAGTTTTAAAACTCTTCATTCCTTACTTTTCGCCTAATTCTGGGGGCATGTTGTGTTGAGTGGCGAAACTTAACGCCGCGCTTTGCCTCGACACCAGAGCGAAGAAATAAAAATATTAATAATATCCTCGAGTGGGGATTAAACCCACAATCTGTCGCGTTTATCGTCCCACATTTGTGTCCCTACGCGACGACTGTCTTCAAATATTATTATTATTTTAATTTAATGAAAATGAAATAATTTTAATTTAAATGTTATTTTAATAATCATTATAATATTCACCTGTAATCTACCTATGGCGACGAGGCAACAATGAGACGCATGAAGCTCATCTTCCACCGGTCGATCCATCTGCATACCTGGAAACAAATCTGATTTCCCAAAACACATAAAATCATGTATTTCATGTTGAGAAAAACATATGAACTTTTCCTCTTAGCACCAAGCCACAGCAGCACACTCACCAGTGGGCGGCCAGTTCTTGATGTAGCCGGTGCAGTGCACGACAGCATAGTTGTGCCCGTCGTGCGAGGGCCCAAGCGAGTTGCGCGCGCGCAGGCGGCCCAGGTGCGCGCTCTCCGCCGCGCCGCCCACGCGCATTCGGCAGATGAACCCGCGCCGCGACCCCATCACCTGCCGCATCGACGCTGCGCGCGCAACCACATCAAACTCACATAAAAAACGCAAAAAAACATTCTCTACCTTTTTTTTTATTTCAATACAATTAATTTTCATATTGTAATAAAAAAAGTCGCCATGGCGCAGCGGGACAGCGTCTGACTGTAAGCGCGACAGTTGTGAGTTCAGTTTCCACGGGGGAATTAACAACCGGGGATGGAGGGGAATTGATTATTTTCATTTCCGTGCTTTGGTATCAAGAGAGAGCGCGATATTATGTGCTCAATAAAATTAAATATTTAATATTTTAATTTTTTCGCTCTCAAAAACAAACCAAAGCACGTCGGTTAGTTCCGCCACGTAACACGTATTGCCTTACAGAATTCGACAGAAAGCGGTAAACAGTATCTTAACACTAGGTTCCTAATTACCCTCTGCCTTCCCTGCTATGTGCGGGATACAGCGTGAAGATAAAAAAATCCACTAGAATATGATCAAACATATTCTCCTAATTTTCTGACTTACATTGGTGGCCTTCTTTCTTTACGGTCCCGGTTTTTAAGTCCAAAATACGGCCAGTGTTTTGGGGTTCCTGTGTACTCAACTGTTCCCTCACCTTCTCCACATCATCTGGATGAACTTGGTCATAAAAACAGGATGAGTACCATTCTCCCTAAAATGTTAAAACAATAAATCAGTCTGTCACCATTAATACTTGTTATATTGATATTGAATAACACTTACCTGAGAATAGTTCAGAACTGGGGCTATGCTATCACTAACATAGATAATTCGACCAGTGTCGCAACTGACTACGAATAAAAATCCATCTGCCGCCTCAAGAATTAAATGTTTCAACTCTTGATCAGTTAAAAACGAAGGTTTATAAGTTCCATCTGTTGATGTGTTGCCAGTACCTGTATAAAAATATGTGAAAACAAAATTCTGAGCTGTATGGTTTATATCAAAAGTGTCGATGTGTGAATATTTTCAGCTTCACGCTGTATCCTGTGCGGGATATGCAGAGGAAACTTAGTGTTAAGACACTCCGTTCCCTACTTTCTGCCGAATTCAGGAGGCATTGCGTGTTGAGTGGCAGAACTCAACGCCGCGCTTTGCCTCGACACCAGAGCGAAGAAACGGAAATATATACGTAAATAAATGTGAATATTCTGATTTATAAGGTATTGGAAAAGTGTATTTATTTTATGGAAATATATTGTTAGTTCTTTCTACAAATGACTATAAACTTCGTAAATAACTTTATATTTATTTAACTGTCAATACGCTCGCGGCTTAATCTGCTAGAACTATATAATTTATAGTTCTAGCAGATTACCTGCTAATTTGAATAAATTTCGTGTTCTAATAATATTATTATAACTTCACACATCAAAACTGAAAGCTTCAACCAATTCAATAAAAAGATTGTCGCAATTTTGCTGAGCCAAATATAAAGTATTTGGATTTAGTGATATAATTTTTTTATGTACTGATTTAAATGGAACACAAACACTAAATGTTAAGGAAATTTAAAGAAAACTGCACTTATATCGGTTAAGGTGATTCTGAGATTAGCGTGAACAAACACACAGACAAACAGATATAAATTTTAAAAATCGTTGTTTGTTGTTATCTAATAATAGACCCAATCTAATAATAGATTTTCTCATATAATTTTAATATATAATTTTATTACAAGAAGAGATTTCTTTAATAACTTTATTTAATTATCGTAATTTTTAATAAACATAATAATATGATTTACCTCTCAGTGCTTTCATATGCGCTACTGCCATACGCAGTATAGTAAGCTTGTCGGGTTTCCTCGCAAGAGCGGAACATGTTGGAACCATGTCAGATAGTTCCGTGATATATGCTGTCATCTTGTTTCTTCGGCGTCTCTCGATTTCACAATGGTTTTCGCGACTACAATAGAAAAAAAAACATTCTTAAATAAATTAGATGATATGTTTATATATTTCATCATCATCTGCCGGTTTTAATGTTTAGGCCTCAACAAAAACACGCCACTCAGCTCGATCTTCGGCTCTTTGCTTCCACTCGAAGTTTCTTTCTTATATTTATTAAAAAGATAACTTGAGTTGAACTCGTCAATCCAATCTATGTGATAGACTGATATCTATAGTTTACCTGGAATAGGAATGCTCTAATACATGTATTTCGCATACACCAACGAGCAATAATAGATACAGATGCTGTTAATAAATTAATAACTGTACATAGTGTACACACATACTCATTTTTGATAAAATTTCAATTAACACTTTATATTTACAAGTAAAAATCATAAAATTATCATATCATAATAAGGATCTCATTTTATATTATTAAATATCAGCAATAATGAGGTGAGCGTAATACACATTGATAGGTCACGTTTTTCATCACAATATTCTATATTGTCTTACTGAATCGATGTCATTGCTATGGGAATTATGTTTTTTATGGATATAATCATCTATCATTAATAGCTATTGTTGTGTTAATATTTTTTACTCAATATGAGAAAATTTTAGATGTTAACATTGACAAAAGTAATAAAATTTTACTACAGAATCTTTAATGTAACTTTATAAAAATCTTCTAAATGGTAAAATTGCTATAATAAAAAATAATAAGCAATGTACGTATGTGATTAGTAAATGACTAAAAAATGCCTTTCTCAAAGAATATGTTTTGGTATGAAATTTTACTTTTTGAATTTTGAAGGCATTTTCCTTTTTTTAATTTTACATTTTTGTATTAAATTGCAATTGTTACAGTATTATTATGCAGTTATGTTTTCACTCAATTTATTTTGTAAATAATTATCTTTATAATTTTGTTATTTAGAGTTTTTAAGTGACATTCAATTCCATTCCTATAACATTTGTCAATATTTTTTAATATTTTCAGTTCCCTATGACAATGTAATATTTATCTAAAGTGTCTTGAACACATTAGTTTTGGATGCAATTAAATTTCAAGAATAACAAAGCTCTATTGTTGTGAATTTAGCAGTAGTAAAGCTTCACTCTGTATCCCCCACTTAGCAGGGTAGGCGAGGGAAACTGGTAATGTAGTGTCGAGCCACTCTGTCAAACATTAAGAACTTTGGTGCACTTTCCGCTAAATCCTAGAGGCCTCATGAGAGCAGTAGTAGATTTATTTATTTATTTATATTTAGACACAAAATTGTTGTTACAAAAAATATAATAAATGAATAACATTTTAAGGTGCCACATCAACTTTGGTGATATACTAATATATCATTTTAATATTAACCTATCTTACTAAATATATAATTTAAACTTAATTTCATGTGAAGATGATGTTACTATAACATTTTCCATAAGCAAATATATTTTATTTTATTATTATTATATTCCACTCAATATAGTGGCACTGGTTATATTAAAATACTATGTCCTCCACCTTCAATTGATTTTCGAGAATTTGTTGAACAATAAAACACAACACAGTGCTTTGAGTTGTCACAAGAGCAAGGAAATTAACATAACTCTTTCCTAGTATGGGGACCAAACCCGATACAGATGTTGTGTAGCTGCACCACAACTCTATTATGATATAGCTTATATTTATGATTACAATATATTTTTTTCTTGGCAACCTAAAATCCAAACTTGGTAACCAATAATTATAAAAAATATTACCTTGCAAATCTCTCCTTGTCTTGAATATTATCCTCCTCCATCCTTGTGTATTTTCCCCCACTTGCGTCGTCTTCATCGGATCTGTCATAATTTATTTTTAATAATTATTATTTATATTTAATTTCTAAGTTACAAACTTTAGCCTGCCTATAGCTACTCTGCTATAGACACTATGTGTTGAAACTCAGCTCGCTTTTATTATTATCAGCACTGGAAAATGGGAATATGTAAATTATAAATATTTATTTCTTATTAAATCTAAACTATATATTGTCAGTGTCATTGCAGGACCTTGTGTTTGTTATTTTTGAAAAAGATTTTTTTGTATATGATTATTTGAAATATCCCTTTATCTAGTCATGCAAAAATAAATGCTGGGATGATAAAACAGTTCAATCACAGTACCATTGTACCACAGTATTGACATCAATTGAAACTGTCTACTGTTAAAAACATTATTGCATTTACATAAGATTGCTTTACACAATTGTTTTATTTATTATTACCCAATACTACCAGCACGACGCTTTTGTATGTCCTTGGTTGGGTCAGCCCCTAAAACGTAAAAAGATATATTTTAAACCCCTTAAATAAAATCATATAAAATAAATTAACAGAAAAATACAAGCAAATAACTTCATAATTTTGTGTATAATAGATCATTTAAGCTCATAATAAGTCTTTAGTAATACAAAAGTTGTAGTAAATTAAAAAGTTTATATAAAATAGATATTACCTATATGTTGTCACATTTATAGGTATTGATTATTTCTTCAAAAGTTAGTATGCTAAACTTAATACACAAGAAGAATACAATAGTGCACGTAAGTAGTAAGCTTTACATTAAAAATTAAGTAACAACGAAAAAAGAAACATTTATATTAAATAGTAAAATACTGACATTTATGCCAGTCTTCTAAAAACTCGAATTACATTATGATTATTTATTTTTGTATAGTTTATATTGTATGTGTATGGTACTATAGTGATGTTAATGTTTTGTAGTAAAATTTCGCTAACAACGCGTCACGCGGAGCAACGCAAGAGCAACGTCAATAGAAAATAGGTCGGTAACACCATCAATCTCTTTCTTACATAATTAGGATGTATATAAGATATGTGAAATACTTGAGTCTTAAAGTTAAAAACAATAAATATAAATGTTTCATTTATGAAAACCTTGGGACAAATAATCTGCAACAAGTAAAATATTACTAACCGGGGATAGTGGGAGCCACGGCAGACATCGGTCAATAAACTCATCAGTCCACGATTTTTTACCCTAGGCTTTAATAAAATTTAAGACAAATTTCTCAATAAACGTATTTTTGTACTAATAAAACACTATGTATGTTTATAGTAATTATTCAACACAACACAGGCGCCATTTTTCATTTATTAGATGACATGACATTGTCTTGCCAACCACAGAATCTTAAAAACTTGCCAGATTATATTTTTTATCTTTAAGATTGCCATGAGAAAAATATTTTACTAAGACCTTACAGTTAAGTATCTCGGAATATATATATAGTCTCCCTACAGGTAAAGCATTACTTTTGGTGGGTTTACTCCATCTTACCATATCTATTGCTTTCGTCTAGTCTAGGAAAGTAATTTGGAACACATATATAAAAAGTACACTGTCCACAACGGTAAATGGTGTAAAATATATGTTACAATGTCGGTAAAACATATAACATATTAAATACTTTTTATAACGTTTTACTACTGGTTATATTTTCCTATCCCGATTGTTTGAAATTTTTGACAAAGGGATAACTCCTATAATCTTGACTACCTCATTTTTTGCTTTTCAAAATTATGATTGTTACATAAGCTACTGAGTAAAAAATTATAAAAAGCAATGGACGGAGAGTCTGAACTATTATCTGACACAGCTACAAATTGTAATCTAGCCTCTACTTCAGAAACACTTTCAGACAACTACCAAGCCAAGTTAGATTGTTTAGAAAAAAAAGCCGTTCATCTAAGGTAATGAATACATAAAAAATATTTTTAAAAAATATAATATTTCGTCTTTTCCTGTACTTTTTGGATGGTTGAAGTGTTATCATAATAGAAACAAATAAAATTAAAATATTTACATATATTTTTTATCGTTGAATTCATTTATAGACAGATTAAAGTTCTAATTTCTTTGTATTTTGGAATCTTCGGCGGAAAGTGGAGAACGGAGTGTCTAAACACTGGGTTCCCTCTGCATATCCTGCTGTATGCGGGATACAGCGTGAAGCGGACTTCTGTACTAGAAGATGGATTCTCCGTTTATCCAGATTAAATGGCTTTTGTAAACACCTAAACTAGTTTTGACAACAAGATTTATTTAAAAATATAGTGGTGGTGATTCATTACAGGCTAATTTTAGAAAAAGATTTTAAGGCTGCAGATATAAAATGGAGCCTATTTGTGGCAGCTGCGTTTAGCTTCAGATATGAAAGCTGCCTGAGACCATTTCCACCAGTTTTTATGAAGAACGGAATTAAAAACATGGATGAATTAGTATATATATCTACTTAATATTTATTTTAATACAATATTTACATTAATTTATTAAAACATATTTAGCTTTTGTATTTTAATTGATTTCAGTTGAGCGTTATAACCGACGTTCCTGCTCTAGACTTAGTATTACAACAACTAGATGATCTCGACAATTTAGTTAATATAAGTGACATTATTGATTTATTATTTTACGTACTGGTCAGGTTAAAGGAACCAAATCTAAAGACTGTACCCCAAGAAGCAGTATGTTCTATTATTTTCATAATAAAATTAATTTAATGTAAGATCAATTAATTTTAAAGAAATATTTTTTAGCATGAAGAAATTTTAATTAACGCGCACTCACTACTACCAGCACCTAAGCCTCAGTACATCTTTCAAGTTGTTAGTTCTAATAAATCTGGCACGGAATTGAAATGGAAGGAGTTATCTAAAGATCATAAAGTCTTTTATGGATATCATGGAAATAGATTGGAAAATTTCTATGCAATGATAAATTTTGGTTTACAAGTACATTTAAATAAGGTATCATTTTCTAAAGTTGTATTAAGATTAATTATAAAAATAGCGACAAATACTTTAAAAAGATTCTTGCATTAACATGTATATTTACAGTACGATCAATCGTGGCGGTCGTGGCCACCCTGAGCTAATGTTATATTTTTACTTACTTAGACATCACTAATGGGAAAAGGAGTTTGTCTTTCCCCTGAGTTAAATATAAGCCTTTCACATAGTCACGGAGGGTTTGGCTGGGGAGCTAGTTGTATCGGAGGTCATCTCTCTTGTGTAGCCATGTGTGAAGTAATCGATGCTCCTGAAGGCATAAATTATCATAAACCCATTACTAACGAAGGTAATCACAGTTTATTACAAATAGTAATATTTTGTTAGTGTTTATGGCTTCACGCTTTACCCCAGCGTCGTTACGAGAAACAGAAAGAGTCCACTGCCAAACGCTACGGTGTCTGCATTCCTCTTTCAGTATCGACAATACTGTACTCTCGAATGTCAACCTTCCTTGTCCTTCTGCCTCTCGTAACACACATTCATTCTACATAAATCTTTTTTCTATCCTTTCGTCGTAATGTGGTCTAGGAGAGAGCACTTTAGGTTCAATTCATCCTAAAAAAATATATGGATTAAAATAATAACAACGCATTTATAACGTCAACAATTTAATAATCTCTCATAAAATAGCATAAAAAAGATACATTTAAGTCTTATCTCTTAAAATTAAGAAAATTATCGTAAATGGAAATTCTCGAGTAAGCATCTATATCGATAAAAGTAAGTGAATCTTGTATAAGAGTACCTACTTATTAAAATGTTCAGAGGTCATATATATATTTTTTACACTGCTAATGTCGTACAAGCCTCATCGAAGCCTTTTAAATATCTTATCTAGTCTTCTTGTCTACTACTTTTTTGTGCATCTCCTTTGGTAGTTTACAAGGTGTTGTGCCGTTTTAGGAAGAGGTTTAATCCTTGAGAGCAAGCCATTTGTTTGAATTGTATCCTTTCCAAAAAAAAGAGTCAGCAAAATCGGTTGGCGTGATATTGAGTTATTCGTCCATTTGTCGCGGACATACTTAATGCAAAATTTTAATAATAATAAAATTAAAAGTTTTATATTGATGTTATATTTTTGTATTGTAAACTGAAGTTAATTTAATTTTGACAAGGACAGTCGAAAAATCCAAAACATAAAAATGAAGATACGATGAGACCCCTAACCTGTACCGTGCGATGAGCACATCTAAAATTTTATACTTACTAACAGTTATTGTAAAGCTTTAAACTTTATTTCACAAGGTGATGGTGTTTATAAAGATGACGAGGCTAAAAATATGTCAGAACAAAATTTAGGCGGTAGAGCTGTACATTATATTGTTACCAATGCCGATTTAATACGCCTACGTTACTTGCTCGTTTACGCTAAGCAACCCACTTCAATGCGCTTCCCTACTACTAGTGCTGCAAGAGGAGGTAAAAATTTATTTAAAGTATAAAATCTTACAGTAAAGCATAGATACCTATAAATAAATTGTAGGTATATAGTACGGTCGACGACTCGCAGCCTCCCTGAAGTTAGATGTTAGATGGCTGATGCACAGTTTTGATTTGACTTTTATTATTTTTTATTATTTTGTTCCTGAGTGAACAATATACGTCGACCGTGCAGCGGAATGAAGCTATTAACATTAAAACACTTCGATCCACGTCCATGATGAGACGCCAGACTCTTATTGTATTAACGAATTTCTTATCCAGTGTAACCGACTCATAACCAGGTTCCTTTAAAATCTCCTATGAAGCCAAATATTATCATTGCGTTCTTGATTGTTAATATCTACAGCAATTATCTGATTTACAGCTGGCGGGGTTCGACAATGGTTCGCTAAATATAAATTACTTTCAATACTTCTTGGTTACGGACTAATGCTGGCCACCATTGGATTTGCAAATAATCAACCAATAAACTATTATTATAAAATTTTACTTAAGAAACTGGAGATGGCGTTAAACAATGTGAAAGTGTGATGTTTTTTAAGTCTTTGTTTGTTTTGGGAATAAAGTATGTACAATTTTAAAACTAATTCAATTATTATTTTTAAAAAACATTTAATAAAAAATAGTTCTAAACAAAAATGACAAGCCATTTTCTAAAATTGTTTCGTAAAAAAAGTATAGCCTAAAATTATATACCTATAACAGTCATTGTATAATTATATATAGATAATATTCATTGTATCCCACTAAGAAAATGAAGTTCAAAACCTATTGCTGTAAAAATAGTAGGTACCTATAGGTATATATGTCTTTATCAAAAATTGTATGTGTCTCAGCCAAAGTATCAGTTAGCCATTCATTGGATAGCTTAGGTACTATAGCAGCGATGCCTAGTGGAGTGATTGGAAATTAGTAATTAAATTACAAATGAAGCTCGTAGGTACTTAATTGGCTACGCCATATGCATTCTCTATGTATTTTAAAGAATAGCAAAGCTTAGAAATAAATGTTTTAAAAATTATTTTACGTATGTTGTAAAAGTACCTCCCGTGCATGAGGTATAGCCACCATAGCATAATCAGAGCAAACCTAATATCACGAAAATCTATTTTCCACTTTTCGATCAAATTCATTTGCGTGTTTAATAACAAGCAGCTCAAGCCCGAGTGGATAAATAAATATAGGTAATCCATGGTCTTTAGTGAGAATTGAACCCACAATAACAAAACCATATTAGATATCATTCGAATAGTGATGATTATTATCTAATTATGAAAGGATGTTAGTTATTTTAGAACAATATGTCCGCTTGCCGTTACATTCCACTCGTCATGCGCTAAAGCATAATCATTGTCCGATCTGTTTTCATTGAGAGAGATGTCCAACCACACATTTAGCATACAGTAGCTTTGACTTTCGCATGTTTTTACGTTCATTGTAAACTGTTAGATTCTGCTACTTTTATTATAATAATTTAAAAAAAAAACCATGATCGTTATGGATGTTTTTTATTTAGTTATTTGTCTTATAGGCTGTGTGACCACTCAGGATCCATTTGCAAATTTACCTCAGGGTCGCATTGTCGGGGTAAGGGACAATCTACAATTTATTTATGCACTTACCACTGACTTGATTTTGCAATTTAGTTTATTTCAGATAAAAGTTTTTACTGAAAACTCATTTACACCAATCGAGGCATTTTTTGGGATACCATACGCGGCGCCACCACTTGGAAGGCTGCGCTTTTCTGTAAGTACCTTGAACTAGTACAATGTACTGTGAATAAAATTAATTCAAAAATTATTTTGTTCTTTAAATAATAGATGATGTTGTATTTTCAGCCACCAGAACGTCATCAAGGTTGGAGGCGAACTTTATTTGCTCATCGAATGCGCCCACGCTGTCCGTATTCTGGCAATGATACTGACGTTAGCGAAGACTGCCTATATCTGAATATATGGACACCTAGGGTTAGAAATTTTATTGGTTTCGAATAAATTGGTTATTAAATAAATTTATGTAATAACTATTATATTTTACTCTTTCTAGGTAGACAGCGGATAGTAAATTGCTATCAGTCGTAATTATATTGTATAGTGAATCATGGTTACAAAACGGCATTAATTTACCTTGTCAAGAGCTGGCTGCAGAGGGTGTTGTAGTTGTAACAATAGCTTACAGGCTAAATATTCTATCATTTTTTACGCTAAATACTTTAACAGCTCGTGGAAATCTTGCACTTTTAGATCAATATATGGCGTTTATTTGGGTAAGAGAAAACATAGCAGCATTTGGAGGCGACCCTAATTCTATAACTTTACTGGGACATTCCGCTGGTGCAGATAGTGTTCTTCTTCACATAGCGTCACCCAGAGCAATTGGTAAGTTTTTTTAATAGTCATAAATTTAATTTGTAAACAAAAATTTTATGGATATAAATTAAAATATGGTCTTTTAACATGTTAATTTTTGACATTAGGTTTATTCCACCGAGCGGTAATAATGTCCCCACAAAATATTTGGAAGGCAATTGGAAAACAAACTTCATCTAATAGTTCTACAGTTGAAATGCTATCACAAAGAATAGTGGAATTTCTGGGTTGTTCCAGTAATAACCACAATGATATCCTTCAATGTATGAAAACGAAGCCTCTCACGGATATAATGGCATTAAACACGGTATTCTTTATATTTTAACATTGTCTAAAAGTATATATATAAAACAAACATAAAAAACTAATATACCTACATTAAAAAAAAATAACCAATGTTTTTACGTAATAACATTAATCATAGCGATGCCATATTTTTTTTTGGTAATTTTAATTTTGGTAATGTATATTTATCCATGTTGTACATATACATATAATGTCAGTCGTACAAAACAGGATGATTGGATTTTCTTTTCGCAATATTGTTAAAAGCCATAAAACATTAAAATTAATAATTTATTTACATATCTATTTAGTTTCAGATTTAGTTTATTGTGTGTTATTTTTGTGCTATAGGCCAATTGGACACATGGTCTTCAACCCACTCCTGATTATTTTCTGCCAGAATCTGAACAATATTTACCGGATACTTTATCATCAACATTATCTTCTTCAAAGTCAGTAATCGCACTCGATGTTCTTTTAGGAACGACTGATTTAGAGGCAATTAATCAAGGTGACGATCAGCGAACTGAATCTCTTTTTTTTTAAATATCTAAAAGTTTATTGCTCCAAATTAAATATATATATGTATTTTTTATTACAGGGTACAAGTATGAAGAGCTCCTAAAGGAAGAACGTGATAATATTTTCGATTATACTATTTCCATTCTTATTCCTAATCTTTTAAAATTGCTGTCTCTTGACCGATTAGAAAGTTCCACTCTTGTAAATGTGTTTTCTACTGTTATTCTACGTCCAGTTTGTACACAAACTTAGTGATAGGTAAATGATTTACTAACAAATTTTTAAACCTTTCCAGCTTACACAAATAGTTCAGTGGGAATTCTTGGGAATTGAAAAATATACACCAAATGAAAATACTAATTTCAACTTAATCCAAGCTATTGTAAGAATGGAAACATCAGCAAAATGGGGAGCAGGAGTAGCGCTTCTTGCTGCTCGACTCGCCCGAAAAGTATCACAGTTATACGTTTATCATTATTCGTTCGCCTCAAGTGTAGATTTGAATGGTCGAAGATTAAACTTTACAGGTACTTAAAGGATTCAATACTTATTATCTTTTTAATTAGAAAAAAAAGCATATCTTAAAGAAGTGGTTTTACTATTTTTAAAGGAGCAGTGCATGGAGCTGAACTAATTGCCTTACTAGGCGATTCTTTAATGCTTCAAGTTGCCCGTCGGCCTATGTCTCAAAATGAAAAAGAAATGTCTAAGAAATTTAGAAAATATCTTACAAATTTCGTTAAATTTGGGTACAGACTGTTTTTGTTTAATTTTTTAGCTTTATACTGTATCCCGCATAAAGCAGGATAGAAAACTTAGTGTCGCCCTCCGTTCTCAACATTCCATCTTATTATGGAGATATTGTAAATATAATAAAATGACAATCTCTAATGAGCTTATAAATATATTTTTTTCTTGCTCGTGTGGTTTTTTGTAAATGTCAGGCTCTTGGAATACAATATATTATATGTCATTGAATTAAAGATGTTTTATATCCAAAGGTCACCAGATAGTAACTTACAATGGCCAAAGTATATAGCAGGTGGCTCATATATACATGAAATATGCAATACTCAACTTTCGGAGTGTAACGTGGATAGAAAAGTAAAAGAGGTAGCGTTTTGGCTTCAATATTTACCTCGGCTATCTAATAAGCTAATGTCCCATGAACAAGCTGAAAAGATTACTACTCCAAATGGTAGGTTAAATTGCAATATTCTTGTTTTTGTATTTATGATTATTTAATCTATAGATACATATAACGAAATCGTAACTAATCATGGTAGGTAGGTAGGTATGTGAGGAAATCTATTACTAGAGCATTTATCAATGTAATAGAACCCAAAAGAAAAATGTTTGTCTGTCCGTCTGTCCATCTGTCAGTCTGTCCTTCTGTTCGTCTGTTAGTTTATTAATCTGTTCATATGTGCGCTTGTTCACGTCAAACTCAGATTCGGCTCAACCGATTTAAATTCACTATTTTATTTTGGCAAACTTCCCTTAATATTTAGTGTTTGTTTTATTTAAATCGATTCATAAATAAAAAGTTATATCAATATAAAATATTTGGTTGGATAAACTTGCTACAAAATATTATTTTTATTGAATTGACTGAAACTTTAGTTTTCAATTTATAGTTAATGTCTTTAAAATGGCAATGTTATAAGAACACGAAAGTAATTCAAATTAGTAAAAAAATAATTGTGTATTTCCAGCAGGCAGCCGTGAGTGGATCACTAAATATTTATAAAGATGTAAAATGTTATTAACAACAACATAAACAACTTTTTTTAGGTGACAGCAGATTTCGTGGTGGAGTACTCGCGATGTGTGGAATTACGGTTATGCTCCTTTTACTATTAGCTATTAGCATTGTAATTATATATAAATGGCGCACTCGTCGACCATTAGATATAGATTCTCATGTTGCTAAATTATAGAAGTTGAAATATCATATTCAATATTAATAACAAATTATATACATATTTTACACGAGTCTATTATTTTTTACAATATAATAAACCAATCATATAAAGTTTCTCCTTCTGTAGTGTGCTGAAAAATTATTACGATGAAAATTAATCACATGTGAAAAAAATTCAAGATCAAATATTATTATAAATTTTCCTTAACTAAAATATTTTCATGTCATAATTTTATTATTGTTGGTCGCCAAATATGTTGTAAGCTGAAAATTACATGTATATTCTAGTAGTCAAGGTGCAGAAGGAATTTAGTGTTAAGACACTCCGTTTCCCACTTTCTGCCGAATTCTGGAGGCATTGCGTGTTGAGTGGCAGAACACAACGCCGCGCTTTTGAGAATATTATATGAAACACACAGTAGGTGCCAATAAAATTCGAAATTGCGAATCACACTGTAGTAAATGGAATCAATGGGAAGAATGAAATGCCTTTTCAAAAAAAATTGTTTTCAAAATTGGTCAAAAATAATAGAGGAATCCGTCGATTTACATTTTTTTATGTTTGTCCGTCGACATTGTAGTTAACAAATATAGTGACTCCTTGTTTTAAAAAAAGTATGTTAAAACTAATGATAATTTTAGTTTCGAGATTTTCAAACAATTACTACTGATAGGGATATTATTTAAAAAATATATATATTTATCTATTTAAAAATTTACCAAGGATAAAGTATATAGCTTTATTTTTGTAATAGAATCAATGGTTTTTATCGATATAAAATCTAAAAGTCCATACCGATACTTATCATTAGTAGGCTATTTATAATCTGTACCGCTATGCAGTTACTTTTGCTTGTTAGTTGTCATTTGTCAATTGTCACTAGCATTTATTAAATAAAATAAATTTTTCTTTGCATCTTGGGAATTTTGTAATTTGATCAAAACAGTTGGTAATTTTGTATATATGAATAAATAAATAATATAGTACATACAAAGCGAAATGGCGCTAGCACTGCAAAGAAGGGCAAATGTAAGTTTTGTTTAATTAAAAACGTCGTTACTAATAACTCATGTGTGGAACAATTTGTTAAGTATTCTCTTTATTACAGGTAAGACTACCGCCAGAGGTCAATAGAATATTATATATCAGAAATTTACCCTACAAAATTTCAGCTGAAGAAATGTATGATATTTTTGGTAAATATGGAGCTATACGTCAAATAAGAGTGTAAGTAGTTGGTCTCTACTATTTCTGTCTAAACATTACAATATATTTTATTTCAATTATATGACTAGTTAAAAATTGTAATTATTGCTTGCAGTGGAAATACACCTGAAACACGAGGAACAGCGTTTGTTGTTTATGAAGACATATTTGATGCTAAAAATGCCTGTGACCATTTATCTGGATTTAATGTTTGCAATAGATATTTAGTAGTATTATATTATAGATCAAACAAAGCATTTAAGGGCATTGATATAGAAAAGAAACAAGAAGAATTAGACACTCTTAAGAAAAAATATGGTATTTCAACTGATGAACTTCGCAAATAAATGTTTTCTATTTTCTTGCTTATATTTTTTACATCCCAAACCATTTATATATTTGAATAATTAAATACTACAATATCAGTACACTTCTATAAAAATTATGTGTAGATGTATAGTGTGTATGGATGGAAGTTGGATGGAAGATTGAATGGAAGTTTTTCAACAAAAAATAATTTTATTTTGTATCATATAATCATGTCACTTTAATGTGTATATTTACATCTAGAGAATAAATAAAATTATTGGAGATAAATGAAACAATTTATGATAAAACTGTATTTTTATTTTAAGTGCAGGAGAAATACAGATAATAATTACTGTGACCACCAATGTAAATGTGTAAATATGGTTTTACAAACTACTCATGTTTCCTATTATTTCTATTTTAAGTTTAATTAAATATGATATCATTGTCTGTATTCAAAGAGTAAATAAGTCTTACCATATTTGTCTTTATATGAAGTTTTTTTATTATTTTTTTTTTAGTTTTTTGGTATATTAACAAATTGGTAAAGTTTTAATATAAAATAGAAATCAGATAGTCACTACAGAATTTTATAATATCACAAGTAACATGAAGAAACATAACAATATATATTTAGTACAATTATTTTAAAAACTATGTTAAGTTGAAATACATACATTCTTAGACCAATAACAAAATTATTTAGCTGTTTACAAAACTTACAGTTTTAAGAAATAATATTATTGGCCACTGGAATAATTTTGAAAATATGACTGATTTACTAAATAATGTCATTGTGAGATCAGATCTGTTCAGTCCTGTTTTCATCACATGTGACTGAAAGTATTTCACAGTTTACAATAAATGCAACAAGTGTTTAAACTACAATTATTTGTCATGTTTCGCTACACTTTAAGATAGCGATAAGACAACCTTGCACTTTAATATTTATTTTTAGTTCACAAAATCAAATGTGAGCCATGAGTATTACTTTTATTAACATCACTAGTAAATTTAGGCAAATAAAAACATTAAAACATAACCTTAAATTTTTATAATGGAAATCAACAATAACTACCGAACCGTCTTCATAAATAAATAACAAGTGTGTCCTAATAATATAAATAATAATAACATAGCAAATGAATATAAAACAACAATAAGATAAATGTTCTCATGCTAAAGAGAAAGAATACAAGCATTGGGGTCTCAGTTTAAGAAGTGGGTGTAGAGGCGAGACGTGCGCGTCCTTCAGCCACCAGCTGCTTATTAAGGTATATATCCTCATCAGTGGATGTATCTATAAGGTCAAGCGTCAGTAGTGGCTCGCTGGGATTTAGGGGGTCCTTGCCCACTTCCTTGCATATACCCACAAATTGTTGCTCAACACACAGCTCTTGGAATCTTATACAATCTTCTACGGACCAGTCTTGATGAAGAGGTTTAACATCTATATTTATAGAACAAAAAAATATATTTTGAAATAGGGACTAACAATTGCAATTTTCTATAATAAATTAATTAAAAAAATAATCTAATTCTTAATGAACATAAAGCTGTGAATAAAGATAAGATAAAGTGGATGTAGGTAATATATTGTAAACTAGAATTTTGAACAAATGGAGTTTCATTTTTTTTTTATTTTAAAAGGATAGCAATTAAATGATTATAATCAGCTAGTCGTAGGCACAGGGGCACCAGCGTGCGACTGTAAATTCAATAGGTTTATTTATTTACACTTTACTATGTACAATAAATTGTAATATTAAAATATTTAAATAAGAAAAATAAAGGAAAAATGTAATAAAACAATTGATACACAAAAGATGGTCTTATCGATAATCAGTGATTTTTTAGACAGCCTTTGAGTTAGGAAATTTATATAACAATAAAGAATGGGTGGTGTCAATAAATATACATATCATATTTCATCCATTAAATATATATATAGTTAGTAGCACGCACGTACCGTACAGGCGCGCCTTGATGGCCTGCGGTGGCAGAGAGCGCGCGAGCGGCGCGGCGGCGGGCACGGGCCGCAGCTGTACGGTGGCGAAGAGCGCCAAGTCGCCGTAGTCGCAGAAGTACACCGACACCATCTCCGCCGACACTGCGCCCGCGATCGTCACCCTGCAAATATTTTAGTCTGACATTGCATTTGAAATCCCTAAATGGCCAATAATTTAGACGATAGTTTAACCTATATAACGTAATGATCAACGTGGCGAGTGTAGAAAACGTGTAGCCCACGTAATACAACCGCACGGCATTCGCATTCCGACAAAAGTTTGCGCCCGCAATAAAGGGTCAAGTGTAAAGCAGATATTTCTTGAACGGCTTTAATTCTTTTTTATTTAAGCATGATTTTTATGCATAAAACTTTGAAGAGATAATAAGTATAAAATAGATTTAAAAGTCAAACACTGTAATTGAAATTTAAAAGTGCGAATTTAAACCCCTAAAGACATAAATTTTTATGTCAATATTTTTGGAGCAGTGGGAACCTTGTGTTTCTCTCACACACTCCATTACTCATTTCCCGCCAAACTCTAGAGACCTTGCGTGTAGAATCGTCGCACGACTGGCATCTAAAAACACTATATATATGTTATGAAATATTACAAAACTGTCATCACTCAACTGTCGTCCCAACTCACCTGTACCAAGAGTCATCTTTATCATAATATGCTGTGTAAAGCTCGCCCTTGCTCGGGTTAGTGGGAGCTTCGGACTCTGGGATTTTGGGACACTCTACTTGCAACGACGCCATCATTGTTTGAAGAGTGTATCTCGTGTTATTTGGTTGCACCTAATTATAATAAAAATATATTGAAATTATTTTAATTTTGTTTAATTTCCCTTTCTACAATAAGTACAATGTCACTAATCTTGCACTGTGATACATCGAAATGTTTATTTTCGAGTGTCGAATATGTTTATTAGTAACATGAGGAAGAAAATTTAAATAATAAGTTTAAAAAATCGTAACAACATTGAATTATAAATATAATTAAATAAAATGAGATATGTCATAGTTATAAAAAAAACTATAGAACAAAACATGATCTTTTTTTCATGAAATGCTTTGTTAAGTAAATCCAGTATTTTCCAATATTTCAATAATTCAGTAGTCCAGTCTGCAAATAGTGCCGAAATAGTGAGATTCAACCGTATAAGTCTAAAAGATTATAACACAATATATGATTGATTTAAATACAAAGAAAGTGTATAAAGGGTTACTCTTGTTTAATTATTTATGTAAAAGTTACATTATACCGAGCTCAATGTTTATTACCGTACAGGCGCGCCTACAAATTTATTAAACTAATGGGCATAGAGTGGGATTTAAGTACAAACAGAGTGACCGTTCCCTATTTTCCGTCTGTATTCAAGACATTCCATATGTGATAAACTTAACACTGTGCTGTGTCCTTTTTAGAGAGGGAGAAATGAAAATAATGTAATTAGGTATATTTCATTTCCTGGTAAAATATTCAATGAATAGCATTTTTTCTTGCTAAATGATAATATCTTGGGTATAATATATACAGATGCTAATATCAATAATAAGTAATAATTGTTATAAGTGTAAAAGAATATAGATGTAGCTTAATCAGAATGTATAGTGGTCAGAATGCTTTGATGGTTTCCTAGAGGCGCAGTATCGCTACATTCAAATTTTTATGTTTCTTTAAAATATCGATTTGGAGTAAGCACTTTAAAAATATAAAAATTAAAAAAGTAAATATAGTCACAACAAAGTTCCATGGGTTGGCGGCCATGGCGACATAGACGTCGAGGCAGGCATAGGGCGCGGGAAGCGCCGGCGGCGGCAATTCCCCCCGCTCCACGCCCGCTCCCGCGCCCCCTCCCGCGCCCGACGACGCCGTGCGGAAGATGCGCTCCTTCTTCCTGTGCAGCGCCTCCAGGTGCTTTGACGACTCGCTCTCCCCTTCCTCCTCTTGGACTTTGCCCCTGTTGTCATATATGGTATATATATCAATAATTCATAACGAGAGAAGAGGAGAAGAGGGCGCAGGGGCAGGGGACTGGTCGAAGGTCGAAGCAAACCTTGGCGTTGAGTTCCCACACTCAACACACTATGCCTCTAAAATTTGGTGTAAAGTGGAAAACGGAAGTCCTGATGGCAACGGAGTGTCTTAACACTAAGTTCCCACTTTCCCTCTGCCTATCCTGCTTAGTATGGGATACAGAGTGAAGCTAAAAAAAACGCCTTCCATGACGACGTTCATACGTGATATACGGTTCTGTAAGCAAACACGTCATCTCATCAACATAACAAAGTTCAAAGATTATTACTAATACGAGATGATTCTTACGATCTTTTACTATTATCCCATTTAACTATACAGTAAAAACTATGCGGTAAAAAATACGAACAAAGCAATAATATGCCATTTCGGTGATTAAAATCGCCTCCCACGACTACCGGGTTCAGCTAAATATTTTTTAAGGAAGTATCAGTTCTGCTGAGAAAAGCCGGCAAGAAACTCAACAGTTGCTCTTTTCAACTATCATTAGCTTCCCGAGTTAATATTAACAGCAATTAATTCGACGCACTATTATCAATATTATTTTTACTTTTATTTGAATTGTTCTAGTTGCAAGTCTAAAATCAATTGTGGAATTTTATTAAATATATTTAATTATTTATTATTCCCATAATTGTGATTTGAACCCATAATCACTGTAACTCTATACTGTGTATAACTATAAAATAAAAAGACATAAATTCAATTGTAGTTTTAAGAATTATGTAATAAACGAATATTATTAGAATAAAGCAGACAACTTGAGGTCATTGGTCGTCAGTTCATTGACCCCGTTCACACTTGCACGCCGGCGCAGTGAAAGTCGCGGTCACGCTCTAAATAAACTTAATCCGTTGCATTGAAACCAATCATGAATACAAATCTATGCGTAACAAATACACATTAATTGTAAATAGATTTCACTAACGTGCTTATTTTCTTTTAAAAAGTAGGTTACAAGAATATAATACGATAGGCCAACATGCACTTACTTTGGGATTAGATTCTGTACTACAAACACACAGTAGGGTAGTCAGAGGGAACCTTCTGTTAAGACACGACGTTCGTTCCCCACTTTCCGCCAAATTATGGAGGCATCGCGTGTTAAGTGGCGGAACTCAACACCGCGCTTTTGCCTCTACACCAGAGTAATTACACATATAGTTATTTTTAAAAAAAGTTGTAAGAATGAGAAAAAGTAGGACCTATTACAAAAGAATCATATAATAAGTAATATATTAAGCTTCTCTTCTATAATGTTTACATATTATATAAAAAAAATATTTAATATATAAAAAAATAAAATACTAACAGCTGTAAGCATTCATACTCCATGAGTATGGAGTTGTTGACAGAGGTAAGGATGTGCTGCGGCCCGAGGCGCACGAACAGCTCGACGTGGGGCGCGCCAGCGGCGGCAGCAGGGGCGCCAGCGGGGGTGGGCTGCGCGCGGCACAGCACGCGCACGCCCAGCAGCATCTCGCGCAGGCGAGCCACCATGCTGCCAGCCGCGCGCTCCGCCGTGCCCAGCCGGACCTGCATGGCCTGGTGCGGGTAGGCATTGAGCGCGGGCGAGAAGCTGGACAGCGGCACGAGCGAGGACAGCGGCGCGCGCAGTATGAGGCCGCTGTCCACGAGCTGCGTGCGCACCGTGCCCTCGCCGTCCAGCCCGCTGATGACGGCGCAGCGGACCCAGTCGCCCGCCAGCGTGCGCACGATGTAGAGCGCTCCGGGCGCGGCGGGCGGCGCGTGCGGCGCAGCCGGCAGCGGGCGGCGGTAGGGACCGGCCGTAAGCAGCGCTAGCGCGGCGCGCACGGCATCGGCGCCGCCCGCGCGCGCTATCCACACGCGGCCCTCATCGGTGACGCAGCCCACCTTAACCTCGCAAGGCTTCTGCGTAACGGAGAAGGCGCCGGCGATGCAGAAGTCGTGCAGCAGCTCGGTGTTGAGATTGAGGTCGCGCGAAGTGGAGGTGTCGTAGAGCACCACGGCCACGGCGGGGTCAGTGGGGTCGGCGCGCGGGCCGGGCGCGGCCACCAGAACCTCGCCGGGCAGACGGCGCGAGGCCAGGGCGGCGCCGGCGTCACTGGCGGCCAGCTCCTCGCAGCCGTCGAGGCGGCACAGGATGGCCTGAGCCGCCAGCTTGCGGAACTGCGGCTCTAGTATTTTGATCTTGGCGAAAGGGACACCGTCGTCGTCTCCGTGATCTCCGAGGAACACGGTCGCTTTTTCGTCGTCGATTTCTAATATTTTCGCTCGTTGCCATCCACCGTCGTCCAAATTTACGGCATACCTTATTATGACAATATGTAAAACAAGTTATTATCATATAATAATATTTTAGATTTAAATTTATTACTATATTAATAGACAATGAAAATTAATTATTTAATTTTTTTTGTTAATTTCCCAAAAAGAGTTTTACCAAACTGTCGTAAATTATAATTTAATTAAAAGTACTATTAAAAAACATAATTACCATGCATTTTTTATAATCATAGATTTATGCACTGAAGTACCACCATGATCATAATAAGCGGCCATGTCTGCCAAGAGGACTTCAAAAGCATCCTGAGATAAAATTAGAAAATATAAATCTGTTATTTACTCGTACACAAATCTAAATTAACTTACAAATAAAGAATAGTACTCTTAATAGTTTATACAACTTTACAGCTTCACACAGCCGAGTAGACAGAGAGAACACAGTGTTAACACTCTCTGTTCCCCACTTTCCGCCGAATTCTGGAGGCATTTCGTGCATTTACATAACTTTACTCTTTATATTGTTATAAATAAACACTTACACTATATTGTGGTCCTATTATTCTAAGCCAGACTTCAAGGGTGGAGTTAGCCACAGTTATAAATACATTCCAAAAGTCTTTTTCTGGAAATTGTAGTGGTGGTAATTCACTTTCAATTGTATTATCAAGTGTTATGGTCTCGATCAATGGTAATTTCACCTCCTAAAATTATAAATAAATTGAAAAAATTAAAATAAAGTATTCATTTTTATTTATATTTTATTATAATGATGCTGTAGATAAAAAAAATACCTCATTATTAGGTAACAGTACTAAAAGACCATTCACAACTCTATCTTTCACAATATGAGGACAATTTTCTGCCAATTCCAACCAGTTATTTGGTAAATTCTCTCCATATTTCACTCTGAAATTATTTATAATAATTAATATATATTAATCATTGTCTTGAAACATAAACTACATCATTACACAGTTAGATTGAAACAATACTAATTTAATATTATTTTATAGAAAAAATAATTTAAAATTTATAAAACTATCTAAAAATAATAAATTTAATCAAACAGAATAACATGCATCCATTATTTTTATATAAAAAAAACCAGACAAGGGCGAGGGAGGGTTCCGTACAATAATTGAGGGTTTCGAGCTATTTCTGTATTTCAGGCTTAGCTTAGCCAGAGTCCTTTCATCTGATACTTAACTTGCTGTAAAGCCTAAAAAAGGGCAAAATACCAAACTTTGCCCCCCTTCATCATTTAACTCCGCCATTTAACAGGTGAACAATTAGAATAAACATTGATTTTAAGATTGACCTTCTATTATATAATATTTTACTTTAAAACAAAAGGCGGACCGCGCATTTCATCGTCTATTCTCATAGTCAAACGGAACTGGAATGAAAAATTTCAAACGATGGCAACCCCTGTTTACGGCAGTTATTTTCCAGGCAACCATGTATTATAGTATTCAGAAAAAAATAAGCTTTAATCTATATATATAAAATCGAAAGGTCACTCACTCATCACGAAATCTCAGCAACTACAAGTGCTAGGAATCTCAAATTTTGCATAGGAGTTACTTATAGGACGTAGGTGCTCGCTAAGACGGGAATTTGCAATATTCGATTTCTAAGGGGTTGTTTTTGGAGACGAAAATTTGTATGAAACTTCGTTACTACAAATGCTAGGAGTCTCAAATTTTGCATAGACGTCACTAGAACGTA
The DNA here is from genome assembly GCA_036379175.1 of Heliconius cydno galanthus. Classification (NCBI taxonomy): domain Eukaryota; kingdom Metazoa; phylum Arthropoda; class Insecta; order Lepidoptera; family Nymphalidae; genus Heliconius; species Heliconius cydno. Next base: position 43,340 of record JAKRZM010000165.1, on the reverse strand, counting down.
GTCATGGAGACAGAAATTAGTAATAGGGCCGCTAGTTTGATATATAATTCATTAAAAAAACACATGAGTGCAAATTATTAACATTAAGTGACTTGTTTAAACCAGGCAACCCTGGATTTGCGGCAGACTGAGAGCTGGCAACCCTTAATTATGTGCGATTCAGATAAAAAACATATGAGTGCAATTTTCTCCAAATGAGTTATGAAAAAAAATAATTTAAGGTGATTGTGGCACGATTTTTCTAGGCAACCCAAGAGTAATCTGTTCTACTAATCATGTTTTATTCATTAATATAAGTTTAATTAAGAAACCAGATCCCTGCAGATTTAAGCGGTGGGATCTCGACCTATATAGTTTTTATACGAGTCATATGATTTCCCTTCATAGTGTCGAAATACGCATTTTAAGTGAATATAGAAATATGTTTTTTATCAGGAGTATATGGTTTGAATTGGTTAGTATATGGTTTGAATTTTAACCCGATATCTCCAAGCGTTCCTGAGATAAAAGATCTTGACAGACACACAGACGGACAACAGAGTGATTTCATAAGGGTTTCTTTTTTCCTTAAAAAGTACGAAACCTTAAAAACTGTCCATAATTAAAGCCTTTATAAAAAGTGAACTCTAGCTTACAGGTACAGACAAATTGATATACCTGTAGAGATGGGGCACAGTGCTGGCCCAGATGCCCGCCTCGTGGTCGGCTACGATGTCGCGTAGGCCGCGCAGGGCGCGCTCGGCGGGCGAAGTGGGCAGGCCGCCCGCGTCCGAGCCCTCGATGACGGCCAGCAGCTTGGCGGCCGCCACCTCACGCGCGCCCGCCTCCGTGGCCGACGACGCTGGGTATGAGCCCGCCGAGTACTTACCCACCTGCAATATCCGCACGAGGTTAATAAAACAACCGAACCTATAACCATCGTTTACAGTCAGACGCTGTAGCAATGCATCGCTACGCCACAACGCGTCCTGAATACATATTTAAACTATATACAATCAGCATCATGCTGTATCCCACACACAGCAGGGTAGGCACAGGAAGCTTAGTGTTAAGACACTCCGTTGCCAACTTTCCGCCAAATTCTGAATAGCATGCATAGCGTGCTGAGTGGCGGAACTCATCGTCGCGCTTTGCCTCGACAATAGAGACTTTATTTTTTGATCATTGAAATCGAAGGGATGAGCGAAGTGAAACTAGTGTATATATATATATATAAATATAAGAGTAAGTAGCTAGTAACCTTCACATTACAGTCGTAGGTGACAGGGCCGTGTTTGGGTCGCAAGTCGCACGACTTGAACACGGGCTGCGGCAGGCCAAGCTTGCGGCACGTCCACTCTAACTTCTCTATGGACGAGGTGGAGTCGGGCGGCGGCTCCAAGCTGTGTGCCGGTACCATGCTAGTTATGAGTTGACTTGTGTCCTAAACATATTATTATGATTATTAAAATTGAAGCCATGTTGGTGCAGTTGAAGTGTCTGATTGTAAACACTATGGTTGTGAATTCTATTCCTGGAGGAATTACTCATATTTAATTAGTTTCAGAGCAAGTCATTATTTAATTTATTTGTTAATCTACTAATACAAAACNTGTGCCGGTACCATGCTAGTTATGAGTTGACTTGTGTCCTAAACATATTATTATGATTATTAAAATTGAAGCCATGTTGGTGCAGTTGAAGTGTCTGATTGTAAACACTATGGTTGTGAATTCTATTCCTGGAGGAATTACTCATATTTAATTAGTTTCGGAGCAAGTCATTATTTAATTTATTTGTTAATCTACGCAAGTAAATTGAATTAAAACTTATACTAATACAAAACGAATATTTATGGCAGTATGTAACTTGTGTCTATATTTATACTAGGTATATATGAAGAATCAAAAGCAAACTTTAGAATTTTTTTACATTAAATGAATACTCAAACCAGGAAATAAAGTTATATGTTTTTTTAGATAGTTATTACAAATACATTTATTACTTTATTTTATAACTTTCACTTATATTATAACTTTCACTTTCATTATCCACTTCAGAAATACAAAAAAAATATTAATATTAATAAATAACCAAATTTATTTATTTGTATTCAAATTATTTCAAAGACTCATACCAAGCAATCATTGTGAGCTGGAAGTTGCAATGGTATTAAATCAACAGTATTAAGTCTATCACGTAAATTCAACAGTCGTTGAGATGCTGAAACCTTTCCAATGCTCCTGCCTTCAGACTCTTTCTCTTTATTTATGGAATGTTTATTCTGGTAAGGAAAATTTATTTTCTTAATTCATAATTTAATAAATTTAAGTAATGTTAATAATCAAAACATAAAAAATAATGCCAATAAATGAAAAATACTAACTTCATCAGGTAATGTGTTCCTTATTAATTGTGTTGTATTTAAAGTTTTAGTTATGTTCATACCTCCTTTTTCATGATAATCTATTATTTTTGATGATGTCTTTCCAGTATAAGCCAAAGTCCTTGTGTCATTAGATTTATTTTGCTTATTGTACTATAATGAAAAAAACACACATAATAAAGATTACGCTCATTAATATATCTTAATTATGCTACCTTATTGAAATAGACATTACTAAAACAATTATTAATTTAAATTATCTATTTACCTGGTAATACTGATTGGAATATTGTTTATTGTAGTTAGATTGGTAATTTGAAGATGGTGCAGGCTTCCTCCAAGAGCCTTGTTTCTTTGGGAACCGATTCTAAAATATATTATACAAATAAATTAAGTTTATTATTATTTAAATAGTTCCAAAGAAGGAGTATCCACACATAGAGGCCATGGGGGCTACCTTCTGTTGACATGAAGGTTGTGGGATCAATTCCTACACAGCGGAATGACTTATTTTATTTTCCTCACTCTGCTAGGAAAAGCATAGCATTTCATTCTATCATTTTAAATTAGGAGAAAAGTGTGGAATGCTATGCACATTAGGCCCTGTCTATTTACCCCCACTATAGCAAGAGGTAGGTGGATGCTTCACACTGCACCTCATTTAAATGCAAAGCTAAACTAAGTGTTATTTATTATTTTAATGTTACAATGTCGATTCTGTATACTTCCTATATGGCAAAAATGTAAAATGTCCTGGGCCAGCCACTAAGTCGGAAAAGTTCAGGTATCTTAGCACGAGTCTGGAGGCATCGATCACGATCTCCATGGTCGGATAAGCGTTGCCTGGGCTAAGTGGCGGGAGGTCACTGGTGTGGTCTGTGATCGCAGGATACCTTCCTGAACCTGAACTTTTCCGACTTAGGGGCTGACCCAGGACCTACAACGATAGTGCTCGAGTCCGGGCTCTCGCAGGCCATATACTCGGTCTTTGACACATTGCCAATATGCATTTCATTCATGGAGAATGGTTATGTAATGCTAATGCTGCAGCTAGAATGTATCGGAAAAGATACCAAAACGTTGAACGTCATCCCGATTATCGTGTATTTAGATTTTTCTCTCTTCAACAAAGAAGTAATCCAGCAAGTGTCGTACCATTTCGGAATCCAGATTAAATGCGCCAACTTTTAAAGTTACTTGCAAAAACAGTGTAGTACATTTTTTTTATAGTACAGTCGGTTAAAGTTGGGTGTAGTAAATATTTTGAATTTAATGTTTGGCAAAAACACCACATTTTATTGAAAACTGATTTTATTTTATTGAACTGCAGGTATGTTTAAATCTTAAACTGTAATTCACAGAAGGGTTACTCATGATTACATTACAGAAAAAAAAATGAAGAAAGAGTAATATTTGTAGTCTTAGGACTTGAAAAATCGTCACAGGGCGTCGGTTTTTCCGACATTTTTTAAAATCAATATAATATGAAAAATACATGACAAAGATTTTTTAAAATATTTTTCTTATAACTGTCACGACTTGGTTTATCACCTGTTTTCGTCTTATCGTTGACTCCTGGGACACCCTGCATATAATTTTTAAATTTTTAGACTTACAATATTCAAATTAAAATATAATTCAATGTGTACACACAATACATTGTGATACAATGAAGTACTAAATATTGAAAATTGCAGAATTAAAATATATATCAGTTTAAGTAACTTTGATGGTTATTATTGTTATAACTACTTTATAACAACTTCATATATACCTGGAAGTCATGTTTAAAACTACATCATACATTTTGTTTTTAACTTCATGCTGTATCCTGTGTATAACAGGGTAAGCAGAGGAAACCTAGTGTTAAAAAAAACCTAGTGAAAATAATAAATATCTCATTCTCCAACTGAGGATTGAACCCACAACTGTTGTGTCAACAGTCACACGTTTGTGACAGTACACTCAATCATACATCATATTATGATAATTCGATTCATGTGCACATTATACAGATATACTGTCATAATCAATACAATGTAATTATTAACTTACAGAATAATTTAACTTCAATGTTTGCTTTTTGCTGGTTTTTTGCCGTGCCACCATGGATGCTATATGTTGAGTGTCTTGGCTTGCTATAGCATCAACAACCCACTCACCATTTACTTGAGTAATTTTAAAACCAGGGACATCTTGAAATAATTTGTCAAGGGTTGCATAGCCTAATTTTTTATATGGAATCCACTCTCCTTGTAATTCTTTATAGTCACCTATAAAAAGAATATTCAATAATGACATGGATATGATATAGTAAAGGGAATAATGAATTTAAATTTACTAGAAGTTTTCATAGAATAAATAAAAAAATATATCTTATTTCTAGAAAGACAGAATTTAATATTCCAAAAATACAATTACTGTAGCATCCTACTTAAGAAACTGAAAGGATGTTCACAATAAGAAATGTATATAGATATATACATTTCTTACTGCATATAGATACTTACGGTTACATTGTTTAATAGTTAATGCTCCTTTCACTGAAATTAATGTAGCTCTCAAAGCTTGTATTACTTGCTCTTTATCTGCCATTTTTTTCTTTTCTGAAATTAGTTAATATTTTTCTTTCACAATTAAAATATAATTAACCTAGAATATTATTATACACAACACAATAATGCATTCATATATAAGTTATATAATTTGATTAAAATTTAACGTAAAATAAACAGGAACATATTGCTATTGTATATACCAATTTAACACATATACCAATTTTAACATGTAGTCGTCAGCAATATTCTACCTCGGTGGAGGTATTGCAGAATCAGAGGCGAATTACATTTCACTTTCGAGCATTAATCTTTTTAAACGGAGGTAATTCTGTAAGAAATTAGAAATTATCTCTTGAATAAATTGCTATTAAAGTTTGAGTATGCAAAGGGAAATCTGTTTCGCCATCGTTTAACGATAGATAAGTTTTAAGTTTTTTAAAATAAAAAGCAATAAATTATTTACGTAGTAAATATGACAATTTCCACTATAGTCAGTATGTAATATTTTTTTAAAATAAAAATACTTCGGTAGTTTATGAAAATCACTCACAATTAAGTCACAAGTCACAACATAAAAGTTAAGAATAATTTTATAACATTTTTCTGACAATATGATAAGCTGACAACTTATATTTCATACAGATTAAAATAAAAATTGATTGTCAAACTCTACATATTGTAAAGATAAAAACAAGTCAAATGGCTTAAATTTTCATTCGGATTAATATATTGCCGTGTAAATTTAAATTATGGTTACGGCAGTATATAAGAGAGNTAGTTATATAATTTGATTAAAATTTAACGTAAAATAAACAGGAACATATTGCGATTGTATATACCAATTTAACACATATACCAATTTTAACATGTAGTCGTCAGCAATATTCTACCTCGGTGGAGGTATTGCAGAATCAGAGGCGAATTACATTTCACTTTCGAGCATTAATCTTTTTAAACGGAGGTAATTCTGTAAGAAATTAGAAATTATCTCTTGAATAAATTGCTATTAAAGTTTGAGTATGCAAAGGGAAATCTGTTTCGCCATCGTTTAACGATAGATAAGTTTTAAGTTTTTTAAAATAAAAAGCAATTAATTATTACGTAGTAAATATGACAATTTCCACTATAGTCAGAATGTAATATTTTTTTTAAATAAAAATACTTCGGTAGTTTATGAAAATCACTCACAATTAAGTCACAAGTCACAACATAAAAGTTAAGAACAATTTTATAAAATTTTTCTGACAATACGATACGCTGACAACTTATATTTCATACAGATTAAAATACAAATTGAATGTCAAACTCTACATATTGTAAAGATAAATTTGTGTTTGTTTTGTTTTAGGTGAAGGCTGTACTAACACAGGATCTCTTTTTTTTACATGTATTCTATAATTGTGTATATTTATCTTTCTTATTACCGGTCAATTTCCTTCGTGTGTTTTCCATACAACGTGACATTGGCGAAATGAATTGTGCTCAACTGGCACGCTCGAAACGCCATATATCGAGAAATCAATCAATCAATCAAGATAAAAACAAGTCAAATGGCTTAAATTTTCATTTGGATAATATATTGCCGTATAAATTTAAATTATGGTTACGGCAGTATATAAGAGAGCTTGTCGTACGTATAAAAATAGTCATGCATTTCTTTTTTCAATTTCTACTACTAGCTCGAAAAACCTGTACTACTACTACTCAAAGAAAGCTTTATATAATTATTTGAGTACAGTAAATATTTAAATAATAAATAATGTTAAAGATGAATAACTATATGAGACAAATCAAAAACACACAATAAAAAAGTTTTATATCATAATATCAAATGATTTTGTAAGTAAATCATGTATCACGTCAGTATCGCATGAGCCAAGCAAAAGCGCGGAGCAAGCGTTACAGAGACACGATCGCCAAAAATGTACACTTTGTTACTTAAAATTAAGTTGTATAATTTGAGTTTAAAAAAAGCTACAGATTTAATTCAAAAATTGAATTAACGAGATCAAATAAATATTAATTTATCGAAAGACAGTTTACAAAATAATGATAAATCGATGATAATAATTATATTTAATTCAAAAAAATATAAATAAGTTCTTATCAATGTCTCGTCTCGTCGTATCTATTGAACCCACGTAAAATCTAAATTGAAATTACTATTTTTCTTCGTATTTTTATATAATTTATGAGTTTATAACATTACTGACTGTGGAGTATATAAATTAGATGTGATTTTACATCTTATAATAAAATCTTATGTATCAATATATATTTTTTTCTATATTTAAACACGGAAACTGCTTAAAAATGCGACAAAAAATCCTAATTTTCTTTTATTGATCCCATTTACAGTACAATCCTTAATATAAATATTTAAAAAGATATTGAATGATATAAAAAAATATTTATGCTACCGTATGTCGTGTGTTTTCGAATAGATTGGTGTCCTATTTTATTTCTTTACCAATATTTATGTGCCTTGTATTCAACTTAAAACAAGAACTTTCAAAATAGTAAAGAAGATTGTAAACAGACTGAATAACAAAGTTTCAGTTCAGTTCAGATCTTAACTTATGGCGTTTCGAGTGTGCCAGTTGAGCACTAATCACTTCGCCAAATAAAGTTTTTAAATAAATAGTAATAACAGGTACTGAGCACCGACATGTATGATTGACAAGCAACGATTGACAAACAATGAGAAATACTTTATTAATTCAAAGTGTCACTTCCGCATACCTCCCGGACTCCGGATTCCGTACAACCTCCTTCATATCTTCTCCACACAACGTGACATTGGCGAAGTGATATGTGCTCAATTGGCACGTTCGGAACGCCAGATTTAGAGAACCATACCATACCATACACTTTTGAATAATTAAGTAACAAAACATTCTAACTTATTTTAATTTATGTAAGATATTTTCAATTCTTTGAAATATTACTTAATTACAACATTTCATAAATATAAAATGTTTTATTTTAACAAAAAATATAAAATAAAATATGATTCAATGCATAGATAACCTATATATTTTTTATAGCTTTATCTGCGGAATTTGAATTAACATGTGAATATTATTAACAATGCCTACATATTTAAAAAGTATTTACTAATTTTATTTTGGTAGATTGGAAACATTATTAAATAAATGTTTCAATATACCTTTGTAATGTTTCTTAGAACCTTATAATGAAAGTACTACGACATTATTAGTTTTACTAATGGGCCACACACGCGACGCCATTTTGTTTTTTGTCTTTTACAAGTCACAAATCCCAAACGTCACCTTTCCTTTGGTGAGCAAGGTGTGTTCACGTGAGGTTGTGTGGTCACGGAAATAGGTCACACAATCCTCAGAATTTCGTGAATTATTCTTGTAAAATATAAAAAAAAATCACAAAATTAATAAAAATCCAAAAAAATAGTAAAATATTTAAAAAATAACGGGAATCACTCGCCTTTAAGTTTTAGTGTACGTAAGCGTGCAACGTGGTCTCAAGGAATGCGATAGGTAATCGTAAAGAGAAAGTGAAGCAGCTTTTATTATTTAATGAATTTTGTTAATCGGTCACAATAAATATAATAAAATGAATCCTGGACCGCCAAACTATCCCATGGCTTCGCTGTATGTTGGAGATCTACACTCCGATATTACTGAAGCCATGTTGTTTGAAAAATTTTCTACCGCTGGTGCGGTTCTCTCCATTCGCGTTTGTCGAGATATGATAACACGCAGATCCTTGGGATATGCTTACGTAAATTTTCAGCAGCCTGCCGATGGTAAGTATTTTATATCTTTATAAAATAAAATTATGATGTAAATTTTCGTTGGATTAATTCATTTAAAGCAATAATTATAAAAATCTACTTTTTTGAGGAAAATTGTTGAAAAGTTAACATTTTATTATAAATATCGTAAAATGATTAATGTAATATAATGCAATGGCGACTTTCTAAAACCTAGACAGATAGTGGGGACTGGCCTTGAAGTAAATTATAATCTACATTCTTTATTGTAATCTATATAGATTTATTTATGAAACACTTTGAAATAAATGAAATGAATGAAATAAAGTTAGTCTGAATATTTTCCATAAAAACTATACTTTCAGAGATTATTTTATATTTATCATTACAATATTTTAATATCCCACTAAAGAAACTGAATGAAGCCATATAAATATATTCTTTATTACAGTTTTTGAAATGTTTGGTTTTTTTTTCAGCGGAGCGAGCATTAGACTCCATGAACTTTGATATGATTAAGGGCAGGCCTATAAGGATCATGTGGTCCCAAAGAGATCCATCCCTGCGCAAGTCAGGTGTAGGCAATGTGTTTATTAAAAACCTTGATAAAACTATAGATAACAAAGCTATGTATGACACGTTTACAGCTTTTGGTAATATTTTGAGTTGTAAAGTAGCCCAAGATGAAAATGGAGGATCTAAAGGATATGGTTTTGTTCATTTTGAAACAGAAGAAGCCGCAAATAAGTCCATTGAAAAAGTAAATGGCATGCTCTTGAATGGTAAAAAAGTTTACGTAGGCAGGTTTATCCCCCGTAAGGAACGTGAAAAGGAACTTGGGGAGAAAGCCAAGTTGTTCACGAATGTATACGTTAAAAACTTTGGCGAAGAATTCTCTGATGAAATGCTTAGAGACATGTTTGAAAAATATGGCAGAATAACTAGCCATAAAGTTATGTACAAGGATGATGGGTCATCTAGAGGTTTTGGATTTGTAGCATTTGAGGATCCTGATGCTGCAGAAAGAGCCTGTATGGAACTTAATGGCAAAGAACTTGTAGAGGGTAAACCTTTATATGTAGGACGTGCTCAGAAAAAGGCTGAACGTCAAAAAGAATTAAAACGTAAATTTGAGCAGTTGAAATCTGAACGTTTGACACGTTACCAAGGTGTTAATTTGTATGTTAAGAACTTAGATGACACTATTGATGATGAGAGACTTCGCAAAGAATTTGCGCCATTCGGCACTATTACTTCTGCTAAGGTAATTTCAGTAATATTTTATCTATTTTCCATTATTTTTCCTTTTTTCTATATATAGCAGGGTAGGCAGAGGCCTAGTGTTAAGACACTCCTTTCCTCACTTTCCGCCGATTTTTCTGTCGTTACCAGAGCAAAGAAATGAAAATATTAACAAATAATAATTTAGTCCTCTGGGTGAGAATCGAACACTCAACTGTCACGTTACAGTCATACGCTTGTGCCCTTGCACCATGACAACTTCAAGCCATTCCATTATATTTTAGGTATAACTCTGCGCCAGGCACAAAGTGTGACTGTAAACGCGACTGGTTGTGTATTCGATGAAATATTTACTTATATTTCCATTTCTTCATTCTGGTGTTGAAGTGAAGCGGGGCGTTGAGTTCCGCAACTCAACACTCAAAGCCATCAGTATTCAGCGGAAAATGGGGTAACAGAGTGTCTTAACACTAGCTTCCCTCTGCCTACCCTACTGAATGTGACATTTTTCATTTAATTTTTTAAATTTAATATATTTATATGTAAAGGCAAAATATCTAAAAATGGAATGAATACTTATAATTGCTTACTTCTTACTTATATTTTAACATTTATACTGAGTTATATGGAAATGTAATTTTTAAAAATATTTAGTAATATGTATATGTACGTAATAATTTTATTATTACAGGTTATGTTAGAAGATGGTCGCAGTAAAGGTTTCGGGTTTGTATGTTTCTCATCCCCTGAAGAAGCTACTAAAGCAGTAACTGAGATGAATGGACGGATTGTTGGAACAAAACCTTTATATGTTGCTTTGGCTCAACGCAAAGAAGATCGCAAAGCTCACTTAACATCTCAATATATGCAGAGAATGGCAAGTATGAGAATGCAACAAATGGGACAAATTTTCCAACCTGGAAGTGCAGGTGGCTACTTCGTACCTACTATTCCTCCAGCTCAAAGATACTATGGGCCAGCCCAAATGACTCAGATAAGACCTGCTCCACGCTGGACTGCCCAACCATCTGTTAGACCAAGTGCCCAGTCTGCTGCTTCTGCATATCCTAACATGCAGCCACAGTTCCGTCCGACACCTCGAGGCCCAACTCAAACAACTCTACGCACATCTCTGGGAGCTAGGCCCATTACTGGACAACAAGGTGTTGCTGCAGCGACATCTATCCGTGCACCACTTGTTACAAGTGGACGTCCGGCTGGTTATAAATACACTGCTAATATGCGCAATCCGCCGGCTCCTCAACCTGCAGTGCACATCCAAGGTCAGGAGCCACTGACGGCTACCATGTTAGCCGCAGCCCCTCTGCAGGAGCAGAAGCAGATGCTAGGAGAACGCCTTTTCCCGCTTATTCAAAGAATGCATCCTGATTTGGCGGGTAAAATAACTGGAATGCTTTTAGAAATTGATAACTCTGAACTGCTTCACATGTTAGAGCACGGAGAGTCTCTTAAAGCAAAGGTTGATGAGGCTGTTGCTGTTTTGCAAGCTCACCAAGCTAAACAGCAAGCCACAAAGAAGGATTAAGTTGATAAAATTGACAGAGGGTTCTTTTTTTTTGCTATATATGTACTTTATATTATGCTTTGAACATCTTTATATATATTAATAAGAGTCCCGGTCTTTTAAAAAAATATATGAATAAAAATTGAAAAATAAAGAAAAATGTGGATTGCACTAATCCAACTTATACTACTTTTATAATAAATATTGGGAGTGCATATCTGCAAACAAAAATATAGCAACTATCAACATTTCTATATATGAAACAGTTATGCTAGTAAGCAATTTTGACTTGCTATATTGACCTTTGATTGAAGAAGTTTAATTTAAGTTTAGTCTTTAATCTTTTCTTTTATTCTCCCTTCATGGAGTTGGCTTATTTTGTTTTTTGCGGTATCTGTCTTTCTTATTATTTTCTTATCAGTTATGTGAAGGGCATACCTTGTATTGTAAACTTGGTCTCTCTAATATGACTGATTGTAAGATGTACTATTGTTACACATTATATTCTGAAATATTCACAATATTCATTATTGTTTTATTTCTCCCTTAAAGAAAAACTGTAGATGTAAGGAAATTACTTTATTTATTGATGTAACTATAATACACACTAGCATCATTAGAGGAATAAATAAAGGATAACTTTTTAAACTTTTTAGAAAATAAATCAAAATTATTATAAATAAATAATATAATATAAATTTTGCCATATAAGGTAATGTAACATTTCAATACGACTAACATTTTAAATTATATATTTTTTATAAGAGTTAGGGTTCTTAGCAGAGTTTGAATGCGTTTTGCCGTGCTTTCGACAATTTATTGAGGCAACTGTTGAGTTGGGCAACTCGGCAGAACTGCCTTCCGAACTGGTGGTAGCTTTTTATTCATATGTTCATTCGACGATTCAATAGTGCTTATAAGGTATAGCGCGCACTAGTGATTTTTGTCACCGTGACTGTTGCGTCACTGTCACCGTGTACATTACACTAAATGAAGGTGCGCGCATTCGGATACGTGACAATTGGGTGACTTTTTGTCCGCGGAGGACGGCAACACGCCGGTGACACAACTGTCACCGCGTCCATAGATTTGTATGCCCTGCATGTAGTCTTCTCTCTCACACCCCGCGGGGGAGAGGGGATACGGTACCAGGGGGTTGGGCCCCTTTTTCCGTGGATGCAGGTCGGCGCATATGACAATATGCGCGGCGAATATTTTAGATGTTGTATCCGGGAGCATCCGATCTATTTTTAGATGTGGTTGGGGGCGTGTCAGGAGGGAGGAGCTTATTGCCGAGGGGGACGGTCGACCCAGCCAGGTGAGGCCCAGCTAGGTGACCAGCGACCGCCGCGGCAGCTCAGGAATCGAGGGGTAGGGTGAGGTCACGAGGGATAGATAATCGGATGTCCGGAGGGCGTGAGTGCAGTGGCGCTATATCTTGGATGTGGGCGTGGCTTGAGGCGTCGGCGCGGCGGAATAAGTTCTTACTAAGGCGTCGAATGTGGTCGTCCAGGCTCTCCATACGGAGGTCTCTCTCCAAGGTAGTGTTTCTCA
>JAKRZM010000165.1:13114-29801 GCA_036379175.1 Heliconius cydno galanthus | reverse complement strand
TGCGCCACGATGGCCTTAATTATACTTTATATTAGAAAGTGTAGATCTTGGTTCCGGCCGAAACTGAGACGAAAGCCGACGGCTTGGTTTCGGCTGAAAACCTTGTTTTGGTCAGACACTAACTATAACGGAAAAATCCTATATATTGCGAACAATCAGTGACAAACAGATCTCCGAAAATTAAATTGTTAACTAAATTTATAAAAGATTTATTTTAAAAAATCCGTCAAAAAGAAGATTGACTCACCCATCGACGACTCTGTACCAAATCCATTATTGTATATCTTAGCAAAGCAAAAGTTGCCTATATAGTAATTTTAATATGTATATTTTTGTTTTTACTGTAAGAACTCACTTTTGCTAAATATCATAGTTAGGGAAAAAATAAATATAAACTTTCGTACTTTTGTTTGCGTTCTCATATACAAACTGTGATCCTTATACCATATATTAATAGTCTGTGATCACAATATTCAATAATACAGTATTTGATAATTTATATAGTCTGTCCGTCAGTGATGAACATTGTAAAAAAGCATCGATGTATTTTTCGATGTAATGCATCGGAAGATTGCATCGATGTTGGTCGGTGTATCAATAAACACATCGATGTTTTCCATACATTTATTGTTTTTTCTATAAGTTGAATCTATGAGATACACAAAAACAGGTTCCTATTAAAAAGAAAGTCACTTCAATCAATTGTATCAAGTGTGCGCTATCAAGCTTACTATAAATAGTTAATAGCATAATATTGTTGAACACCATATTCTTTTACTTAGCACCTTAGCAGTCATTCAACGCAGGTTTCTGTGGAATAAAAAGCAACAGTATTTATTAGATCGATGCTTACTCGATGCTAAAAAAATAACTTAGTTAGATGAATAACTGTTTGATTCGATGCATCGATACATTATATCGAGTGTTTTTAATACATGCATCATACATCGATGTATATCGTCCACCCCTACTGTCTGTGGCCATTTAACTACCCAAAAAGCAGGAGAGACAGTTTTAAAACTCGATCTTTTAATTTAACCAAAAATTAAAATGGAAGATAATAAAATAACACAATCTTTGGAGTATGAAAAATCAGTTGATGATAAAAACCCTAAGAAAAAAAATAAGAACAAAAAAAAACGTAGTGGAGGAGATGGCGATAATCGCGGTTCGGTCTCTAGCGATGGAATTGCTATTCCTAATTCCGGAGATGTTCATCAGAACATTTCTTTTAAGGATTTGAAAATGGCGATGGAAGTTCTTAATTTACAACAAAAGCCCGCAAAAACTACTGAGGAAGCTTTGCATAAATCTTATCAGTTTTGGTCGACACAACCAGTTCCTAAATGGGATGAAAAAATTGTCACAAATGAATCAATAGAACCACCTAAATCTCGTGATGAAATACGATCAGAATCGTATACTTTACCAGATGGATTTCAATGGGATACGCTTAATTTAAACGAACCTTTGGTTCTTAAAGAATTATACACTCTGTTAAATGAAAATTATGTTGAAGATGATGATTGCATGTTTCGTTTTGACTACCAAACCGATTTTTTAAAATGGGCCCTTCAACCTCCCGGATGGAGAATGGAGTGGCATTGTGGAGTGCGTGTAGTGAAATCAGGTAGATTGGTTGGTTTTATATCTGCTATACCAGCTACACTCAGAATATATGACCATGTCCAAACTGTAGTAGAAATTAATTTTTTGTGTGTTCATAAGAAGCTTCGTTCAAAACGCGTTGCACCAGTATTAATAAGAGAAATAACCAGAAGAGTGAACTTGACAGGAATTTTTCAAGGTGTTTATACAGCTGGAATTGTATTACCAAAACCTATTGGTACTTGTCGTTACTGGCACAGATCACTTAATCCGAAGAAATTGATTGACATTAAATTTAGTCATTTATCGCGCAATATGACTATGCAAAGAACTCTAAAGCTATTTAAACTACCTGACTTACCAAAAACTCCAGGATTTCGCAAAATGGAGCCTAAAGATTCTGAGAAAGTTGTTAAGTTATTAAATGACTATTTACAAAAATTTGACTTGGTGCCAATATTTTCAGAAGAGGATTTTAAACATTGGTTTACCCCACAAGTTGGTATAATTGATGGCTACATTGTAGAAGCAACTGATGGTTCTATTACTGACTTTGTTAGTTATTATACCCTGCCATCGACAGTTGTGTATCATCCTATACATAAAACCTTAAAAGCTGCTTATTCATTCTACAATGTTTCAACCAAAACTCCATGGATTGATTTAATGTTAGATGCTTTGATTACAGCAAAAAATTCTGGATTTGATGTGTTCAATGCTTTAGATCTAATGGAGAATAAAGAATTTTTGGAACCACTTAAATTTGGAATTGGTGATGGAAATTTACAGTACTATTTATATAATTGGCGGTGTCCTAGTATAACCCCTAATAAAATTGGTTTGGTACTCCAGTAAAGCATTTGTGATAAAGTAAATATTATGAATGATATTCATAAAATTTTGTATTTTTCACAATATGTAGCAATTATCATTTGGAACTATAGAGTTAATTAACAGAATAAATTATATGAATATTGATAAATATTTTGTCTGCATGTTTTATTTATATTGTAATATATGTACGTAAATTTATGAGTTTTTATATGTAAATTAATAATGAATTATCATTAGACAATGATAATGACAGTATCATATCATTATCATGGTCTAATCGTGACAATAATATAATCACAGCACTATAAGTTCTCCTTGTAACCTGAAATATTGTTTTATTTTATTTCCACATTCCAAAATATATTTCTAAAAAATATATTTTCTTATAATAAATGGGTTGTTAAAATTTCTCCTGTCACACTACAAAAATTTTCAATTTTAGTAAATTATTTAAAGTGGGTAGATGTGGTGAAAAGGTGGTGCATATACACCATCCATTGAACATAGCTCTAGAATTTTTTTATTTTATATTAATATATAGGATCAGTGGGAGTTTCGATAGATTTAGATTGTCAAACAGTTTACTGTTTCTGTGTGTAGTATTTATACTATGGCGGTAATAACTAGTAATACCATAAAGAGTGTTGCAGTAATGTTTTAGATATAATAAAAATAGATATTTTTTTTAGAGAAAAAGACAAGGTAAACTAGCGTACGGGTGACCTGATGGTAAGTAATCACCGCCACCCACAACCCGTGTAACAACAGAGGAGCTACAGGTGCGTTGGTGGCCTTTAAGGTGGTGCTTGAGCACTGACACCGCTACGCTATGATAAATTGTTTAAAAAACCTTTTCAAGTTCCTACTCACGTATGATTACAGAAAAAATATGATAGAACATTTGCAAAAAAATTGTACACGAACATTTTTAACAGCTGCAAATACTGTTGCCACTACTATCTACCAATGTTTCAAGGAATACATTTAAAAAATATGTGTACTAAAAGGTATGAATATTAAAAGCTGAAAATAACTGAAACAAACAAATTATTTAATATTTGATTTTTATACTTATTAAATAAATATACATACTATATGTAAAGTTAACAAATAGTACAGTAAGTTAATAAAATTGTCCTTAGTTTTAGAATTGTCAAATTATATTTAGTAATCATAAACAAAATTAGGATGCTAAACCGAACTAAGGAAGCATTTGAGTCCATTTGACAGTGACATTTTATATAGTCTGTGAATGCGGTGCTAAATATTTCTTTTTGACTTGAAGTTTTAACCCTGTGGTTAGTTATTTTATTAATCTGAAATTTCCTTGATTATCTCTATTTAATTTTGTAAAATTGTGAATTGTATTTATTCCTGAAGAGTTTAATTGTATATAACATTTAATATTTTACTCGGTATTAATCATTTTAGGTGAAGTGGGGTTATCGCAATCATGGGGAAGGGAAATAATATGATTCCTAATGGCCATTTCCATAAGGATTGGCAAAGATTCGTAAAAACTTGGTTCAATCAGCCTGCTCGGAAACACCGCAGGAGGCAAAACAGAGTTAAGAAAGCAAAGGCTATTGCACCTCGTCCTGTAGCTGGACCCCTGCGCCCAGTTGTTCGCTGTCCAACTGTGCGATACCATACAAAAGTTCGCGCCGGGCGCGGATTCACTCTTCGTGAGATTAGGGTAAATTCTCATCACCTTTCATAATTTTTTCGCTAGACAGAACAAAATAATATTAATAATATAAATATAATAATGTTGTAGTGTGTGCTAATATTGTTATCATTTTACCTTTAATGTTCCTCTTTCAGGCTGCCGGCCTGAACCCTGCTTTTGCTAGGACTGTTGGAATTTCTGTAGACCCAAGAAGACGCAACAAGTCTGTGGAATCACTACAGATTAATGTACAAAGATTAAAGGAATATCGTGCCCGTCTCATTCTTTTCCCTAAGGGCAAGAAGGTAATTACTGTTTTCTTTTCTATGCTACCTGTTTTAACAGGCTTCTGGCCCAGCTTTTATGGAAAGTAAATGTAAAAATTTTCCAATACAATCGCACTAAACCTCTTAGTTTTTTGATTCTAGCATTTTGATTATATTGTTCACAGTCTTAATAAAACTATTCAATATAGAAAAAAGTGATATTGTTTGTAAACTGCACTTTTATGCTGCTTACTATCAAGTATGTGCATTTTAGAAATATAAAGCAAATATATTTCTAAAAGCCTGACAAGAACTGTATGAATTATTGGAAGTATGGACAGTAGTTTTAGTTTAAACTCATATGTATCTATCAGCGCCAGGTAGACAGAGGTAATGTGGGAACATAGTGTCCATTCTCCATCAAGATACTTCCGTTCCCCATTTTTGAGCTGAATTCTTAATATTTAATTTAGCATACTTTTGAAGACCTTAATTAGATGAGATAGAGAATTTATTCAAAAAGAGAAACAACAATTTTGAATAGCGTATATGTTTGTTGCCAATATATTAATGTAATTTAAGAATGTTTATGAAATTATAAAATTATTTAACTAATATTAATTTTAACAATACATTTAAGGTACTGAAGGGTGAAGCGTCCGAGGAGGAACGTAAAGTAGCAACGCAACTTCGTGGACCTCTCATGCCCGTAGAACAGCCAGCACCTAAATCTTCTGCCCGTGTTATCACTGAGGAGGAGAAGGACTTCAAAGCATACCAATACCTCAGAGGAGTAAGATATTACTTTAATAATTTCCCATACCATCCTAATATCCGTAAAATTTTCTACTGACGGTTTTTATAATCTTACAGGGACATTTACATTGCCAATTTATGGTATAGAATACTAAAATACTGAATTATACAAATTGCTGGTAATTGCTCTGATTGGTGTTACAACATATTATTGTATTGGCTCGCCATATTTTGTAATTTTATTTTTACTACATAATTATTTATTTATAATTATTAACACTTATTCATAATTATTAACACTTAATAATAAAATTACTTTAAAAGAAATGTATAACGTAAACGTAACGTTAAAAGATTTAAAAACTAAAGATTAATAGGTTTCATAAAATAGATAATTATAGTGATTTTGATTTCTAGCCTATTCTTATGAGAAAGCAATGTTATTCCTTATCCATGCATTGATTCACTAAACCTCGTTGATTAGTGTAATGGTAAAATAAAATGCTTTAAATTATCACTTAAAAAAATAGAACTGAACTTCTAACCAGTGACACCAAGCAAAATATTATTTGATTAGCGGACGCGCGCAGCTTCGCTTGCTTATTTAGGGGTGAATTCTAAAAAACCATGAAACATGTGTTCAATGAAATATTTTTAAGAGTCTAAATTTCAAATTGTATAATAATTGGTGGCGTTTTAAACATTTTTCCATATAAACTTTCAACCCCTTATTTACACCCTTAGGTGAAGAATTCTAGAAATCCAGAAAACATGTGTTCAATTAAATACTTTTAAGAGTCGTAATTTCAAATTTTATAAATATCGGTGCTGATTTAATTTTTTTTCCATTCAAACTTTCAACCCCTATTTCACCCCCTTACGTGCGTGCGTCTTACCTCAGTCAGTGAGGACCAATCCTTTTATATATATAGATTATTGTCTAAAAAAAGAACACAAATGATTATGATAAATAAAAGCTTATTATGGTTTTCTTTGCTATACAATTTATATTTTAATATAATACATTTAATTACAGGCTCGTTCTCTTGCAAGACTTGTTGGAATCCGGGCTAAGAGATTGAAGGATGCAGCCGAAAACCCAGATGATGTTACTAAAGCTCCGTCTGCAGTTAAGGAAGCTAAAAAGAAGTAATTTCTAAAATAAACAAATAAAATCTTAAAAAACTTTTCATTAAGCAATGTTTTGCTGTCTAGCACACCACTTATTATTATTATTATTAAAATTCTACATCAACATATTTTAAATGTTAGTTTTGAAAAATGTCGTTTTTCAGTATCTCTAAAATAAGTGGAAAGTGGCCAGTATAGGTTTTTGCCTACTCTACAAATCAAGAGATGAGTGAAATTAAATCTATAGCTTATAATAATAATAATGGTTTTGAATTCTCAATTTCAAACATTAACGTTAATTAATTCTTGAATGGTAAAAATAAAAAAAAGAATAATCACATCGAAATTCACTAAATAATAAATATGTTATCTGATCAAATGTTCACTAAAATATATTTTAAGTAAAATCTCAAAAAAATCATTTACATGTCGTTTAGCTGGATACTTAGGTAATTTTCACCATAGAATAATCGTTTATATCATCAAGATTTGATTACTACTATTAACAAAATATTTAAGGATCGGGAGTTTTTGTTTTGTGATATAATTTTTGATTTTTATGAATCAAAGATAATTCATTGAGGCCATGGCCATTGCCATATCTGGGAACTACGCTTGGTAGATAAGAAATGGATTTAAGACGTATTGCTGCCAGTAACAGTATTAACGGTGCTTTGGCTGCATTGATGAGATAGCGAAACGTCAGCATAGCTGCCCGATTAACCGTACACAATGCAAACATTACAGAAGAATGAAAAATGAACGCTGTAGAGATGAGATTTCTTCTCAGGAGTTGTTTGGAGTCAGTTTATAAGACAGAGTCTAGAATTAAGAGACAGTGGGGAAGTACTAGCGAGGATGTCATAGTGAGAATTAAATGTTGAGGTGGCTTGGGCATATATGAAGAGGTTGCTGGTTGATGATAATGGACGAGAA
Organism: Heliconius cydno galanthus; assembly: GCA_036379175.1. NCBI lineage: Eukaryota > Metazoa > Arthropoda > Insecta > Lepidoptera > Nymphalidae > Heliconius > Heliconius cydno. The sequence continues at coordinate 22,601 of JAKRZM010000165.1, read as the reverse complement.
TAAAGAATCTCGGCATAGTACTCAGTGGCCGACGTAACATTTGGGGCTCGATTCTTAACCCATTAATTGTCGCCGTAAACGTTATATTAAAAAAAGTGGTCATTGTGGTGTAGTAAGAGGCGTTTGATTTTCATTGGGACTATTGTCAGTTCGTTCTCCACTTAGGGACATAGGGTTTCTTGTTGGTCTGTACCACTCAAGGTAGATAGTGAAGTACGGAGTCTTGGATTATTTATTTATTTATAAGGCCTACCAATAATTGACACAATTATTACATGTACTTAAGTAATTAAAAGGAAGGAAACAAGTAGATCATTTCTTATTGCTCAATCATGTACAGTTGGGCTCTACATGCAATAACAATGTTGTAAAAAAAACAAACAATAATTTAAAAATAAACATAGCACAAACAATAATAAATTTCACATATTCACACAAATTATAAATATTTAAGAACTTGAAGTTGATTAATTTTTAAAAAATCCAATTAAATCAAATGGTACAATCAAATAAAAAAAATTATAAATTAATAAAATAAATTATACAGCAATTTCAAAATTTCATTAAAATAATCAGATTTAAAAATAAATAAACAAACAATAGGTTATATCTAACATTAATTTATCTAATTAAGGAGCATCAAATATGCTCCTAAGTCCTAATTGTCATTTTAATTGGTTTCACTAACTTTCACTAATATGCTAATGTATGTAAAATTTTAATGCTCATATAAAAATATTAATATTCTAACAAGAACTGATACAAGACAAACTGTATTTGCCTTGTTTAAATTGTGGCATTTTAAAACTAAGGTCAGACACAATTGAATAAAATAAAAACGTTTTAAAATCAAAGTTTATTGAGTCATATTTTATGTAACATATTATCTTATTTAAGTATATAAAATTAATTATCTTAGCAATATATAAATGGGGGACATAAAAATGTAGTACATTTGGAAAATCGCATTTATGCAGAAGTTGTCTCTTCAACTTTTACTTTTTCGTCAGCATCGTCTTCCGTTTTTGCAGAAATTTCTTCTCCATCACCAGGTTTTGATTTCTTATCACTTTTACGAAACTTATCATACCTTTAATAAAATTGAAGAAATAATAATTATAAGAAAATATATAGTTTTATTATTAATTATATTTAAACAAATAAATTACCTTCCAAGGTCTTCTTCGTCGTCACTAGGTTCATTGCCTTGCGGATCAACTTCTCGAAGCAATTCCCCTATATCCTTATCAACATCTGCCCACAACTTGTCTTCACTACCTGGAATCATAATGAATGAATGAAAGTAATAATTATTTCTTAATTGACATAGTAGGAAATGTAATAATGAGATATGTATATGATCTCATACCAGATATATTAGCATTGTCGGTACCATTTTCCAAGTTCTTCTTTTCAGATACAGCTTCATTTTTTTCTTTATTTTTCTCGGAAATATCCTCAGTGATGGATTCTTTTTCATCTTCTAAAAAATCAAATTTCATATTTAGAACGAAATATTGAATAAATTTATATGCTTTTAAGAGAAAAATAACACAAGACAAGTGAGGTGCTGTCACATACTTTGACAGTAAAACTTAACATATCCTTTTCAAGCTTATATGCATATTGTATATAATCTTGAAATAATTAACAATTGTAATAACTTTTAGAGGCCATCTTGGCACAGCGGCACAAGCAAGCGATCGTACGATTGTGGTTTCGATTCTCACTTGGGGGAATGAAAAAAATAATATTTTCATTTCATCGCTCTGGTAACTTTGAGACGGAATTCAGCGGAAACTGAGGAATGGAAATGTCTTGGCTATGGCTATTTCGTAAAGAGATGAGGAGGCAATAAAATATTACGAAACCAACTAACTGCACCGCGATCAGCGTCAACATGACCAACGACTACAAAACTCGAATATTGATTGACAAAAGGAATGCAGACCATTCAAAATATAAATGTTCACTTCACATTAAAAAAACCCTACAACAACAACTTTAACCAATCAAGAATAAAAAAGGCACGAAAAACAAGTCTGTGGCGCCTCTTAATGACAATGGAGTACCTTAACACTAGATGGAGGTTCTCATGGTCCCTCTGCCTACCATGTTATGTGGGAGGATAAAGCGTCTCAATGTCTGAAATTAAGAAATAAAAGTAATAATAAGAGAACTAACCCTTTTGCTGGTGTAACTGGCGGTGAATGCGCTCGGCGTGGCGGCGTAGCGTGCGCGTGTCGCGGTGCTGCACGTAGCGGCCGAGGTGGATGCGCAGGCGGCAGTGACGGCGCAGCGCCTCCGCCTCCTCAGAGCTGCCGGTCTCCGCCCGCGGCAGGTACACACGGCAGAGCTCGCACCACCATACCTGTTTTTACACCAGTATTTTATAAATAATTCAATCCACAAAGGGGGTCATCAGATTCTCAAAGTGCTAAATTAGTATGAATTTGTTCCTATTTTTAAAATAAAACATGTTTGCTGTTTTATGTAATTCATAAAATAGTGGTTATGTTTTTTAATGTTAAACTTAATATTATTTTATTAAATTTATGGCCATTTTACCTCCATCTTTTTGATATGTTCACTTCCAATATTAATTTCCACTTTTACTTTTTTTGGAGAAGATTCTTCTTTCTTTTCTCCACCTGAGTCATCATCTTCAACTTCTAAATTTAACAGTTTAATTTATCATTTGAAAACTACACTTTGCTTATAATATATAGAAGTATAACATTTTCAACACAAGGTATAATCGGTATTCGAGTTAGGATTTAAATTTGTTAATAATTATGAAAATTAATAAACGGAGGTATAATTACCATCTACATCACCCACAGAATCCAATGTCATAAAGTTGTCCAAGTCCACATCCATGCCCTCATCACCACTTGCCTCTGCTTTCGGGCTAGAGCGTCGTGCGGTCTGGCTAGCCTTTTTCTATAGCAACAGGGAAATCAGTCTCATTTAAGTAATGTGCATTATATATTAAGATGTTTTTTTATCTATCGACACATGTACTAATACTCCGTAGGCCACTTCCCGCTCAATTTTCGACACGATTACGCATTGAGCGGCGGGTCTCGAAGCGGACGACGTACCTTCAGATGGTCGATGGAGCAAATGTGATGTTCGTAGATCATGGGCGAGCGGAAGGTGGTGCGGCAGATGCGGCAGAAGGGCATGAGGAAGCGCTTCATGGCGCGGTGCGTGTCGGTGAGGTTGTGTGCGTGGCGCGTGGTGCGATGGTTGAGGCGGCACACCAGGCAGAACGTGGTGCGCGCCGCCAACTCCGCGCCCGCCGCCGCCTCCAGCTCCCGCTGCGCACCCCGCTGCGCCACGCGCATTCGCAGCAGCTGCGCTTTGTGCCGCCGCGCTACGGCGCTCATCGCCGCGCGGTGCTTGCTAGACAGCAAGTGTTTCGCGTACCCCTATAGGCACAAATATAAAGTAAACTGAAACTTATATATGTGTGTACTATTTAGTTAAATATGTTAAGTACTTACAGCAAATGTAGCGCATTTTTCCTTACAATGCACACAAGAGAGGTGGACGTAGGTTTGTGATGGTGCTGCGTCAGAGGCAGCGTCTGGTTCTTTATCAGTGTCGTCACCGCCATCGCCAGCTTCACCTTCTGATGCCTCAGGCTCCGCCTTAGTGTCACAATGTTATCATTAAGTTATTTTCAATTTTAATTAATATTTTATTAATGATATAATTAATAGAGATTAGTCGTGGCACTGGGGCACAAGCGTCACTATTAACGCGACAGGTTGTGGGTTCGATTCCCATTCGAGAAATATTTAATACTTTCATTTCTTCGCTCTGGTGTCGAGGGACAACACGGCGTTAGGTTAGGTTAGGTTATACCATTGAACACCCAATGCCTCCAGACTTTGGCAGAGAGTGGAGTTGAGGAAAAAAACAAGTTATTTAATGGTAACTTCCCTATCACTTACTTTTGGTGATTTAGCCTTGACTTCTTTTTTTTCTTCTACACTTTCTTCTTTCTCATCAGCTTCCCAATCTTCTTCTGTTGAAGAAGCCTCTTCCTCCTTTGATTTAACTGAGCTAGTGCACAATTTTGAATATAAGCTATTATTTAGAAACCAAACCTACAGCAATTGAAATTATATTTTAAGATACATATTATGAAAATAATTAATAACTATATTATATGAGCTACACAGATTCACCTGATATTCAGTCTAATAATCATTACTTCTTAAGGCAACTCATATAAATCTTTTAAAAAGAGCTCTAGCCCTGGGTTTTCTAGTGTCCTTTAGCCAGCTTATCTAAATTGCAGATGTAACGCAATTTCATACATGTTTTGGTGAGCATTCCATTACTGTAATTTTATATCTTTACTTATCAATTGCCGAAACTTTCAACAATTTCTCTTATATTTTTCTACTTCCTTTTCATTGAAATACCCAACTTGTATCTTTTATGTTATACAATAATTTCTAAAACCTGATATGTGGATATTCAATTTACTGATTATTTCTTGTGTATAATAAGCATAACAATTTCCCAAAAGACTGAATGCTCATTAGCAAGCTGTCTGCCATCATTGTTATATATCCAGAACAATAAAACCTAATGAATTTAAGTTGCGTCACTTTACCTTCGGGCTTTTACACTTCTAAATGGTCGGGCGTATGCCAGTGAGCGGTCCGCGAATCGTCTAGAAGCGAACGAGCCTCTGGAGCGCGGCGCCCCCCGGTAGGAGGCGCGCGTGCGCAGCGTGCGGCCGCGGAAAGCACGGCGCGGCGCTCGCGGGCGCAGAGCCGGGCGCAGCGGCTCGCGCGGCGGGCCCATGCCGCCCGCCTTGCGGTAGTGGGCGGTCTCGCGCGGCGGGGAGCGCCTACGCTCCTCGCCGCCGAACGAGCGGCGCTCTCCGTAACTCTCCGGCCTGCCGCCGTACGACCCGCCGTAATGGCCCCCGTCGTGACTACGTCTATCGCCCGACGACCCCTGTACATAACTTGCTTTTGCAATTTTTCTAAATCTTAACATTAAAATGAATTAAGTTTATTTTTCCTTTTCTAAGTGAGGCCTTAATTGATGACCGTCAACTTTACACCGTCCATCTTAAGCATACATTTTATTAGTTTTAATACGGATTTATTTCAGTAGGTTACTGATTAGGATATTTTGAAATAACCATTTAATGGTACACTGATATAGCCAGATCAATAAGGATTTTACCCTTTGTAGGTGAAACATCTATTTTATACATCCATTGTATTATCCAATTTAAATAATAAAATCCACATATTCAATAGTCTTGGTCTTGATTCAAAATCAATATTTTCTAAATTTTTACATAAAATTTCAGTCAAGTTTATTTACTTTATATTTAAGTGTTTGTTAAGTTATCATAAGATATATATTTCCAACCTCCATAATCTCTCTAATTTTATGTAATATTTATTTTGTAAATATATTCCTTTTACGTAATATTGTCATATGATATAAGATGAGATATCATGACGCTTTTCATATTAAGGAAATCATGCACTATGTTTCTGAGTTTAACCAAATCATCTGTGCTCGAAACACACTTAATGTTTGTGCATTTTAATGTCTACCTCCAATTATTATTTTAATGGGTAATCTTACTATTCACAAGGAAATGTAGAATATTGTTCTGTCTGAAAATTTCACTAACTAACCTCCATTCTCATCCTTTTGCGATCTGGTGAGCCTGATCTACCACCATAGTCACGATTTGAATAACTACCAGAATTTTCCTGAAAGTCCAATGTTTACACTTCACATCTTTGTTTGTCCAGCCATTATTTATGAGAAAACCATTTAGTAGTAGTTATAGAAATAGATGGCAGAGCTAAAGGCAAATATATTTTAAAATATGGTTTATTATAATATGCTCTATGATCTGTATGATTAATTATTATTGATAGTTTAATTTATATTTTCATATTGCCACATATACTTTCCATATTCTTGTTCAACTGTAGTTCAGTCATGTACTCTTTCATTTATTAAAAAATATGTATCAAAATGGAACTACTCATAGCATATACAAATTTTAACAGAACTTACTGATCGATAAGGTTTTTTATAAGAATCATCTATTCTATCACGACTTGAAGCATATCTATTTCCGCTGCCGCTGTTATAGCGGGAATCATTATTGTAGGACGAATATCCCCCGCCTCTTCCGCGCCCGCCTTCATAACCACCTCGGTTATTACCACGATATGATCCTCTGTAACTACTCCCCCGGCTATTGTAACTTCCTCTGCCGCCGTACCCGCGACCACGAGACGACATCTATTATGTACAAAAATTTTTGGTTACATAGATTATAACACTACCTATTACTATTACAGAATGATACGTAAATTAGTAATCATCGGTTCAATTTAGGAATAGGTGCTAAAATAAGAAAGTATCAACCAGTTTTCCATTCTATAAGAGCAGCAAAAAAGTGTAAGTGCAGTAAAAAAATAGTTATATATGAATATAAATTCAGAAAATAATAATTATTTAATATTCAGTGGTACTTATTACAAATAAAATTGAATATGATGAGTAAGTTAGAAATTAGGATAAGCATGTTTTTAATTATATTACAAAGCAGTTAACATAATATTACTAGGGAGTTCTGTTCTCAAAAAAATACAATTTAAAAGACAAATCTTTCATAGCAAACATTTATCTTTCACAGTTATATAAAAATCATTTATATAGATAATAGAAGAATAATAATCTTGTGAAATGTAAAAATTATGTCTATTAGGAAAAAAAGTATTTTGCAAGTGTATATGCATTTCTTGTAACTATATAAACAAATATTTCTGTAAATGTTTATTTGCAAACTGAAAACAAAAGAAATTAAAAATATTATCATGTGGTTAGTTATAAATATAAAATGACATTATCACAATTTGAACAAGGCCTAAGCATAAGCCTGGTCATGGTAATTTTAGAAACAAACTTTATAATTTAGTGCATGTTTAGTTTGTTTTACTGTTATAGGAAAAATTGGTGTTAATGTTGCAAAATAAGTTTTTTTATAATGTCAATAAATTGGCTAATAACAGATATAGTCAATTTGGGTAACTTTGATTCTTCGGATAACATTGATATTGGGACCTCAAACTAGTACCAATCATTTTTCTGTATAATACAATACTATTGACTATTTTTATTTAACATATTTATTTTAATTAATAAATGTTAATTTTAAATACAAGAAGAAACTTAAGACTCAGCACATGGAAAATACAAATATAGATGAAGATTATGTTACTTTAGCATCAAACATGCTAAATGAAAAGTTTTCTTGTTAATTTGCCTAACAGTTTTCTTTTAAATAAATAGTACAAAAATATCCAACACTTTAGCTTAAATTTCCATTTTTTAACCGACTTCTGTAAGAAATGGAGGTTATCAATTCGACTGTATGTTTTTTTTTATGTTTGTTAAATCATAACTTTTGACTGGGTGAACCGATTTGGATAATTTTTTTTTAATTGAAAGGTGAAGCTTCCCGTTTAGTCCCATTCTTTTTGGTCCATGTCTGACTATGAGAAAATCACAATAAGTCATATCTCGTTCTTTGCATTAGGCATGTGCGCGAAAAATAGACAAATAACTCAATGTCGCGCCAACCGAGTTTGATGATCCTTTTTTTATTTGAAAGGATACACTTCAAGGATAATTTGGTGAAAATTTGGTTATGTTCCGATTATGGGATCCGGTCAAAATTGAGAAAGCTTGTTTTTTTTGGTAAAAATTAATTATACTGTAATGTCAGGAGTGAGATTCCTGATTGTTGTTTTTCTTTTCAACGAACCTCAAAAAGAGAATGTTCTCATTTTCAACCAACTTCAAAACAGGGAGATTCCCAATTCTCCCGAACATTTTTTATGTATGTTCTTGTCAATATATCAAAATGTTAGTTTGCACAAAAATAATAACTAATTAAAAGAAGTTTTACATAGGACAACCATAGCCACTCATTGACAACCACTACCACCACTATCCCCACTCGTTTAAGAAGCATCATTTTAAAATCTATCAATCACTGAAGTGAATCAAAAAATTGTGAATTTTTAACAAAAAGAAAAACCGACTTCTAACTACGAACTAAAAAGTGAAAAATAATTTCACAAAGATTATAAAAAGTTAGACTCACAGAAGATCACTTACATCCGTTATTTAATAAAAGCATGAACCAAAGTTACCTAAATCAATTAGAAGAATAATGACTATCTTTTTATGAATGGTTCTTTCTTTGTGTCAAAGTTGCCCATTTGATGTGGGTAAACTTTGACAGACTGCAATATTCCGATTTTCTTCTATATTGATGCATAATAAAAGGTTTATGTAAATGTCTATGGATGAAAAGTATTATGAGAGCACTAATAAAACAAAAACACTCACATGCAACACGCAATGTTCTGTAAATTTTAAGACAGTGAAAAATATAGCTTGTCTGTCAAAGTTACCCAGATTGATTGTATTAAAAACAAGATTTTAAATTATATTACTTTTATTTTTTATTTATACGATAAACGTTAGTTGTTATATTGATAATGTTTACTATCAAGGAAAAATAATGATTTTTTCTATTTTATAATTTGTAAGTTTCTATAATCCACCGGCTTTGCCGTCATCAATATGGATAATCACAAATGTCATACGTGTAGTTCTACAAAATATAATAAAATGATATATTTATAATACAATACTTACGTTCCAATAACTTAAATGTGGAATATGTGGTTATGTAGGTAGCAAAATATTTGATACATAAACGTGAACACAAATTGAAGACAATATGGCGGCCGAGAACAAAATCGGAAATATCATTAAATTATGAGACGCTTACAGACAGTGCTGCCAGCCTCAGGAAAGCAAATGGAACTTCAAAAAAAGGTAGAAAAGAGTAAAATACCATAACTCATTAAAAATTATACAACTACTTTTAGATTTATAAAGAAAATAAAGTTAAAATAAAAATATCTACCCAAATTATTATAAATTTTACTAAAATAATTATCAACATTTTTAATTTCACGATTTTCGATGTTCACGTAGTAATTTTAGTTACGAACATAAATAAACTTTTAAAATGTATATATTTTAGCACTTTCTTATAATTATCATAAAAAAATGAAGGTCTTATGGTACACTTACACGCTTGACAAACAAAAAGTTTGAATTTTTTTTACTTATTTATTCGACGTCTGTTGGTGATTGTCCGAACAAATTTATTGTTTGTTTATAAATAACTAGCGTCCCTCTTGCGGCTCCGCCCGCTTTTACTACTGGATTATTCATATAATGTATGTTTGCAAAGCACTTAAGATAATGTGAAAATTAATTAAACTCTAATGCAACCCGCATTTTCGTAGTTTCAATAAGGATTTTCCAATTGTTTTACACAGCAAGGATTTTTTAGTAGGTACCGTAATTTTAAATCTGTGCTACTAATCTTTTCAAG
>JAKRZM010000165.1:0-12291 GCA_036379175.1 Heliconius cydno galanthus | reverse complement strand
TTTAGAAGAAGAAGAGTTAGAAACAACAGACAGACACGAAAAGCGACTTTGTTTTATAAGATATAGGATAGGATAGGATAAGATAGGATTTTCAAAATTTTTACCTTAACCTGGCTTAAATGTGTGCCTGTTTTTTTATGTTTTTTTTTTAAATTTTGATTAGATATTGTTAGTTCGATCAAAAAGAAAACGTTTGTTAAAAAAAGAAAAAATCGCACTGCGCATGCGTGAACTTTTATTCATTTGCAAGGTTACAACTTTTATTACCAACCAAGAAACGATGAATAAGCAAAAACAAATCAAAATTTAATTTTCCCCCGCCAACTTATGAAATATTTTCATTTCCTTGCTCTGGCACCGAGGTAAAGCGTTCAGTTCCGCCACTCGACACGCAATGCCTCGAGAATTTGGCGGAAAGTGGGGATCGGAAGGATCCTAATGGAGAGAGTTCTTAATGTTAGGTTCTAATGTTCCCTCCGTCTACCGTCAAGCGTAAGCAAAAAAAAGCTTTTTCCATTTATATGGAACCTTTTTATTTCTTTTTATTTTTATTTATATAGACATGCAAGAAAATAATACGAGTATACCTATATTAACGTATTCAGTGAAAATTATTACCTAACTTTGTTTCATACAAATAGATTATTAAAACGATATAAATAAAATAGAGATATACAATTGTATATAAATAAAACAAAGCTCTATGAGTTCTTTATATATAATTTATTTTAAATCTAAGCCTCCCACAAAATAATGATAAAAATATATATATATTAGCTGTTTGATTTCTTTCCCCCAAAAATTTCATTCCAATATCCTTGTATGTTAGTCCATGAATCCTGTAAAAACATTAACATATAAATAAAATATGAACAGAGAAAATCGCTTAGGGTCCTCCATTTTAACGGGTTGGACTGCTAGACATGCGCACAGTGGCTGCCGGTGGCGGAGTACTAAAGCGGAGTAGGTACTAAAGATTGAGCAGAGTGGCAATTTTGAATACAAGAGTAAAAACGAAAATAACCTTTCTTGATTCACGCCATTCCACATTGCGGAGACGAGCTAATCCCTGAAGATTTCGATCAAGTATCTTTAAAAATTCAGATCTTGTTATTTTTGGTGACGGCGTTGTTCCATTGTCTACTTTTTCTGGTGTAGCAGGAACAGCCTGTTAAATAAAAAGTATTTTTTAAATTATTCATTTTTGAAGTTGTCATGGTATTTCTCATAAAATTTTTAATGAATGACCCTCTAAGATACAATTTTTTTTGTACTATTGAAATTTATTTTTAATTTTGGTAATATTTATTTTATTGTTATCATCACAGTACCGACTAAGGAGTATAATATAGACGCAGATCAAATAAGTTGGTTTGCCGAAAACAAAGCTGTAAGAGAAATGGCCAGTTTTAGTACCGATTAGAAATGTGATGATTAGAACTAGTGGAGACTAGTGAAATGACTCGGTATGCCGATTGCTGAATCTTAGTGGTTGCCTTTCAGAGATATCATAATGTAAACATTACCTATATTCGTAAAAATCATCTGATGCGAGAGACCAGTAGTGGCGCAGGAGTACAAGTGTGTGACTGTAAACGTGAATGGTTATGGGGTCAATCCCCACTCGAGGAAATGAAATATTTATTTAAATTTATATTTTCATATTGTTGCTCTGATGTCGAGGCAAAGCGTGGCGTTGAGTTCCGCTACTCAACACGCATAGCCAATGAAAATGAGGATCAGAATGTCTTAACACTAGGTTCCCTCTGCCTACCCTGCTGTGTGCGGTATACATCATGAAGCAGCATAATAGACATCTAAGGTATATGAATAAAAGATATGGTTTTGTAACGAAACCTGTTCATATTGATAAGTATTCTTGATTGACATATAAAATCCGATTCCATCTAATGTGGAACTGTAACAGACCAGCTAAACTATAAAGAATAAATATAGAGTACCTTAACAAAATTTGTTTAATCTGATTCCATGACCTCTCAGTTTATACGTACTACGTTTTGATAATGTTTTATAAAACCATTTTTTTTTAAATTACCAGATCAGCTTTACGGTCCGGGCAAACAAGCTAGCAGGTCACCTACAGTTAAGATACCTACTTATGGACCAGAGGAACCATTGATGCCGGCTTTTAAGAAATTTGTTGATCCTCCTCAAGTCCACGATAAAAAAAATCTGGCCGGGTAGTAACCAATATTATATAACTTACATTATCATCGGAAAACTGATTGTTCACCATATCAGATATTTGTCCATAAGCACTTTTTGTGTCGTTAATTTGCTGAAAAATAAAATACTTTTAAACTTCCAAGTTATTGAACTACAAGTAATATATCTTTAATTTAGTTTTTACCTCTAGTATAAGGTTGAATACTGTACCAAAAAAACCCCATTTTGGCTTAACTGCTACACTTTTTCCGGCTCTTAATAATGATTGTCGTAGAATTCGGTCTCTTCCAATAGAATCGTCGGCTAAGGGCTACAATCAAATAAAATAATATTTAGTGTTAAATATATAACTAGTATATTAATTCTGCTCTTTTAATATAAACATATGAACTATTTTATTTGAATATCTAACCATATTAGGTATATAGTTATGTTGTCCCGAAAAAACTGCTGAAGTTCGGTGATTTCCTATATGGGTAAGCATATTTATAGATAGTTCGTAAGTAGTAACAAAAACATTATATCCTAACATATGTTTTTGTTTTGATTCTCATAAACTTCTTATATAATATTTAGATATTGCAAGAAAATTGTTCACATAATATGTAACGATTACGTATACTGACTGGTTGTGCAGAGACTAGGAGTGTGACAGCAGCGACGATCAATGTGGATAAAACAAGTTTATAATTAAATTCCATCTTCTCTTCGTAAGTGTTGAATTCCAGAAGCCTAAATAAATAAGCAAAACATTATTTTAAAATTAAAAAAACATTTTACTTTGACCTACGAAAGTGAATAGATGAATCTATAATTTTAAACAACTAAACCGATATGTTGTTGCATTTTTTTTATTAAAATTTTGCATAATGTAACTGAATCTCTGCACTGTATGTCGGTATAGAAACTTATTCTTTATTAAACCTTCACACAAAAGCCATAAAATTACGTTTAAAATTATAATTCAAATATTATATTTATAGTTACTGTAATTCTGTAATGTCAACGTTATTATGAGAATAACCTGCCTCATAATATTGCATCAGTCTAAGGTAGCCCTGAAAAGTACACGAACGAACGAACGAAAGTTACACGAACATATCTGTTCAAAGCTAAAGTACAGAACGACCTCACCCCCCAAAAATATACCTCTAAATATTCTAATGATTGAAGTTAGAGAAGGCGGAGAGCCAACAGTTTTACTGGCTCTCTGAGTCTTATCACACCGCCAACGCAATCTCAACTGCGAGCCGCATCTGAGAAATTTTGAAAACAATTTTGTAACTTTGTTGGCCTATCTAAAGCGGAAAATTCTGTTTCTGTATTTATCATTATTTTACCCGAACGAATATATTGATTTATAGAAGTACTTAGTAGTTTATTATGTACCAACCTAATGTGTCAATATGCTATTATGGCATAACTAAAAAGTAATTAAATAACAAGAATTATCGTAATTTATGATTAAACAATTTTCACATTAAACTTTAAAGAAACGTAGATGATAACTATAACATTTAATTTCCTATGATTATTTGCGGTAGGTAATGAACCTATTAATTTTATTTATTTAAAAGATGCGTATTTTTTTATAACAGTCAGTTCTAGTCAGTAACCTTGTCATAAGAATTATCTAAACCGAAATATTATGACAGCCTAAAATAATTATAAAAGTAAAGTGAAGCCTAGTTATGTCCACTCAAGGTATAAGAACAGTACCTTGACGCCTGATCGGCATTTCAGGAATATTAACGCAGGAATATTATCATATTTTGGGAAATATTCGTTTACACTTTTCTTTTTTTTAATTCATTTGACGCGAACATTTGCTTCTGTTTAATCTTATCACTATTTTAATTAGGTACAATAAATTCAAATTAAGTTCATAATTGTTTAATTGCTTTGAACATAAGTATGAACATAAGCTCATGTTCAAATCATTTAGTTTTAAAATTAGTTAATTTATAAAAAGTCGACTTGCGCTCCCGGTAACTTGTCTGCCTTCTTTTATCTTTGGTATTATCATGTAGCTTTCACGCAAACTTACCAATTCCTATACGGGTAGCGAAGTAATATATTATTTAACTTCCGTCACAGCTCTTAGTAAAGGATTCCTTATATGTTAGATTAAGATATAAGATAGGAACTATATATTTATCTATCTTAGAGCAAAATNCACACAAGAAATAAAAACATAAGTATATTTTTTAAACAAATGCCAATACCTACACTTAATTAATTCTTGCGCCACTGTAAGGTCACAAGTGGAAAGGCTTGGTTAGCTATGGTCTTACATATGGATGTATTACGAAAGTTAAAATAAGTTTAGTAAAATAATATTAATATTATTTTTTAAAAAATGTTGCCTATTTTAATGCAATAAAATATTAATAGAACATTTGTTTAAAATTTAAATGTACCACTTACCCAAATACCTACAACATTGATGTTAGTCAGTGTTGTTGTTGTCAACTATAAATTCAAATATAAAGAACATTCACAATTTTCATCAATCCTGAAATTATAAAAATTGTAAAACATCTTATATTTCACACTATGATATTAATATGATTTTAAAGTAATGAATTTTTGAATCACAAAATTAGATGTATAACAAAAAAAAAATATTGAAACCTAAGCGGATTTTAAAAATAATGCATGTATTTGACATTAATAAGGATCTTTACAAATGTATTAGAGTCGGGCACCGGCTACACGCGCACCGCACAGTCAGCTGTACTATGCGATGTTTCGTGTTTACTCGAACAGTCACTACACTACGAGGCCAAGGACGCTCGAGTTGCGAAGCACTCGTTATGTCAGCCGCGTTCTACTTATGCAACGCCTACCAATTTAATGCACTTAGATGACCCCATTGACAAAGTGAATCTAATATTTAAGGAAATTATGCATATAATAAAAGACTGATTTTAAGAGAAATAGATATTTTATTGTAATAGTTTCGTATTTGAGTAGTATAATATAGATTTTTACTATTACACTAGAGACTATTTTAAACACTATTTTAAAAGAAGATCATCTCCTGAACTTAATTTGAGGCCCCTTAACCGATATTCATTTATGTATTAAAATATTTTGATTATTATGATAACCTATTTATTCAAATAAACTAACTAATTTCAATAAATCAAAATAAATAATATTTCATTTCCTTGAATATGATCAGTAAACGAGAAATACCTCATGGAAGTTGGATCTATAGGACACACATCAATCAAAATACGTAATATTGATGACAAATAGTAGTTTGCAGGTTCCGCGGAAATAAAATAGGTAATATACTTTCACTATGATAATAATGGCTGTCGTCGTATTCGTAGTACAATCGAGAACATTAATGTTAAAATCACAAAAGCAAAATAATTTTTACTTTAATTATTTTTAACAACTTACTTCAAGCTTACTTCTCTAACAGATAAACAGTACTTAATAACACTTCATAGTATGTACGAGTATGTGCATTACTGGTCACATTAGCATAATGGGCCATAAAGAAATAATCTAATAATCTATTATAAGAATCTAAAGCCTTGGAAATTAACACTGTATTCAATGTTAGCAATAATTACTCAATTATAGTCATACAATCCAAAAAAAATATTTCGAATACAATTAACGATTCCAGGGATAATGAACATTAATTAATCTAAGCCATGTGATCGAAATCATTTTAATTCGAATTTGAGTTGTACAATACAAATAAATTAATTAAAGTATATACGTACTCGTATCTATCTCAAATAAAATTTAGGCCTCCGGTCCGTCCTGTACTTACCGCCAATTTTAGAAACATTATATTTTTGTGCATTATTAAGTTATATTTTTCTGCCTGAGTAATGATTGAACAATCATCGCATATACAGTCAGCCGCTTCCCAACTGCACGATGATTAAAAACTATTTTCATGTATACTATAATAAAATAAAATAAATGGTGTCTGTACAGGAGTATATTTGCGAAATAACAATATAGAAAGGTTTAAAAATTACTAATAGAATATATGAATCTATGTTTTTAATAAGTTTTGTCTGTGTTTTGTGTCACATCTTCACAACTACTGGTTGGATGAATGATAGTTTTTGTATGTATATATTTTTCATTTTTGGGAATTTTTTTTTATTTGTTTTTTTGTATTTGTAAGTTCAGTAAAGATTTATGTATGAAGTTTCGTGATATTCAAAACCAAAATATAGAATACTTCTCGTGAACCAACAGTTATAAAATTTGGCACGAAGGGAGAACTTACAAAACAAATAAAGGAAAAAAATCGGAAAGTGAATATTTATAGGTATTTCTTATAAAAAAAATCATTACAAACTTATATTTGTACTTGATTTTATACTGAATGAGTGCATACGCCCACAAAATAAAATTATTCTTTATTCAAATATAGTGTTGGAAGTACTTTTCAATCATCGAATGAACAAACCTACATTTTTCAACTTTTATAAGTACAATTTATAATGTGAATCCAACGCGCGTAACTACGCGTTTTTTCTATTTTTGAGTACAAATGGATAAATAAAACAAATAAAATATTTAATAAGTTGCTCTGTAATTATTTAATATAATTTTCTTCGGTGAACTAGCTATATATTATAAGTGAATATTACAGTGCACTACCGTAAATAAATTATGAATTGATTATAATCAATACTACAGTCTTATAATTGTAACACAATATACATATGTCAGACACGTATTATAAAGAGTTTGATTAAATTATAAATATCATGTCTTTGTAAAATTACGAAGTAACTAATTCCATCTTTCTATATTTTTTTCTTAATGTAGATACTGGATCTTTAAATAATATGGGGTCTAGACGTAATACGGATCGCACTAGGGGCATGTAGCCCCACGCTGCTGCGAATGTGTTGAGGCACGATTGACGTTGAACAAAATGCTCGGGATCGCTCCATGATGATCTACGGATGGAAAACAAATTACATAAAAAATCCTTAAGATGGTTTGGATGCAATTGCTAGGAAGCGATAAGACCATCTTTGGTTCTTCATATATAAAATATTGGCTATAATGATGTATTTGCTTTTTTTATTGTTTCTTTACATGAACTATATCCAGATCGTCGTGTCGTAGTGGCAAAAGATACCTGTGATGCTGCGGCTTGTAGCGGCGGCGCTGCGCTAGCTTGAGCGGCGGGCGGCGCGTAAGGTGCGCGGCCACACAGTTGAGCAGGATGTCCTCGCAGTTGCGCGCGCGCCGTACGGCTGCCCGCAGCGCCGGTGCCGCGCCGCCATACTGCGCCAGCAGCGCGCGGTGCACCAGCGCCGCGCCCGCCAGCACCATCGAGTACGAGCCGCCCCACCTGCTGCTGTAGCCCCACGCGCCCTGCCCCACACACAACAACATTATATGCTTTGAAGAAAATACCGATTGCTCAAATTGCTTATTTGATCTAAGTTATATTATGTGTCTGACTGTGGGTTCGATCCCCACTCGAGTAAATTAAATATTTATTTAAATTTATATTTCCATTTCTTCGCTCTGGTGTAAAGGCAAAAGCGTGGCGTTGAGTTCCACCGCTTAGCACGCAATGCCTCCAGAATTCGGCAGAAAGTGGAAAACGGAGTGTCTTAATACTAGTTTCCCTCTGCCTACCCTGTTATGTGCGAGATACAGCGTGAAGCTGATTTAATTTTATTCTCAATTTAAAATAGCTACATAAGATTATACAACATGTCTATCGTTAAATTGTTATTATCGTTCTTTTTTATACCTTCGATTCATCCCAGAAGTGGTTACGCGCCGGATAACCGACAATTCGTTCCGGGAAATGCTGCCACACACGAAACGCGAAGTCCAATTCCTCTGCAAGTAATGGTGCATCTCCATCCAAAGAGAATACCGCTGCAGTGGGAATAGCCCACAACGGCTGCCATCTTGCCGACACACCTTCACTATAATAAAAAAATAGTTTTGTAAGGCTATAGTCTCTCTATACATATATTTATATACTTACATCAATGTTTAACAATTCAACTATGTTTAATTTGAATATAACCTTTATGATTATGATAAAATACTATTTTAAAGTCCTATATATGTATATGTAATAATTTGAATTAATTCTTACAGGATGTGAAATAGATGTTGAAGATTATAGCATTTCTGGATAGAGTCGAAACCGCTAAAGGACGAAAACGGAGCCACAGACAAAAACTAGTTGGCAGTATTACAGTTGGAAGTAGTGACAAAAACTGGCTGGCAGTAATATGTTTGGTAGTAGTGACAAAAACTAGTTGGCACTATATAGAATTTATTACCCTGGATAATGAGTAGTGGCGTCAATAACCACGACAGGCAGAGGGTCCCGCTGATCTCCGGCCATTCTTGCCAGCGACTTCAAGGAAGGTGCGGCACGCTCACTATCCCACACCAGTACCACCTCAGAGAATAACAAATAACATCAATATATTGTTAGCGTGCTCGTGTAAAAGAGGGTAAATGTAAATGAAAAATCAACTAGTAAAGTAGAAATCAAATTAATGTGAATATTGTACCTTTTCACACAATTCGCTACTAGCTATATTGGCAAGTAGCTTGTGTAAAGCCGGCGACGTGGCCTGCACATACAAGAGCGCCGTGAAGGTGTCCCCGGGCGTGGGCGGCGGAGCGGCGGAGGGCGGCGCGGGCGCAGCGAGGGGCGCGGGCGGCGGCGCAGGTGCGGAAGGCGCGGGCGGACACGCGCCCGCCGCCCCCGCGCCCATCGGCAGGTGCGCGCGCGAGTCACCGTACGACGACAACGTGCCGAGCGCGCCCGGCGATGCGTTCCATATCAATGCTTCGCGTTGACGCGACGATCTATGGGCCGTTATTCGCTCTAATATAATCTGCCAAAATAGAAATGAAACGAATGTTGATTGTTGAACACTTGACAATCCTCAATGAAAAAAGGAATAGAGAATTTCTGGATTTTTTTAGTAACAATAAATATTTTTAA
The DNA here is from genome assembly GCA_036379175.1 of Heliconius cydno galanthus. Taxonomy (NCBI): domain Eukaryota; kingdom Metazoa; phylum Arthropoda; class Insecta; order Lepidoptera; family Nymphalidae; genus Heliconius; species Heliconius cydno. The sequence continues at coordinate 3,119 of JAKRZM010000165.1, read as the reverse complement.
TATTCTCAAAAGTACCTCAATTGTAGTAAAAACAATCTTCTCAATTGATGAAAAATATTGTTCCCACAATAGTTGCGTCTGTTGCCTTAAAGCAAGAACACGCTCAGGAAGCACAGACCGAACGAGCTCTGGAACCTAGATTAAACATTCAATATTAAAAGAAAAGTCGATTTTTTGTGTGCAATAAGTATCACAGTTTTTCAAACAAAATAATTAATAAAATTATAGCCATTTGTTAAGAATGACACACAGACACAAACCTATCAAAGCGACAACGCCACACATGCCTCATTCACGAAATCGAGTCGTAGGTATTGGCGGTGAAGTTGATCGTTGTTTAGGTTTAGGTATGCAAAGTTTAATTAGTACTTAACTTACTTAAGTAGTTTAGTTGGTAAGCTTTTTAGGGATTGGTATAATACCCTATCATTCTCAAACCTGTAGTAAAAGTCTCTCATCAGCCCAAATTACAGCGCGCCGCCAATCTATTCTTTCATCAAATGGTAATCTCCAGCCATTGCTTAGCAACACTGGAACACAGCCAGCTGCTAGGGCTTCCAAGAAACGATAGGATCCCAGACGTCTCCCTCGAGCCACAAGACAAAAAGTTGAATTTGCCAATAATTGCTCATAATCATATCTGTAAAAAATATTATGTTTTTAAATACTTACAACAATTTATCAACTTCAACTTATAACTGTACTCTTGCCTTCAGCCAAAATAGAAAAAAAAAGATATCCAAAGTGTTTGTACCTTCACCACTTTAAATGAATGCACAGTTTTAAGTACTCTATAGAAGCTTAATACATTTAAAACAAAAGAAATTTTGCCAATAATGAAAAACTTATTTTTTCAAACATATAAATAATAAAATTACCTTTTTTAAATAAAACGCCATTTATATAGATACTAACCTATCAAAGCGACAACATCGCACACGCCTCATTAGCAAAATTGAGTCGTAGATAAGAGTAAGTTGAACATTGTTTAGGTTTATTGTAGGTAATTGCGTAAATTAGAACGATAGATATCCATTTTTGTTCAGGTATGTCATGTGAGAATGAAAAGTGGCAGATTGGCAATGTTTAGTAGTATTTTTGTAGTACTAGGTGTTTACGTTATTGGTATCTATTCGTAACTGCGTCACATGTAATACAGTAAGGATAAAAATCATGAAATGAAAATAATAATCCTATATCTCAACTATTGACAGATCTTAAAATATTTTACCCTATATGCTGCTCCCATAAAAGGAGCATAAATGCTTCCACCTGTATAATTTAATGTTTTGACATTATAAACAATTTTATTTAAATTAATAAAGCTTATAATACAAGACCATATTATAAGGAATTTAATTACTTAATTTTAAAATGTTAAATGATAATGTCATGACATTGTACCAAAATTTAACATTTATATATAGGTGTTACAGTTAGATCTATGTCAAAAAAACTTAATAAAAATCACACATAATTTTAATTTATAGTTCATAAAATTTCTTAAGCTACTTCAATCATAAATTATATTAATTTAATTTATCACATTATTGATCAACTGTGCAAAAAATAATGAATTCAAAATTCATACTTATCATATTCCTTGTTATCTTCATCACATCTTTCATCTCTTAAATCTTTCCAAGATTTGCCATGTCTGCAGGTAGTCACCAATATAAGATTATCACCATCATGTAAATGCCACAAAGAGTTTCTAGTTTCACTACCTATTCCATGCACATATCTTTTTCCTTTGAATGCTAGTAAATGCTTACGAGGTGCTGGGAAAGGATTACCTGTAGCTGCAGGAGGAATACCACCACGCTCTGGATGTTCTTTGTGAAACAAGGGAAGAGAGATATCAAATCCATCTCGAAAAATTGTTTCAGATGCACTTGCTCTAGCAATAATAGCATCTCCAGGATCAAAGCCTAATGCCCCTTCTGCATAGTCAGGCCAAGTCCCACTATATAAATTAAAAATTAAATGATTTTTGCCATTTTTCCAGTATGGGAGGTGTGATAGCCTTGCAGCTACATCTGGAATGTGTTCTGGAGATAAAGGGTCAGCATCTAATGTATCCACAGCAGGTATAAACAAACATGCTTCTGTCGGATCATGTGTGGCATATCTTGATTCACGAATTACTGATAAAACTTTACGATAAGTAGCGCTTACAGGTCCGTCAGTAGGATATACATAAACTTTCGGATCATTTCCACAATTAGAGAAATCAAAACATGTTTGCATACGGCATGGTTTTTTAACCGTTTGAGGATTTCTCTTATGCCGAGATGGAGATTCATTTAATTCTTCGTAGCTTGCAAAAGACGGTAACTCATCTTTACGAGATTTTTGTGTTTTAGCATGATTTAAGGTATATCCTGTTATAACGCAGTATATAATGCAGAAACAGGACAGAACTAAAAAAAAATAGCGTTTCTTCGCTTGCATTTCTTCCTATTGATTTCTTTCAGCTGACATTTTTCAATTGACTTATTTATTAGAATATAATAGATATAACACGAAATATTTTAAAATCAATATATATATATATATTTACTAATTATTATTTTGGTTTAACAATTTATCGACATATTCAAATGTATTTTGTATAGATTACAGTGAGAGATATCAACAATCAACATTACCATTTGTTTCTCTTTTAATATTTATAATTAACAATTGACATTTGACATTGAAAAAAGTGTTGTCATCTTCAATCTTACATTGGATCATGAAATAAGATATCGGTAAAGCGATGGGAATATAAATCACGGGGTGATTAGACACAAAACCAAGGTTTTTTTACACCGAAATATCTAATGATTTTCTTTAGAAAATCTACTGTTTTAATATTTATTTTGTTAAAAAAAACAGCTTCATGCTGTATCCCGCACACAGCAGGGTAGGCAGAGGGAACCTAGTGTTAAGACACTCCGTTCTCCACTTTCTGCCGAATTCTGGAGGCATTGCTTATGAGTAAAAGAAGTTTTTTATCACTGATTACGACGTTTATAAATATAAAAAAATAAGCGACTTTTCTGAATCACAAATTAACACAGTTAAACCGATGATATTCATACAACAATGATTATTTTATTTAACCTTTCCCTTAC
>JAKRZM010000164.1:295664-318188 GCA_036379175.1 Heliconius cydno galanthus | reverse complement strand
GATTTACAAGACCGCCACTACACAAACGCACCCGCCTCCGCCCGCGCACTTACTCGTATATCACTTAGAAGGCATAACATAAGACTTAGTACACGAATACTACTCGAGAAATACCTACGACACATCCTAGATCATATCAATATAGATAGAGCCTGCTTGCTGTGGCAGTGTTCTCCGGCGCTCGCCGAGTTTTCTTATTTATTGTTGTAATTTAGAATTTATATACTACACTACCTCTCTCACTATTATCCAGGCAATTTTATAAGGTAATATTACGAGATTAAGGTATATAACGTCGCCCTGTTCGTAAATATCCTTCCCATATTGAAGATACATACGATTATGTGTATTAGAAAATGCGAATTAAAAGTTTCAAATACATAAATTATGTTCCTATAAATGAAAGTTACATATATTTATATGATCTAGAACTTATTAGTAATAAATGATGAAAATTTATGATAGAAGGACAGATGAGTGATTTTGAAACATTTTACATAAACTTAAAGTTAATAAACATAAAGTAAACAATTAATGTAAACTTTAAAAATATAATATTTTGGATAGAATGAACAAGACAAACTATAAAAGACAAAATATACATTTCGTTACGTTAAATAAAGTGCAATGATAACTTTTTTTAAGTCATTTTAGAGGCAGTGAATTGGTTTCATAGAAAAAAACCGGTTATGTACGAGAAGGAAGCATGATTGTAGCGTTGTAGTATATGTTATAAAAATTTATAAACTTAAGTTTCGGGCGTATGCCCTATTTATTATAACCTGCCATATTTTATATAAAATATAAGTAAAAATAACTTTGCGACAAGTTTTTTTCTATGAAAAACCTATAAATCACCATTTTTCAGATTTTTCCTTTACATATTTACATTAATATCTTTTTGAGTTTATTTTGGATATTTTACCAACGCTCATTTGTAATATAGGATTTAATAAAAATATTTTAAAAAAAACAAATATTAACATAAATAATTATTAAAATAATTGCACCTTATTTATCGTAACATGCATACATATGTATGTAAATATATATAGGTAGAATATGAGCTAAGCAGATTAAACAGGAAAATTCTACCTCGATAATGTGCATTATTAACAATCTCTATTCCACCCCGCCCTTATCAGTTGTCGTTTCCCACCCAATTTTAAAAAATGTGTCTTATACAGGAATCTTTCTCATTGTCATTAACCTTCCTCCAAATAGGCAAAAGAAACTAAAGCGTAAATGAAAATGTAGTGCATTAAGGCTTCCATTCAGGGCTTACATATTTTGATAATAATTATTTATTCACATAACTATTTTTGTCGCGTACAAATTATTATGAAAAATAATTAAAATTCTTAATTTATGACTATTCATCATAAGATTTTAACGTTGTCATATATTACTATCACCTTCATATAAATATTGATCCGTTAGAACGCTAAGCTATTGTAATATTAACAAGTATATTTAGACTATGGTAAATAAAATGTTAACATATATTTGTATGTAGGTATAAGATTTTTTAATATATATGTAAATTGTAATACAATTTCTTATCATGCTCTATAAATTAATCAATTATATTAATAATAATCAATAATTCATCAATTATATTAATAATAATCAATAATTCATCAATTATATTAATAATAATCAATAATTAATCAATTATATTAATAATTGATTAATATAATTGATTAGTTTGTTTATTTGATCTGTAACAGATTAATACTATTGAACTAGTGTCATTTAAAACGGTAAAGCATGTATTTAACGTCAAATGTAATAAAATTGTAAAATAATTGTTGCAAATTATACGTAATGAATACGAGAAAAATAAAATGATACCTACGAGTATAATATGTTTATTTATAACGATTCAATGTATCGAATAACATTCGAATACATATTCGATACATGAAGTAGACTGCAACAGATAAATCGATATGGCAACACCAGGTTTGTTTAATTATAGCCATAGACTAAATATACCCTTAACTTCTTTTGTACGAATGCATTAAAATAAATATTGTATAAAATATTTGCTCGTCATTGTCACCGATTTTTCGGCCACAACTATTTGTACTCGTATCTATATATATTGTATGTAAAAGGCTACGATTTGGTGTTTTCCTTACATTAACTTTAACGGAACAGGACGTCTATGGCACATGGATTAATTATCTATATAAATAACGATGGCCCAGGCATTGACGGTGAACCCCGAGAGACGTATTGTTGATGTTTGTGCGTGTGAACAGTCAACAACGTTGCTGCGTTAACCTAACGTGAAGAATTGCTTATAATATAACTATTTAACTTCGTCAGCATTGAATTCAATAATTTACATCGAGGACTCGCGGATTTCGAGGCAATGTGCTGCCAAAACGAACGTAGACTAAGTTAGCCATTTACTAAACATTATTTATTTAATAAGAAACAGTAAAACAACACAGCTTGGCAGCAGACGCCCGAACAAACCTAAGGTCATACATACCCCTAATATTTAACTTTCAGTTATAGTTTACAGCTAAATACATAATAATTTTTCGTACAATGTTTTTGTAGTTATTTGTGCGTTAAACATTTACACTTTATTTATGTACATCAACTCATACGTATATTATTCATAAACATAACATACACACTATCATCGACCTCAACGTAACACCAAATACACCCGTTATACTAAACCTACGAACACCTCGCCCCGGCTGGTGCTGAACTGTCCTCGCTGTGCCACTCGAACGACCCGTGGATGTGATTCTACATGATTATCAGTTAATTTCTACAATTTATTGCTAATTTTGTGTCTCTACTAAATCAATACGATAACGAAGTAGCTGGTCGGTCTAAAATTTATAATAGCCTATACAAAATGTTATATCTTATGATGAGTATCTAAGCGTAGAAACTCCGGCCCTATTGGTTCACAAGGAAGATCGACAACACAAAACGAGACGCGTGTAATGTATAAACAACATTCGAACCGAACTCCTCTCTTTTGGTCTTTATTTATCTACTCTAAGATAGAATAGTGGCCAAGTGAAGATTCATAAGAGTGGAAGTTGAAATATCCAAAAAGAAGGAATGTACGGTCAATGTGTGAGTTTTAACGAGTGCTCGAAATTGTTTCAATTTAATTATGCACTAGTAATTCATTGTCTAAATCTAAATTTTGATAATTTATACATAGATACAAGTAGATATCGTGAAAAATACCTCTTACTAAGGAGGCAAAGAGAGTACCTAGTGATTTAAAATCTATCCAACATACATAATACATATTATAATAAATAGTATCCATTAACGGAATTAATGCGATAATTAAAATAAAAAAATGTTATAATATTACGACTTAATTAGAATCAAATGCTTACATTACTAACATTGTAATATTTTCCAGGATTGCTTTTATTACACAATATTAAATAACATAACATGAACTTTATGTATTTTAAATATGTCATGCAATTTTCACATCCTATATACAGAGTGGAAGAGGCTGTGCTCTTTTTACTGAAACTACATGTAGGGTAAAATATTTCAAACCCAGTACTAAAGAAATTAATCAAGGTACCTCAACAGTTTGGACGTAGGATTTTTTTTTCATTTCACGATTTTTATCCATACCTGTATTTCGTGTGACGCACACATACGTGTGCGACCTTGTCGCTTTGACAGGTAAATGTGTGCGTGCTCATGTTATACTTTACAAATGGCGTTTTATTTTATAACGATAATTTTATTATTTCTTTTGTTTGAAAAAATATTTTATTAATTTTTGGGAATTGTTTTTTTTCTGAATTATATTAGGATTTTATAGAGTAGTTAAAACTGTGGTTTCATTTAAAGTGGTGCTGACAATTCCATCCTGTATAATAATTTTAGGAGAAAATTCTTAAATGCTCTTGCTAACTAATGTATGCATTGACTCTAATTAATATGACAGAAAAAGTAAAAGTTTTCATTAAATGTATTTTTAATAGACTTTTGATTTCGACGTAACACAAATAAGAACATTTATTTTCTTAGTACACCTAATATTCTCTCTATATACGTTTTCTGCTTGGCAAAACTCATACTTAAGTAACATTCCTTTGCTTTTTGTACCCTGATTTTTCGAATACAGAAGTTGGGCGTAAATAACAAAGGATACTGGAACTACTTCAAATCTTCATTTTAAACAAATATTTGTGACCTCTCATTCACACGTGTCATCCATCTCATTTTTGTCGTTGAATAATTAATTTTAAATCCTATCTATGAAACAGTTTCAAAGAAAATATAGAGAGTTTAACAGTATTTATGGTAAATAAATATAATTCCGAAGTAAGTGCCAGACAACTCCTTAATGCGTAAGATACTTCTTTAGCGTGCAGTTGGTGAAGGCACTAGGCATCACTTGCGAATTAGATACTCGATTGAAACAATACGACCCACCGCCCTGCATTCATTTTCTATCGACCGGATAAAATCTATTACATTTAAATCTGTGAATTCCGTTCAAAATATTACGAAAATAATAATTTCTGGCCTGCAAAATGTATAGTTTTCAAATGATATGGCTCTGACATTCGGAGGTTAAGGTGTCCCAAATATGCATGCCTGTAAGGTCTTGAACATTCATCCACTTGCAAACTGGCTACAGGGTCACTGGATAAATTTGAAATGTAAAATTAAAAGAAGTCCCTAAGAAGCGTTAATAGACATTTAGCACCCTTGGTGGCTTTCATTTAGGTATGGGAGTGGAAACAACAAACCGTTTTTGATATATTTACACAATAAAAACGTAAAAAATAACTTATTTAATATTATTATCTTTCGAATACAACAACTATATCCCCTACCGAGGACAATACTCTCAACAAATGTTCATTCAATAAAGTCTTAATAACCATTAATTTTAATCAATTTCTCGATCACAAAATCTTCAACGACACCTCTATAATTTTAAATATTTTTAAAAAATAATACAAATCAATAACAAACACTGTTATCTATTTAATTATGACAACGACCCACATTCAAGGTAGTTTTGTCGCCTCCAATCGACACGACTCATATATAATATATATTCAATTCATATAAAAACATCTTGAACCATGTTTACAGCGGTAATTGGTATATCAAATTAGTTCATAAGACGGATATATTATTACATATAATTGTCATCATATGCTTATGTTTAATTTTCTTACAAAACAACAACTACCTTCAATTAATTAATCCTAATACAAGTAGCCGTACGATGTATACAATATAGACCAAGTTTAGGCGTCCGTAGGTAGCTGAGCATCGACACAAGTCCGTTAATTTTAATTACTTAAATTTTTCATAATGTTGATTTTCAAGTATAATCCGGGGCCATAGAATTTAATAATAAATCAATATAAAATATATATTTAACAAAATAAATATATAAAATATATATTTCAAATTCCTGAAAATAAATTCACAGACTAACAAACACACAAAACACACTAACTATTATAGTAGGAAATTTTCAAGACAGATGTTATTGCGGAAAATGTCTCGATGCTCCCACCTCTTTACCAATGTTCTACTAAAATTAACACTACAAATAATCCATCTATTGTCACTATGGGGATGTTGACACAAGGGAAATTTCTGTTGAAGTTCGTGCCAGTGTTACACCAAACAGTTAAAAAAGTTATAATCTGACATTAATTTGTCAATTTTAAAATGTTGCCATTTCTATTAATTGATTGATTTTTTGCTTTATGGCATTTAGGCGTGCCGGTAGAGCACAACCATTTCTGTTCCTGTAAGTGATACAAAAGTTGATTTTGACATTATATCGGTGGCGTTAAACATGTTTTAATCAAGGAATCCTTTTCATTTTGTTTTAAACATCAAATTAGCACGGCATGACACGACTTCCAAACAGTTTTAAACCTTGTTAACAATGCTACAGCTCGTGTAAACTATTTTAGCAAAAATAAATAACACAAATTCAATTCAATTTTATAACCACGCGAACGTTTACAATATGCAGTCCTATTTAAAATATACAAACATTATACGCAAATATATTTAATCGTTTACAATTTGTGTCGAAAATATTATATAATAGTGGCCGGAACGTCGGCTTAATGTAACTCTGAAGACAACGCATAAGTAATGTTGACAGAACATTGTTTTGGTGTTTCTCTGAAGGGTGTATCAAACAAACGGACACAGACAAACTTACAATAGGGTAGCCTCGCGCTCGCGGCGGCGGCCGGCGGACCGCGCCGCGACTCGCAGGCGTCGAACTCCTCTCGCGTATCAATTTATTATCATAAGTACAGCACTAAAAGAAGTTTCGATCGTAGTCCGGCGATCGCGGGACTTAACGTAAAACTATAACCTCGTACCGCGCACATTCACTAGAGGTAAGGGTGGTGTCCAGTGAGTCCGAATCGACGTGGCGATGGCGATGATGGCACAGGCCAGGAGGAGGGCGGGGTGCGGCAGCGGGGCGGCTGCGGGCGCCGGGTAGGGCACCGAGCACGTGGCATTTCGCTCCTCCACCGGCGAGCAGCGCTCCGCTTCGGGCCGCGGCGGCTCGCTCAGCCGCGACTCGCAGCGGTAGCACAGCCTGCCCTCGCAGTACCAGTAGCAGCAGTCGTCGGCGCCGTAGTTGGACTTGTTCGCCTGTGCACCCGTCTCTGGTATGCGAGGGTCTGAAAATCACCACGTTTGCGCTAAGAACTGGGTGATATTCGCATTCGATAAACTTGTGACATTAAAAATATAGAAGGTCTTACATATAACTTAATAATCTAGAGGTAAAAATAGTGTAGCAAGTTGCTGAAAAACGAACAGTATAACAATGGAAAGCTTAACGAGAGACGTACAAGCAACAATTGGTCAAAGTGACGTGTAAAGGAAACAATAGCGGGTGTAGTTACGGAAGGTGGCGTTTGTTTCGAGCTCTCGTTTTGAACGAAGGCCAAGCTGCGGCGGCTAATCGAGCCTAATACGCCGACATCGTTGCCGACTGAATTGCCATGTACATACATGAACAGTGCCAAGAATAATATAAAGACCATTTTTAACATATTATTCCTATAAAAATATGTATGTTTTTTACAATTATTTTTAGTTTTACTGACCGAGGCATAAGAAGGTGGGCTCGCCGGCGTACTGTGTAGGGTATGCGGGAGCGCGGTCCGCCGGCAGGAAGTAGGGGCAGTGTTGCTCGACGAGCTGGCAGACCGAAAGGCAAGGCTTGAGGCGCACAATGGGCCGGCCTGGGCCTGCGGCAGCGGCACGCACCCAGCGGCCCACGACGCCGCCGCCGCGCCGCCGGTCCAGGTGGCCCACGCGCTCCAGGTGCCGCGCGTGCCACCGCGCCGTGTGCTCGGCGGGCGCTCGCCGCGACCGCCCTCCCTCGTCTCCCTCGTCCGCACCTTCCTCCACCCAAAGAGGCACCATTGTACTACACGCCCACCGTCGATAGGTCTCCTGTAAAGGAAAATATTTTTTTAATTTACTAATGTATCACATAAACTAAACTAAAGTCGCTCTGAAAAGTAAATTGACTATAATCTACGCAAATAGAATGAATAACCTCTGCCATAGTACCCATAAATACGCGAAAACTCTTTTGAAAGAAAACGATATTTTTTTATAATATACAGACAAATAATAGCTGTTTTAAAACACTGTAGTTTTCAAGTAACTTATTTAGGTTGCAGCTTATTTCATTTTTAGGGAAAAGTTTTTCTTGTACAAAGAAGCGTACGGGTAAGTAAAGTGTAATATGTGTAAATTATGTCCAAATCATATTTTTATAGCGCTATGCTTTATAATATATAAGTGGAAGGCGAGATATATATCTACAGTATATATAGTTGTAAGGTAATTAAGATTGGTGAATTTGCGTAGTGACAGAAGCAAACAAGTAGCTTATTTATGATAGGGGCACTAATAAAGTAATAATGACATCAGAAGAAAATCATAGCAGATGAAGAGTGCACATGAGATATTCCAATTAGCGCCTTCTATTACCGTAATAGCCAATACAATGTCCCTTTTACGACCATTCCTTTATCTTATGGCCCATTGACATGTGCTCCTAGTAATTATGACAACAGGATCGGATATAATTTTATTTCTAGAGCGTAATGCTGGCTGGACACAGAAAAGTTTTTAATTTTTCTGTTTTTTTTTACTTTTATCCATATTATTTATATATATAGGGATATTCTGTACATAAATATCTTTAGTATTTAAGTGTAAATATGTGTATTTTTATCAGGTCATAACAAGAACTTTTTTTTAACGTTGACTTATTAAGAGTAACTAAATAAAAACTTTTAAGCCTCATCTTGGAACACATAATTTGTCTGCTGGTTTTCCTTATATATGTTTACATATATGTATAATGTTTCTCGGTCCATGAATATCCAACTGTACCTAATTCTTATAGATTTCTACACATTTCTTTCTATGTAGGTCATGTGAGAAAAGTTGTGTAAAAATTACAAATTGTATATAAAAATATAAAATGCTGCTTGCCCGTAGCGTTTAATTTCTCTCGCAGTAAGGTCGAGCCGCTTGAGATTGAGACTATTGTTCTTTAAAGTACTAAAATAAAAAAGAAATTATTTTAGATCACTTTTGTTAACCCTTTTATTTCTGCTTTTCTAAAACTCTGTGTTTAAGGATATTATACTTATTCTAATAATAGTTTGTAAGCTTTGCCACATAAGAAACAATTAATTCCTGTATTTAAAATAAATTACATGGAAAATTACTTCTTTTTTATCAGGTTGGACAATATAATTATATACATCGTATACAACATATAAAATAACATATAAATTTAAAAAAATATTCTTCATATAAAATATTATATTAGTTTTTCACTTCAGTGAGCTTCTTACTTATCTGTGTTGACTTTTCTTTACAGGAAAGCATTTAAAATTTTTGAAATATTAGGTAATGTAAAGTTTTTTTATAGCTTAGCCTAACTTAGTGTCATAATATTCCATCCTTTCCGCAAAGTTCTTGAGGTGTATTGAGTGGCGGAACTCAAATGCTGCGTTTTGCCTCGGTACCAGAGGAGAATGAAAATATTCAAAACTGTATTTGCCAGACTGGGAGTCGAACCCACACTCGTCTACTAAATTTTGCTAATAGAAGAGACTATATTACAAACGAACAAAAATGAAATAATAACTTTACAAAGACTATTATCTATTTCCACCTGCGTTTAACATATTTAATTTCTCATATATTTTTTTCACTTTGAGTTTATCAAAAGAAATGAAAATTCCTTTTATGTTCATAATTTAGCCTTGCTTGTGTTGAACAATAAAGAATTTATACAAAACGATCATGAGTTCTTTGTCTACGCGTTTAAAATCTAGCGCAATCTGTGCAGAAGAACAGACAATAGCAATGGTTTGCTGGGTACAGCACAGATACTCATTTGAATATATTTTTAAAAAATAATATTTTACATTCCCACACGAGTACAACAGTTTAGAGAGAAAAGTTAAATGTATATTTTATATGTTTTTTTTCCTTATATAAAATATTTTAAACGTTGCTGGTTGAGTTGTCATAGTTATATATGTGTAATATAATAAATTATCATTTATATTCACCTACTTTTAGAATATGATGGTTTACAAGGGAAACCAGAATTTGTGACCAAAAATGGTCACGAGCCATATTTAACAAATATCTATTTGTTATTTCTCTATATACATTTTAGATTGAAATTATAACTAATATTTTTTGTGTGTTAATTTAATTTATATTTAATTCAATGGTCTAAGATATTATATGATATAAGATTTTAGACATTTTATAGATTCATCAATTGAATCTACATTAATATTCTTTTGTAAATCTGCAAAAACTCTATATTACAATCCGGATTTAAACCTGGTTTAATCTAGTAAAATAATCATCAAACAAAAGTTACATATAATCGCAAAAACCCAATCCCACAATTACATGATATAGTTGTCCCTATACATTATCAATTAAGTAAGATGGCAGTAAAATGACTTAACATATAACTATAATAACCATTTGATATCAGTGATGGATGAGGGACGGCGAGATAGGGAAATGCGACGTCACGCTGGGTGAATCATCCTAGAGAGTTAGCTTTCAGGATAAAAACAATAATAAGTTTGTATCCAAAGGAATTTTGGATTTAGTGAAAAAATGGAATTTAGGTAGACATTTAAATATTATTTGTTAATCAAATAAATGACAATGTTTTATAGTTGATAGAGAAAGAAAATGAGAAATATATGAATTTCTCTCTTTTCAGAAACGGTTTCTCATTTTAACTTATTCTAGCGTCTCCTTTGAGCTGACGCATAAAATTTAAGTTTAGTTTATATAACTTTAATTTTGGCGGAGAATCTTAACTCTACCCAATAGCAGGATAGGCAGAATGAGGCGTATACAGGGCGCTGAAAAAGAAAGAACACAAGTTGTAAATAGAAAATATTTGATGATTAAAAAATTAAGCAAACCTAGCTGTAGATTCTTAAAGTGAATTTAAATTAAATTTTAGTATTAGACATAAAATTAACAGAATAAACAGAAGCTTAGGGTGCGTTAGATTGGTAATCCTCTTATCTGGCTACCCGCGAGCAGATCACGCGTCCCGCTGCCTTGCGTCCGGAACAGATAAGCCATTTAAAATTTATATAGCTTCCAACTTTTTATTTTCCCCCATTATTTATTTATACTGTAATGGAGGCTAAGTTGTGGCTAATTGAAAATCTACTTGTTAAATAAATTATTGGTGTTTCATTTCACGTAATTAAATAATTATGGTTGCAATCAAATCCGCACTTTATTAATAAATAATTAGTAGGTACCGTTAATAAATGATTATTTTTGTTATTATTTTGGTTAGCATATTTAGTTGAATTCAGGATAGTGTATTTGTTTATAATATTTTTTTTCTAATTATGCAAAGCATTGAATTCCGCTATTCAACACACAATGCCATAATGCAACGAATAGAAATGTCTTAATGAGAATAGTTAGTACTAGGTTCCCAGGTTCCCTCTGCCTACCCTACCATATGCGGGATACAGCGTGAATAAGATAGAAAATACTTACATGATTTCAATACAAATAAATACTATTTCTTCGATGAAATAGGTAAATTGATCGTCAACAAACGAGTAAGGGGATCGTCAACAAATTGATCGTCAACAAACGAGTAAGGATAGTTTAACGTGAACAAATTGTTACAAATAGCGACAGGTTCTTCGACAGGTGGAGGTGCACAATGAGCTCGCTCTATTCAGCCCCAATGGCACCGAGAATTTTACCCCTATCTTTATATTATTTTACGAGGCCCTCGTGGTGTAGGGGCACAAGGGTGTGACTGCAACGGTTATGGGTTCGATTTCCAATCATAGATAAATTATTATTTATTAGTATTTTCATTTCTTCGCTCTAGCACTTAGGCTAAATAAAACCTGGCGTCGAATTCCGCCACTCAACACCTCGTGCAAATGCCTCGAAAAATTCTACGAAAAGTTGGGAACGGAGTGTCTTAACAGTGTAAGTAAGTGTCAGTGACTTTTCAATCCAGCTTGATTGAAAAGTCTAGCTTATATTAATGAGTAGTGTTTAATGTGCGTTAAGCTATATTTGGGTTTTTGAAAGCTTGCGATAAAATAAACAATATATATAGGTCGGTTATTTTTATTGTTTGTAGGTTACAGTTCAATAACGTTTGTTATAATTAAAAAATATTTTATTGGTTTTATAGTATGGGAATATAATATACGCCACTTTTTACGGAAAATAATTTAATTTTTGATTAAGTAAATTTTAATAACCAGTTACTAAGGAATAAAGATGTATGTTAAATGGAAATATATGTATTGCATAGAATACATCTAATTGACGTAAAGAAATATATTTCTTTGTTTAGCCATGTTATCGTGCGCGGTGGGCAAGTATCTGACTGGATACGCAGTGATTGTGGGTTATCATTCGAAAATAACTATTTTAATATTTAATTAATGAAACGTATTTTAATTTTTTTATTTATTTTTTATAGCTTACACGTATTTTACTCTTACCTGCACTATTGATAAAAATTTGATATAATAAATATTATAGAAATAAAATCATATTTAATTCTTAGTTGTTAATAATAAATATTTACTATTAAAATCACAAATTGTTACCAATATATTGGTAACATAAAAATATTACATACGATCAATCAACTGCGTTAATAGCATTGTTTACGATATTATCAATTAATTGTGTTTCCGATCATAATCACAGCCAGTCTTAGCGTACATTGAAACGCAGTGGAAAAAATTAGGTCAAGTCCTCGAGGGTGAATTGAACCACCCTGCGCCACACGGTCTCCCATCCAGTTAGGCTAATGGTTTGTTTCAAAGTTAATTTGACATTTCGATAGAGAATATAACAGCATATTGTACGTGTTGTGTTTTTTATAGGACTAGCGGCCCGCCCGCGGCTTCGCCTGCGTAAACTACTTTATTATTAATTTCTGTTTTATGCAAAATTTGAGACTCATACAAAGTTTCAATCCCAAAAACAACCCCTTAGAAGTCGAATATTGCAAATTCCCGTCTTAGCGAGCACCTACGTCCTATATATAACTCCTATGCAAATGAGCCTATGAGATTCCTAGCACTTGTTGTTTCTGAGATTTCGTGATAAGTAAGTGACCTAGTGATTTTATATATATAGATATATATTTATTGAATTAGCAAAAAAACGGAGTGACACAACACTACTAATTATAATTAAAAAGTAAGTCGTTATTGTAAAAATCTCAACACTGTTTGTATCGATATTTGGTAGTGAAATATAAAATTTGATGCGGCGATAATATTCGAGTATAAAATTTTCGCATATAAATGTAAATATAGGTATTTGTTTCGAATAATTCTTACTCATGAAAGATAAAAAGTAATTACTATCAAACAATCAATGTTATTATTTTAATTTTACTTGAATATATATAAATTTATTTTATTATCAAAATATATTTAAAAAAAACAAGACAATTTATTTAAGGCCAGTCGTAGCGCAGAGGTACAAACATGTGACTAAACAAAACTGTAAACACAACACAACTATTCGAGAAAATAAAATAGTTAACATATTCATTTCTCAGCTCTGGTGTTGAGACGATGCCCGTTGACTTTCGTCACTCAACACGAAATCCAATGAGGGAACAGAGTGTCTTAACACTAGGTTTCCTCTGCCTACCCTGCTCTGTCCGTAATACAGCGTCAACCTAAAAAAAAGTCAATTTTCTACAATTTTTTACAATTCACTCACATAACCAGAAATCGTACTGAAAGTGATATAATTACAACGTATTCAAAACTCATTACACAAGCTTATATATTCAGTGTTAAAGTTCTCACGACAGGTTTAAATAATGAAATTATGAGCCGAGCCACAATTTCGCCACTTAGCCCCATACATAAGTTAGAATTCGGAATACGTTATGAACAGTAAACGTAGAGGATAGGCCTCTACGAGTCTACGAGAACGCTACGAATACAATTCAAAGTCAAAATCATGATATAATTAAAACGAGACTTTTTAAATGTATTTTGTTTTTATGTTATAGTAAATTATTAATTTATGCTTCGGTATGACATGTATAGCTATTATTTATAAATAATATTTGTATTATTCTGGATATAATAATAAAGAATGTTTTTTAAAATTTTACATCCTTATTTGGATAGAGATATTCGTGTCTAAGTGACTTCTTATACTTACCTTTTTTTAAGTTCCTATTATTATATGTGTGTAGTGTAGAATATATTAAAATAATCTTTTATTTGCATAAATACGATTAATTATTAAAACGTATACAGTTATAAGTAAAAAAAAATGTGTTCATTATCCCTCACCTACTTTTCACATAAATTAGAACACGATCTGTATGTACCAACTACAATGTAAATTTCTATACTTTGTAAATCATCAAACCTCATTCAATGAGTCAGTCAAGACATGCCATTGTGATTCTTTCTCCGCCAGCTTTTTTCTAATTATTTTTACTAAAGAATGTTTTAGCAAAATATACAATAAGGGATATTTATTATTAATTTTTTTGTTAATTTGTAGTAGGGTAATCAGAGGGAACCTAGTGTTAAGGCATTCTGTTCCCCTCTTTCTGTCGCTCGAGGCATTGCGAGCTAATCTCGACCCCCTTAACAATATTACCAGAGCGAATAAATTAAAACATTAAATATTTCATTCTCCCGAGTGGTAATCGAACCAACAATCATATCTTCCACAGGCGTACGCTGTGCCACAAATGTAAAATATTTAAATGAATCACAGAATTTGAGGCATTAAGCACAAAAATAAACAATTTTTATAGTCACATGTATTTATTTCTGTTGAAGATCCGCGCCTCTTTTAGCATTTGGTCTGAAACTTGAATACTTTCTATAAATATTTAAATTAATTCTAAGCCTTAAATAATGGTCGACGAAGAATTTTGCTCATATTCATTAATCAAATATTTTTTATCGTTACTTCTATGAAAACTCCTAAATAATAATACGTCCTATAGCTATATAACTCTAAAATTATTATTTAACATTTTATTATATTATTAATGTTATATTCTACTATAATTATTCTGTTATTTATATTAAAATCCTTCAAGAACATGTAGAATATTTATATTTTAAATAGTTGCAGCTCCACAAATATGTACAACGTCCACATACCTCCTAACGATATTAAAATTGCTCGACGATGTACAACACGTACTCAATTTAATAATGCCCTCAATAAAAATAGCTTTCCGCATTTACATGCAAGCAATAGAGATGAAATCGTCATTAGCCTTAATAAATATTTTTTCTTATTTAATTTATTTTTTCTTTCATATTTTTGTAATGATTCAAGTTTATTTCATTTCATTACATATACTCAATTATCTATTAGGCTAAATGACCATGGCCCATATCTAGTTTCATTTTCTGCGGGAAGGGGGCAGAGGAGCCTGCACTTCAGCTTTGCACAGAATGGTTCGTGTAAATGTTGTTTTTTTTTTATTTTCGGAGCAAATTCTTTCTTAGTAAAATTTCGGGGGAACCAGATTATTCTGGGGTGGTCACGGCCCACTCGACTCTTCCTACACCCATATATTAGTAAATGATATAAGTAAAGAAGTTAGTATTCATAATTGTATACACTTACACCATTTTGACGTCCATAAGAAACCACAAAAAACAAAATTTTAATTAAACACAAAATGAAAAGCATTCACAACTCACTGTCATTTAGCATAGTCATCACATAAGTAATTTCTTATAAACATTTTTATAGTTTCCCCACAATCCATCAAGGCGAGCAATTGTGATGCGGATGGCGTCCCCGCCGTCGGCTGCGACAACTCATAATAACGCGAACTTCTCGCAAACCTCACTCATCCACTCCTATTGCCTGACTTTTTATACAGACCCTTCAAATAGCCTGTGCAAAATATTAAATCACTGCCTCTATAGAAGATTACGAGGGAAATTGACTAATATACATATTATATCGTTACAAAATATATTTAACGATTTAAGAAGTTAGTCCTAAAACTTTATAATTTCGATACTATGGATATCCTATTTTCTAAAGTCAAGTAAGTCTTGTATTTCGTCATTAAATTTTCTAAATTTCTATAAAAAATATTAATAAAATACTTTCTAATCGATATCGTCTATAACTATTTAAATATATTACTTTGAAAATTATTAGGAGGTCATAGTTTAATAAAACCAATATTTAATAACTATAATAGGCAACAACGGAACGACGGATTTATTATGTTTATATGTAAGTATTTAATAATATGTAAGTATATATAATAATATTGATAATAATGCAAGCATCCTGTGTAAAACAGTTCCAATTTGCCATGAACGAGTTGGTTATAAATAAAAACAAGAAATAACGGCAATTTGACCTGTGATACCATGGAGCTATCAGTACCTGTATAAAGCTTGAGCTAACAATAACTGACGCGAATATGAAACCAATAATATCAATGCTTATCAAAGATGGTCCTTTAATTGATAAAGAAAAACATATGCATATAGGTACAGCAGAAGCTGTACCTATATGCATATGTAAGTGTGTGTGTTATGCTGTGAAGAAGAATCTTCAGAACGAATGTTAACTAATATATAGCTTAATTTTGCTTTAATATTACTAAACTTATTATTATACAATAATGAAGCTCAAGTTAATTTAAGTTTCAAAATGAACTAACGCTTGCAACCCTTTTAGATAACGTCAAGTAATTGTAGCTTAAGCGCTCGTATCAAATATGCATCATCTTGCAAGAAACTGAATGTACGAAGAACTAAAAGGGAACTTCGACCTCTATGTGCCAATCTGAGGAGAAGAAGCAACAAATATATGTAGGTGCTGTCCCGATACACCACAGCGAGTTGTCTGACTCAGTTTCTATTTCTGATCGTGAACAAATGGAAACGATATTTAAAGTCTTCTGACAAATATCAGAATAGGTAATGGATGCCACATTTTACGGTAGGTATAGAATTTTTAAAGTGTTGTTCTTATTTCTATTCTATATAAATAATATAAACTATAAATACAAAGAAAACTCATTATTGCTAGCATCGTGCCAGGAATTCAATTTTGATATAACTCTTAACTTATTTAAAAATGGTATCTATTCCTGGCTTATTTAAAAATTGAATTCTTTCTAGTAAGTAAATTTCCTAATATATTTAAAGAAAATGTTAAATTTTAAATAGCTTATAACATTTATTTATGTATCTCTGCCCAAAATCAATGAAATGGCTTATTTTTAAATTTATTATCTTTAGTTCGTTGGCAAAAATTTTCCAACAACTATTAAAAACTAAAACGGACATCAGACATGAAGAGAATTGAACTCAATCAAAAACTCTAACATTATTTTTTTGTTTAAAAAGAAATTAATTTGTAATAAACTAATAAAATTTGAAGAATATTATTAGTAAAACAAAACTCGTTCCTTTCCTTGTCTCATAGGGCTGCAACGAGCAATCAATAGAAAGGCTGCGGCCCGTGCGCCGCGTGAGGCACGTGCGCCGCGTGACCCTCTATTATACCAGGGTAATCTGGTTCTAACCTAACAAATATTAGAATATAATAACTTTTATTTCATATTCAATATGCAATAGATAAAAATGTAAATTTATTATTGATTGAAATTATTATACAGTTTTATTTACTATCTTTTTCTTTTTGTTTCTTTTATGTTCACCATGATCTTTTAATTTATAGGCAACTTTGAAATTGAATTAAGTAAATTCAATTGCATGTCATATGTTTATAGTAAATGTGAAAAGGAGTAAAGGTGTTTAAGCTTGTTATCATTTTCATATTTATATAAAAATATTTTTTATATATTTAATTCCTAGTTAGTGAAAAGTGTAGATAGGAGTAATGGAATCCTACTCCTATCGGGATATTAATCTTAATACAGCTAATATAAAGTTCTTAGAATATAAAATTAACCTATGTCCATTTTCAATATGGTGGACATTCAGCAAAATTGCATAATATTAAAAATTAATAAGATAGGGCAACTTGCCAAGAACTTTACGAAGCCTACCACGAGAAATCTCTCTATGCGGTAAAATCGTAAATAGCGACTCATCACTTATTTCCAATGAAAAATATATAATTTCAGTCATGAGGCAGGGGCACAAGTATGTGGTTGTGAACGCCACTGGTGGTATCCCCATTTGAGGAAATAATATATTTAAAAATTTATTCCATTTCTTCGCTCTGGTATCAAGGCAAAGTGCGGTGTTGAATTGCACCATTCAACACAACAAAAAATAAGCGAAAAGTGTTGAACGGAGTGTATTAACACTAGGTACCTCCTGTCTACAGAAATAAATGTGAGCAATAGAAAAATGTCAACGTAAATGTTTTCAGAATAAACAAAAGAGATTGTTTAATTGGTGAGTGTATTACGCCGTTAGAACATGTGAGGAGGGTGTGGAAAGACGTATAACTGCCGTTAATAAAGAAAAGGGTGCTCTACCTAGAGTTTTAAAACGACAGCCCGTGAATGTATCGTCGCTCTAGTTTAGTGCTAAGAACACATTTAGCTTTTTTCTGCTACATAATTGTAGAACAATTGCAATTATTTTGCTTGGACTACATATATACATTTATTTCAATATACGTTTTTTTTTCTTTATAAAGAAATTTAAATTGTTTTTAGCGTCAATTTGTACCCCGTACTCAACAGGGTAGGTAGAGGGAACCTAGTCTATTTCTCAATTTCCACCGAATTTTGGAAGCATTGTGTGTTGAGTGGCGGAATTTAACACCGCGTTTTGCCTCGACGCCACAGCGAAGATATGGAATTATTAGTCATATCATATCCTCAAATAGGAATCGAACACGCAAGGTTTACACTTCGTGCCACAACTGGCCTCAATTTTTTTTTACATTGATGTAAAATAAATTAAAAAAATAATTTGATTTATTGTACAGTTGACAGAAAAAATATTATTAAAATAAGTATAATAAAATACAATAATTAAAGCGAATATAGCGACTGACTTTTACCCCTAACATAGATTCTATTATCCGCAGTATAAAATATGTTTCCGAAGACACAAAAACATATTCATCTGGAAGGCACCAGGGCAGGTGACAGGCGAACCCGACCAGGATAATTGATATCGTAGATAGTAATCAATTAATCTTGCATCCACGTTATTGTTCCGCATGTAGAGCACATATCAAGTCAATTAATCTAACCAACTAACATACCATCTACAAACACTTAGTTCATGTTTGGTAAAATTTAAAAAAATCAGCTTCACGCTGAATCCCGCATGTAATAAAGTAGGCAAAAATTGGTAAATAATATTGCAAAGGGAGAGAAGTTTGAGACCTAATATTCCGCCTTAAGCTCATGGCGGAATAAATAACTGTATTTTTTATTAATAAATCAGGATTGGAAATATCACGTGAGGTCAGTCGTGGCGCAGAAGCGCATGTGTAAACGATAGGTTGTGGGTTCGATTCCCACTCGAGGAAATAAAATATTCAATATTTTCATTTTCTTCGCTCTATTTGAAATGATGAAGAGAAGATTGGTAGAGAAGATAAAAATAAAAAAAATATCACACAATTTAAATTTCCGTTATAGACAAGAAGTTATTAAAGAGATATGTTTTTTCTTAAATACAACGATTTGTAAAAATAATTACAATATAGTTTGAGTAAAATTCTTGTACGGTCCACGTTATTTTCATTAAAACATTTATCTTGTGACGGAAAGAGTTACGTGACAAGAAATCTATATAAAATTCTGGACACAAAAGAGAACCAAATTCATTACGACAGTTTCCGCAGTATTTTCACGCCTCGTTCACACGATCGATGCCTTGTTTGTTTTTGAATTTTATGTAAATATACTTAAGTAGAACTCATAAAATCAGCATATATCACAGGCATTCTTGTAATAATAAAAAATGGATAGACGGTGTTGATTCCGCCAATCAGCACGCAATAACACTAATTCGATTGGAAAACAGAGAAGGTAGTGTCTTGACACTAATTAATTATAACAAACAATTTTTATAATTTTAATTTTTAGAAATTACTAATTTATATAATATTATTCAAATTAAGTCTAGCTCCAAAGCAAAATACATAGAATCTACTAGAGTAAGCGCCAAATTGTAGCGCCCAGAAAATATCATTCACACTCACTTCACTTCTTGACTAAAACTTAGATGGAGTACCAATTTTTCCTATAGCGTATTGCTTAGTTTGAAAAGTATACCTTAATATTATACAGATTAAGACTACAGTCGAGTAACGGTATGCGGTCAGAAGTGTGTGGGAGAGAGAGGTCAATGTCCCTGCCCCCGCCCCGAGATCCGCAGCCTTCAGGGCGAGGGCGGCGCGTCGTAGCGACCGTATGTCAAAAATCTAACATTTATTGAAAATCTCTTCTCTTGTAAAGTTTATTAATTGTGTAGGTTTTTTTTCATAGGTAATTTCATAAAATATAATTTAGTAAGTTATTTTAACCATATACTCCATGTTTGAATAGTAAAACGTTGTCCGAAAAGCTAAACTCTATAAATAACATAATAAAAATCATGTACTAATTTTCTCTCATAAAAATATTTATTTTCAATATATATATAGGTAAATTTATATACAACAAATTATAATCGCCGTAGCGCAGGGGCACGAACGGAATGTCTTATCACTCTGTTCTCCCCACCTACACTATATACGGGATACTGAAAAAAATATATAAAAACATTATTAATTTTAATGTTATATAAGATAAATATTTCAAGCCCAATAATTACCGTTACGTAATCTCAAGATGTAATGGAGCAAAGTAAAGCTTTTTGAGTTGGGATCTACTTGGGCGAAAATTTAAAAAGAAACTCGAATCTTGAGATCGTAGGCACTTATAAAGGGATCGCTATACCATCGTCCGATAGAGTATTATACTTTAAAATGGGAGGTCATTACAAGTCCATCATGCTTGAGGCAATTTTGGTGATAAATTACAAGATTTGACGAGGAACGAGGTTTTGAAATGAAAATGTATGTTAATCTGATAGCTAATAATGTTTTAACTAGAAAGATTTTATTGTTTGTCGTGTTCTATTTTACAAAAAATCGCACATTCCACAGATTTTTTCAAGACATTGCGTGTTGAATGGCGGAACCCAACGCCGTGATTTTCCCTTGGTACCAGAGCAAGAAAATGAAAAAAATTAATAAATGCCCCCTCGAGTCGGCATCTGCGCCAACGGCCTCATGTATGTAAATCTGAAGAATCTCTCCAAGATAGAGTTTCTAGTTTCTTATATTCTATTTTACAAATAAAATGAATCATAATTAGATAAGCAAGCGACAGAGAGACGGAGACGGAGGCAGGAAGCGCGTGCTATCGTCGTGATCGGGCTCTCTAGTTTTTGGGTCAAGCGGCGTCTGGCCTTCCAGCACTCACTCTCAGGAATTTATTGAGAGCATAAATTTCACTAGCCTTATTGTATCGGTAGATGCTGTGATTGGTCCGTTGTAGTACATGTTTTTTACGATTACTAATTTGCTTACGATTGTCGATATTATATTCGAAATATGTTTATAATATAGTTTTTACTTTTCTGATAATAATAATTATTGTAGTGTTATTTTTTCTAAATCAATTAGTTCTGTGTAAACAAATAAAGGAATGAAAATAATTATAAATAAAAAAACTATATTCAGGGGAAAGTAGGTAGCGGAGTGTCTTAACACTAAGCTTCCTATGCCTACACTTCTACGTGCGGTAAACATAGTGAAACTAAATATATATATATATATATTAGTTACATATTGTGTCAATACATATAATTATGGAGGAACCTCACCGTAGCAGCACTTGGGCTTTCCAGCAGTGTATCAAAAAGGTGAATAATATGGATTCGGAATTTTCGAGTTGTTTGACGAGTAATCCGCGCAGGCCGCACTGTGAGCACCCTCCAGGGAACTTCACGGTTGTTACGTGACGAAGTCTTCTCTCGTAACACATTTTAGAAAAGGATACACATTGGCTCTACTTAACACATTTATTATGTGCAAGTGAAATGTGCCTTACGGCGCAACCGATGTCTTAAAAGTAGGTTAATTTCTATTTTCTCTCAAATAAAGATAGGTAAGTGCAGTGAAAAAAACCAAGAAAAAGTTATATATCCTAAAATATTATTTCTTTATTTCAAATGATATTTCTTTATTTCTATAATATGAATTTTGATTATTATTTGAGAATCGATAATTAATCGATGAGTTATCTTATTTCCATTAAATATACCTTCCTCAATCGAATGATATTAAAATCTACCTCCCTCTGGACATTCTTATAATGAACTTCCTATTTTAAGAAATGACAAATTAATCCCACATTCTGGTAACTTGTATCGATATGACTTTTAGAAAGCTTTATTAATATAACGGATAAGACAGCTACTCACTTCTTTTTAGTACTACGTAACACAATGTTTCCACTTAATTTATAAGTCTCATAAGCTGAAATAAACTAAACGTCTAACCACCGACGATGCAAAAGACCGTGCAAAGAGGAGTAGGTTGAGTAGGAAGGCAGACCCTGGCAATAGCCTGGATTAATGCCAGGAGGAAGAAGATAAGCTGAGATAAACTTTGAATTCTACGCCATATTAAACGATTTATCAAATCTAAGGAGTGCCTACTATTTTCTACAAAAAAATAAATAAAACAAAAACAAATAATAATCAAAACCACCATATAAAAATCCCCATAGACTCACAACATAGCGGACAGATATCATCTACAAGCCGTGAACACTAAATCTAACTTGTCGACACGTGTAGCGCTACGCCGCCCGCTGCGCTACGAGCCGTATTGGCATGTTTTCAATGCTAATTAATGATTTCATTAAATTATTATTTATTATATAGTAGATATTACTTAAAT
>JAKRZM010000164.1:272986-295006 GCA_036379175.1 Heliconius cydno galanthus | reverse complement strand
TATTTCATCATTTCAAATAATATTTATTTATTTTCTATAATATTAATTTTGATTATTATTTAAGAATTAATAATTAATCGATGAATTATCTTATTTCCATTAAATATACCTTCCTCAATTGAATCATATCAAAATCTACCTCCCTCTGGACATTCTTATAATGAACTTCCTATTTTAAGAAATGACAAATTAATCCTACATTCAGGTAACTTGTATCGAGATGACTTTTAGAAAGTTTTATTAATATAACGGAGAAGACAGCTACTCACTTCTTTTTAGTACTACGTAATACAATGTTTCCATTTAATTTATAAGCCTTATAAGCTGAAATAAACTTCCAGCGTAAGACCTCACGGACGCCCAAAGAAGAGCTGGTTGGATTTCGTGATGCAGGACATGAGAGCCAATGGTCTAACCACCGACGACGCAAAAGACCGTGCAAAGAGGAGTAGGTTGAGTGGGAAGGCAGACCCTGGCAATAGCCGGGATTAATGACAGGAGGAAGAAGATAAGCTGAAATAAACTTTGAATTCTACGCCATATTAAAACGATTTATCAGATCTGAGGAGTGAGTGACTACTATTTTCTACAAAAAATAAATAAAACTAAAACAAATAATAATTAAAAACACCATATAAAAATCCTCATAGACTCCCAACAGTCGAATTAGTAACATAGCAGACAGATTTCATACAAGCCGTGAACACTAAATCTAACTTGTCGACACGTGTAGCGCTACGCCGCCCGCTGCGCTACGAGCCGTATTGGCATGTTTTCAATGCTAATTAATGATTTCATTAAATTATTATTTATTATATGGTAGATATTATTTAAATGAATGGTTTACTAATAATATATATTTTTTTACGTATTCAAATGTGTGTTTGTTTTTTTTTTTTTGTTTTTTTTTATGGTGTTCTTGTAATTATTATTTACAGTAAAATTATTTAATCATCATCGGTGTTGTCCTTTAAAAAAATATTTATTTATAACTTTATTTGTACACCACATATATAACACACTTACAAGGTTTTTGTAAGGTAACTAAAGACAATGTACAAAAAGCGATCTTATTTATGGCTAAATAGAGATCTCCTCCAGATAACCTTTAGGGCGAAACGAATTGGATATTTAAGATTAAACTAGATAGTGGAAGTACTAAGCACGTAAAATAGTAACAACAAACATTTAGATAGATAGTAATACAAAATATAAATACATAAAAAAATATTGATATATTTATTCAATATTTATTTTTTTAATACTTTTTAATATCTAAAATTATAAAAATATATGTAAATATTTCATTTAAACATATTCATGTAATTACATGTATGAACATTTTGACACTTATACCATCTTTATGGCAGTATATATATGTAGTATATAAAATTTCAGTTTAATTAAGAGAGTGGGTAGTTTTAAGGAAAACTTTACACCTTATGTTTACCGTCTCTGCAGTCCCCTATCCACTTAACTAATAAAGTCGGAGTATGTAATTATAACTCTCACGAAAACACATTAAAAGCCGCACACATTTCTTATTCTTGCGAAAACACGACTTTCGAAATGAAAACAAATAGTTTTAGTTCACTTTATAGTCATTTTATTTTATAGGGAAATAGGGGGTCTCTTAGAGAAATTTATTTAATGATTGTAATAAAATATTTCAAGATGGAGAACGAAAAAAAGAGAGAATTAACTGAGTTGAAAGAAGGTACGTGTCAAATTCGAGAAATTGTTTCTATTCCGTTCCTTTCGTTCTCTTCTTCTCCGAATTGTCGAGGTTTTGTGTGTTGAGTGGCGGGACTCAACGTCAACACAATTCAATTAACTGTTTGATGTATATTGTAAGTAAAAGCAAAATTCACTATGTAAGATTTTTTTTCACAATTGCTTTATACGCCCATCGATTTTTCAATCACTGTAATGCAAGGTCAAACGACTATAAATATTTTTTATTATTTATTAGTTAATACATTATAATTAATAACAATATACAATTGAATATTTTAATATATACAACTTATTTAATTAATAATATCTATTTTTTTTGGAAACCTAATATGTTTTTGAAAGGAATTGAAGTCTATCATCCATTTGGTTTACACTAACTAGGCCAATAGGTACTTCATTTGAAGCCGATTTTGCCAATCAGTACGGGGATCCTAAAAACATTTTGACTTTCTATTAGTAACTATTAATTATTTACTTTTTTAAAAGGAATATCCATTTTTCAAATATAACTAATAACCACCTAAATGCTTGTTTTAAGTTTTACGCTGACAGCTCGATATCAGTGTGAATAGAAAAATACTTAAGCAACATCGCGCTAAGGCCCTCCACACAATAGCGTCGAGTGTAGAATCGATCTCGTGATGAAGTAGACATTGGCTATCAGGTCATCTAAAAATACGTTTTTTACTATTTAACTTTCAAGCTGAACTAGAACTTTCTTCATATAAAATTCGGCATGTTATACAAGATCTCTTGGACTATAATGTTTTCTTAATAATTATTATTATAAATGAAGATAATTTTACCAAGAAAATAGAAAATTGAGTAATTCGTGACAAGATTATTTTTGCTCACACTGTTAAATATAGATGGCGCTATAAAATAAGAATAAAAAATAACGAAAATTAAAAAAAATATATACGTAAAGTTAATATCTGTTTGTATATTATACAGTCCGAATCTACATATTCTAAATATACATCTACCTTATGCAACATGTTTTAACATGATCTCTTACAAAGATACAATGACTGCAGCCACTACTGCACTGCCGTTGCATTTGACTGCATTACATGGACTGGTTTGGTATATAAAACTCTGGGTCATAACAAAATTTTTGCTTCAACAAAGTTAAAAGTTTGCAACAGACCTTCAGTTCTTTGATACAATTTATCAGTGTGAGCCCCACTTTTCCTGAATACACCTTAGTACGCTCTCCGTCCCCCTTTTCAAGTTATTATTCTATGTTGAATATGTTTTAGAAAAGTTTTACAAAAACAATAATCATAAAATTGCACCTATTCCGTACTTTGCTGGTAAAAGAAATAATAAAAACTTGCAATATAATATTATTGTAGCTGGCAATACTTTGAGTGTTTAAGCTTTTAAAGTCGGTGTAAAGTTTTACTATGACTTTCTAGAGCAGTGAAGGTACTCATATACAGCTACAAGCAAAACGTCATTTACAAAATGGTATTTAAATATTTATATCTACTACCATGTGAAAATATGATAGTTGATTATAAACATAAAATATCTAAAACTGAAAGAAGGTTATGAAATTAAAAAATAAAATTATAACATATGATTATATTTACTATTACAAATATAAATATGGATGTATATGAATATATCTATACGCAACACAATAAAAAAAATCAAAAACCATTAAAAACGAACTAAATCGATCACAAACGAACAATATATATGGAGTTGCCTTGACAAAAATTCGTAAGGAAGCGCTAAGTTTGCGGGCGGAGGCGGCGTGCGGCGTGCGGGGTGCGCGGAGGGCGCGCGGTGGGTGCGCGCGGGGGGCACAGAGGTCACGGATCAGCTGGGCGGGCGGCGGCCATATTGATTCCCGGCCTGTTTGATCGGCGCCCGCCCGCGCGCCTCCGCCGTGGATTTATAGATGAGAACAACTTTTATGATTTCAACTCAAACGAAACGACCCGATATAGATATATTATACAATTATTCTATTATATAATAAACTTATTGTTGATACGCTACTGAGATTTAGCTAATATTTTTAATTGGCTTGTTCGTGAATCAAGAATTCGTTTTTGGATTGAGATACTTCACTTTACCTTGATATTACGTTGCCTAAGCATTGAAGTTTGAGCAGAAAATAATTATAAAAAATATATAAATAAAATTAATAATTATTTTATTCTTATTATTTGTTTTAAACCTTAGTGTTTTATAGATTTGCACGTGTAAGTACTTCTTTTAATCAAAAAAACGTTCAAAAATATTCATTTTTTAATTCACAGATTTATACGTGTGTATACGTAATTAATATATTATGCTTATACGTGATCGCTTGATGCATTTCCAAATATATAAATCTCTTGTTAGTCGATTTAGAGAGAACTGCTTTTGTGGAAAGAGAGAAAGAACTATCAGAGATTAAAAACAATGGCCACGAATGTTATACTCGTAGTTAGTATACAACCAACACACTATCAATGTTTCATTTCAACTAACAATACTTTATATTTAAGACCTCTACAGATTCTAACGAAACGGAATATAATAGTAATAACAAAAGCTAGTGGAGTACCATCATTGTAGTCTACGGTCTTCGCGTCATATAAAATCTACATATTTCTTTTCGCTGTATCGGAATTTCAGTGAAAATAATGAGGAGATAACTCAAACATAATTAATTATTAGTTAAATATTTTTTCATTTTATTCGAAGTGTTCTCATAGTTTGCACGTGATTTTTATGTGTTGTTAAATACCAATTTTTATCATTCATCCTCCCAACGTATACATAAGTACACTCTTCTTCATTTTTAATATCACCCTTCAAATATATTTTTTTTTCAGTGTCGCGTTGTATCCCGTATACTATATACGAGTAGACAGAAGGAACATAGTGTTAAAGCACTCCGTTGCCCACTTTCCGTTGGATTTTCAAGGTAGTGCGTATGTTTATATATTATAGTGGCGGATTTAAGGCACCTCTTTTGCTCTCTGTTACCAGGGAGAAGTTTAAAAAATAAGAAATAATAATTTATTCCCCCTAGTGGGAATTGAACCCACAACCGCGGCATTTATAGTCACACGCTTGTGCCATGATGGTTTTTTTTAAATAATGTCCTATCCTTATGTAACACTAGCGGACGCGCGCAGCTTCGCTTACTTATTAAGGGGTGAATTCTAATAAACCATGAAACATGTATTCAAAGCAATATTTTTAAGAGTCTAAATTTCAAATTTTATAACAATTGGTGGCAATTTAAAGATTTTTCCATACAAACTTTCAACCCCTCACCCTTGGCACCCTTAGGGGGTAAATTCTAAAAAACCGTGAAACACGTGTTCAATTAAATATTTTAAGAGTCTGAATTTCCAATTTTATGAAAATCGGTGCCAATTTATTTTTTTTTCCTTACAAACTTTCAACCCCTATTTCATCCCTTTAGCGTTAAAATTTTTCAAAATCTCTTCTTAGTGGATGTCCAAATTACGAAAGTAAACATCTGTCCAATTTTCACGTTTCTACGCACAGCGGTTACGGCTGTGCGTGCGTCTTACCTCAGTCAGTGAGGACAAGTCCTTTTATATATATAGATAAGCATTTAACACATAGATCCTAAAATGTATCTATGGTAAACCTGAAGGGAACCTAATTTAATATAACACTAAAATAGTAAGTACTTCAAAAACCACAGAACTTATATTAAAACACCGTAATAAATAAGCCAGCTTAAGCAGGATTTAGCAAGCACTACGGACGCCTTACGTACACATCGCGTATTAATATGAGAACGCGGACGGGTTTGCTGAACGACTTAATCCAATTTTTAACATAAAAATTAATTAGTAATATCATAGTCAGCCAGTTTTTGTAATTATAAGTTGACTACGGTTACTTTTTTTATGTAAATTGTAATAAGTAATAAGTTTTTTTATAGAGGCCAATCGTGGCCGTGGCAAGGGTGCGACTGTAAGCAGACAGGTTCGACCCCCCCTTGAGGAAATTAAATAATGAAAAGAAATTTTCATTTCCTTTCGGGCAAGCGCAGGGTTAGGTTCTGAAATTCAACACGCCTCCAGAAACTAGGACTGTTCAAATAGTGGCAATTCTTAATCAATTGATAATGATTACATCAAAATTTTTCATATTTAAAAAAAAAATTGCTGAAGAAATTCCATTTTAAGAAAAACAAAGAATAGGGTACACTTTTAAAAAAAGGAACAACTCATTAAAGATACAATAAACGCTATCGAAGTGCATTCGAAAACTTCCGATGCAATACGCTTGTCGTATAATGGTTTATTATCGATATCTCGAAACAGTTCATGACCGGTCTCTTTATTTGACACCCCCCACTTCCTCCTCCGTTCCCCCAGCGCCACCACACAGCGTGCTTGGCACGTCGCCAGCACAAACACTAATTTGTTGACGTCGTTACATAATTGCTTCGTTTTTACACTAACCAGGCTTGAAGTTAGGTGCAGCCGTAGCCTTTTCCGTCTACGAATAATATAAAAAATATTTATTTCCTAGTCTGTACTGTACCATTGTCTCATCTCTCTCTCTTTCTATTTCTTCTACTCTGATCTATTTTGTGCTATTGATCACCAGTCAGACCTGTAAAGGTCCAGCACGTCTCGCTATCTCCGTTTAGGTCTGCCAAAAAAAACAATAAAAATATTGTGTGTTCTTATCCCATCAGTATTACCCTTAGCTATTTAATGCTCTTGTAGTGATATTTAAGACAATCCATTGCACCCAAATAGTAGAGCAATTAAAAGGTTCATTGAAAGCCCCAATATGTTTTTCTTTCAGGTTCACATTGTATCCCAAACATAGCAAGCAGAGGGAGAGCTAGTGTTAAGACACTCCGTCACCCATTTTTCGCCGAATTCTTCTTAATGCCACGCTTTGCTTCGACATCAGAACAAAGAAATTAAAAAATTAAATATTTCATTCCCTCGAGTGAGAATCGAACCCTGATCCTATCGCTACAGTCACACTCTACGCCTGCGCCACGACCGGCCTCAATAACATTATTACGAACATTCTCAGTGCCCTCACAAGTTTCCCCGCAACTCGCAACTACCGCAGAAAGAGAATATTAATTTTCCGAGCTCTCAGCCTCTAATTATAACTGACAACTTTCGCCGGCTCACGTTACATACTGCTGGCCAGCGCCAGTTTAAACTTCTTTTAAACGATTGCCGACGTTTGAATGAAAGCAGAAAGTATGTGGCGAGCACTCTGGAAGTTCTGGAAGTCCTCGCTACTTTATACTTACTTTTAAAAGGGACAATTATCCGACAAATGTTACTCATAAGTTTAACCATTAGCTTAATAACGACATGGTTGGTGAAACGCAATGAAATGTAATAGCTCTTAAAGATATTAGAACATACCAGAAAACTACAGAATTTGTTTTTTTTCTTGTATTCTTGTATTCTTGAAGTTTATTTAATTCGGTTGTGCTCTAAATTAATTTGAATTTAAGAAAAAGTTTGCGTTATACTATTTGAGAAGAAATATAGTTTTTTTTTCAGCTTCGTAGGCAGAGGGAGCCTAGTGTTAAGAGACTCCCCACGTTCTCCACTTTCCGCTGAACTCTGAAGGCATTGCATAATAAGTGGAGGAACTCAAACTAAAACCACAAATTATAACAAAATAATATTTAAAAAAAAAACAAAATTATATTAAATATACTAAAGAAAGAGTACTCTTACATCGAGTGCCTATAACGTGAAGAATCCGCTGATATGAACAGTCGCAAATCGCAATGAAGCGGTAACTCGTATCAATATGGAAACCATCCAGAGCATACTAAGTGAGGCTTGGTGATTTCCTTCGGGCTGGAATGGTACTGCAGTAATATATGCAGCACATTAACAAACATGAAGAGATAGAGGCGTTGATGCAGCTTCGGTGGTCTCTCATAATCTACAGTCCTACCTCAATGAGAGAAATTTACTTTTTATGGACATCAAAACAAGTTTTATATGGTAATGGAGTAAGGCTTGTAAAATTAATTAAATATAATAGGATTTTTTATTTTCGCCCTTTATTAATTAAATTGAACTATTTCATCGTATTAATAGGGTATATTTAGTTTTATACATTTTTAGATATCCGACGTTTCGAACACTTTCAGTAAGAACTCTTGCCCCATGACCCAAATATTATAATATAAAATATAAGCGATTATCTGGTTAAATAGTTTTATTTAAAATAATTAACTATAGTTCACATACATGTATTGAATATTATTGAATTAAATTAAATTTAATTAAAATCTTTTGTACATATGTTTACAATAATCATGAGGGAGATGTCGAAAATTTCTTGGGGAATATACATTTAAAGAAGTCTTTTCACACCTTTCCTTCACTCATCCTTGATAGGGGTACGCTACAATCGGTCGGAATACAAATTGATATTTCCGAAACTCTACCATGTAAAGATTATTTTATTACAATTTATCTTGTTATTTTTTTTTTTAAGCTAGCAATCATTTAATTTTGTATATTTGCTTATAGTATTAAACAGAATGTTTCATTTTATAAAATAACTGTGCTTACTATAACGTAAAAAAACCGGTTAAGTGCGAGTCGGATTCGCTTACCGTTTCTTCCGTACCAATTTCAGGATTGTAGGTCAACAGGAAGTACAACTTACAGTACAGAAAGGATAAATTTTCGTCCTTTCAGATTTCTATTGTAACACCTCACTTCTTTCCAAACTCTACTAGGGGGTTTAACAACGTGGCTAATTTCATATAGAATGCAGCAAAATCGATAAGTAAATGATCGTATCTTTTGATTTCGTTGATTTAGAAGCTTAATTTTTTCTGTGGTTCAATGGACCATTTTTTACCTTTTGAGGTACGGAACTTTAAAAATAAAACTAGGTATTCAACCAAGTCGACTTATAGAACTTGTATATAGGTAGATAATTTTCATAACGTACCTATCTAACATTATGAAAATTTCAACATTTCGCGTAGGTATAAGGCACCTGAGTGGTTTTGAAATTTCAACCTTTGTCTGTAGAGAACAACAGTACAGATGCAAATCAAAGTGCTTTCGAATACGATTGCTTGCATTTTTAACAAACGAGCACACTATAGCGATTTTTTGTTTTCATTTATTCAAGAAATAGAGAATCATTAACCGTATTCTGGAATGCACCTCGGAAATACTGTATAATGTTACATAAAAGCGACTATGTAAATTAAAAATATAATAATTACAGCTTCAGCCTAAGAAAGCCTAGTGTTAGGACACTCCGCTTCCCTAACAGTTGAGGGATTATATCTACAATCATCAGCTTACCCGAATAGCTTGTTTGTACATACAAGCCTACATACTACATGGCCTTCTATATCATTAAGGTATTGGGTCTCCTATCATCACCAGCTCAGTAATTCATCAGGTGATCAACTATATTTTTATAAAAAAATACACAGATTTCGAGGGTTTTCCTCGATGTCCAAAAGATTCCATCATCAGATCATGACTTGGTGTTATTAGTACCAATAAGAAAGTACATTCTTTTAAATAAAAAAATAAATAAAATGGTTCTATGAATGATAAATAAAAAAATTGTAGTTAACGAAAAAGCAGTCGACAAAAAAAAAATGATAATAAAATTACTATATAGTATATTAATATAATACCAGTNTAACGTACCTATCTAACATTATGAAAATTTCAACATTTCGCGTAGGTATAAGGCACCTGAGTGGTTTTGAAATTTCAACCTTTGTCTGTAGAGAACAACAGTACAGATGCAAATCAAATGCAAAGTGCTTTCGAATACGATTGCTTGCATTTTTAACAAACGAGCACACTATAGCGATTTTTTGTTTTCATTTATTCAAGAAATAGAGAATCATTAACCGGATTCTGGAATGCACCTCGGAAATACTGTATAATGTTACATAAAAGCGACTATGTAAATTAAAAATATAATAATTACAGCTTCAGCCTAAGAAAGCCTAGTGTTAGGACACTCCGCTTCCCTAACAGTTGAGGAATTATATCAACAATCATTAGCTTACCCGAATAACTTGTTTGTATAGAAGCCTACATACTACATGGCATTCTATATCATTAAGGTATTGGTTCGCCTATTATCACCAGCTCAGTAATTCATCAGGTGATCAACTATATTTTTATAAAAAAAAGGGTTTTCCTCGATGTCCAAAAGATTCCATCATCAGATCATGACTTGGTGTTATTAGGACCAATGAGAAAGTACGTTCTTTTAAATAAAAAAATAAATAAAATGATTCTATAAATGATAAAGAAATCGTCGGACAAATATAAAAAAATTGTAGTTAACGAAAAAGCAGTCGCCTAAAAAACTATAATAATAGTATCTATATATATAAAATCGAAAGGTCACTCATTCACTCATCACGAAATCTCAGAAACTACATGTGCTAGAAATCTCAAATTTTGCATACGAGTTACTTATAGGACGTAGGTGCTCGCTAAGACGGGAATTTGCAATATTCGACTTCTAAGGCGTAGTTTTTAGGGTTGAAAGTTTGTATGTAACTTCGTTACTACAAATGCTAGAAGTCTCAGATTTTGCATGGACGTCACTTATAGGACGTAGGCACTCATGGAGATAGAAATTAATAATAACGTAGTTCACGCAGGCGAAGCCGCGGGCGGGCCGCCAGTATTAATATAATAACAGTACTAAAACATACGCAGTTTGGAATTAAATGTGAATATAATTTGTAGCACTATACAAGTAAATATGTGCTGAGCTTAAAAATATTTTTAATATTATAACGTGTGAACGTGGACTTTAGTTTTTATATTTTAAAAAATTCTCGGCTAAAATGTATGCCACCCATGGGTGGGCACATAAGGTGTAGTTAGTGAGAAGTGGTTTTCAGTTGGAGCATACGATGTAAATATTTTAGTTTCAACTTTTCCGCTTCCACCTCAACAGTCTCTTGAGCGCGCAAACAAGCCAAAAGAGACTTTTAGCCTTAGAAGAGATACCTCTCCGCTTATTCCATTTCACCTTACTACAATGTAAATTGATGGGCTTGTATTTAAATATGAGTTTTATTTTAATTTATGATATTTATATTAGTATGCAATGTGGGTTGTTACCAGCATGGGCGTAGGAATGGGTGGGGGCGCTCCAATAGTCATTGTCAACCCTTAGAATAATATAATGGTTGATGAGTTTTAATTTTCTTTTTATTTATTATATACATCCATAAAAACTTCAAGAGCATTGAATTAACTTTATATTATAAAATTATTTATAATACAATATTACCTGTGGAAAACAGTACGTGGGTACTTTCGTTTGAGTCAAAAAAGAAACAAATTTTGTCTGTAAAGAATATGGACAAAATCAAATACAGGTATAACTTATTGAATTTCAAAAAATTCTAAATTTCCACTTTCTGAAAAATGTTATATTACTCCAAAAGTTTACTACATCGAATTTTAATATGGAACGGAAATAAACATTTTAGGCGAAAAGATTCACAGGTAAAATAATTTTATTTGAGATGTAACTTAAGATAAGAGCTGACGAAGCCCAAATAAACAAAAAACATACCATAGTTTTATCTCGAGAGCTTAGGAAAACTTAAGAGTTATGCCAACACTGGAACGAAGAAAAAAACAAAAAACCTTACTGCATAAACGACTAGATATTGTCTCAACTAGATGTTTAAACAAGTGTAAATAAAAAAGTTTATAATTTTATCAAAGGTAGTAATGAATATTAAAATATTAGATAGAATCGATACACACATTAACAAATCATATTTTTTGATAAATAGAAGGATTAACAGTTATAACTCATTTTTCAGCTAATTAAATCTTCTCAAGGAGCCCTCTAAAATATAAACTGGTTCCGGCTGAGTTGACTTTCGCCACTTAATGCGTAACGCTTCAAGAATTCGATGCAAAGTGAGAAAGAGTCTTAATGGAGGACAGAGTGTTTTAACACTAGGATACCAGGTTCCCTCTGTCTACCCTGCTATGTGCGGAATTCAACATAAAGTTTGATATGATGAAAAATTAATTAGAACTAAACAAAAAATGTAAGTTATACGAAAAATTACAATAAAAGAACAGAGTATTTTAATTCTATATTATCTTTTCATACAGTGCGTTACTTAATCCGATGTCATCGCGTGTTTTAAGTGTGTTATTATACTTGCCTATACATATTGATTTCACTGTTTCTTTTAACATTGTATGTAGCTTGTAAGAGCTGTCGTAATTTTTATATATTAATAATTAACTAATAATTAATATATAAAATCAACATATGAAAAAATAAAGTAAATATTAGCAAACATACTTACTGCAAAGATCATAAGGTGTATCAAACAATAAGAGGCTCGTTGAGATTTTATATAATAATAGATTCAACAATCCATTCTAATGATATTTGAGGGCCTTATATAGATCGCGGTAGAAAGTAGGTCACGATGTGAATTTAACTCTGGGCGACGGCATGGAACTTTGGTTAAGAAAACGATCTTTTCCCACTGACAACATGATAGCTTTGCTTTTTTTTATTTTAAGTATTGTAAAACTGTAATAAAATAAATATCAGTTATTTTTCAATAAATTTATTTAATGCAATATGTTATAAATGAATATTTAATTTAATTTGTTATGATATTTTTAAAATCGGTAAAAATATTATAGAGCTATTTATATATATGGCAACATTGTAAATATAGTTGCAACACAGAATAAACTTTGAAAGGCCGGCAATATTAGACTTTGCATGAGCGTTATCGTCAATGTAAGGGAAATCCTTGTTGGTATAGTCCAGATAAATGTAAACAAGGCAGATGAAGTTATTCAAATGGTAACTATATTAGAAATTATTTATATAGGTCGCATAGGTAAGTAGGTCAACTATAAGATTAACCACGGGCGGCGTCACGGGGACGGTGCCGGTGGCTGTAGGAAACGATCGTTTCTCAACAGGAAACTTTACTCCCTGTCGCCCTGTCGCTGTTTCCGGCGAGGGAACGTCAGCTCGCTATAGCAATTTGCCTATCTTACACTTACACCGGACGAATTGAATTTTATTGGTTATTGAAATGTTCAAAAATAATTAAATTATAAGAAATTACAGAGTTTCAATTTACACCTTAATTTTTGTGATTGCGGTATTTTTTCCTTATAATATCTGCAAAGTTTTTTGATAACAGAAAGTAGCATTTTGTACCATTAAAAGAGGTTTTCCATTTATTGTTTTTCCAATTCAACAGGTTATAATTAGTTATAGTTATCTCATTTACACTCCCGTTTACATTATAAATTTGATTATAAACAAACATGTCAAATTACAAGAGGTAAACATCGAAAAAATCGTAATGATCAAATGTAATTTAACCAGGTTCAAAGGGTCTCATTAAATTTTACTGGTAATTCGATGACAAAGTGCCTTGACCTCATTGGAATTCTCAATAATAGAGGCTTCTCACTAATCCAGGTCCCACTTTTAACCAGATTCCTTTGTACGTTTTAAGTAGATATATTAACTGATGAGCCAATATGGGACTGACACAGCTTTTTTAATAGTATATTAATAAATAAAATTTATAGTTATTATTAAAATTGAAATAGACGTATTCGTCATTATATTTTGTGTACGATGTTTTTTTCCCAAAACACAGTTAGTTTCTAAACAACGAATACGTATACGTGTATGGTAATTATGCACGTGATGTTTTGTTTATTTACTTTGCTTCCCACATTTCAGCAAATGTTTAAATTAATTAACAACAATTAAATATTTAGGACTGTATAATTGATTTTTAACATAAATAGGTGCATTTTTTATTAATATATCAGTTTTAATATTAAGAGACACGTAAGAGTGCCCAGCCAA
This sequence comes from Heliconius cydno galanthus, assembly GCA_036379175.1. Classification (NCBI taxonomy): domain Eukaryota; kingdom Metazoa; phylum Arthropoda; class Insecta; order Lepidoptera; family Nymphalidae; genus Heliconius; species Heliconius cydno. The sequence continues at coordinate 281,383 of JAKRZM010000164.1, read as the reverse complement.
GTTTAAAAACTGGAAAAGCGCAATGTGTATTTTACACGAACCATTTCGATCTACTTTTGAGCTTCACAAGTCGTAAACTATTTAACCTACTTGCATGAAATTTTGCATATTCATTTAAAATCCCCTAATTTGTTAAATATTACAATAGCTAACTAGTAAGCTTTAATAATACAGTACAAACGGTTGTTGATAACGTTTAAAAATCGCTATTTTTGAGACTGAATCACTCATTCATCAAAAATATGAATGACCCATTTCTAGGCAACTTAAAAATTTAACATTTAATAAGAAAGTACACTACTACATGTACACAGATAAGATAAACCCCGAAATGGAAACTTAGTGATAACTATTAAGAATAATTAAGAATAATAAATAATATAGGAAAAATAGCAATTTCTATATAGACAGAGAAATTTCTATATAGAATTTCAGTTAGTATTATTTGAACAAAATACCTCAGCATACGCCTAATTGGGTGTTAATTATTCGTTACCGATGTAAATACTATTTACATATTAAAGTGACAAACGGTGTATACCTAGTACATATCAATTGCACATTAATTACAATTTGTTATTTGTCGATATTACAAATACACGTACCGGGAGAGTAAATTTTCAAATTTCCCGTAGTCTTCCCTTATTAAATTGACAATAATATTTTCGTTGCAATCGGCTCGTCTGTTAATTTAAATAGTGAAAGATATAGTTAGTTAAGTATATTAATTGGTATATTATTTAATACTAGTGGACGCGCGCAGCTTCGCTTATATGCTTATTTACACCCTTAGGAGTGAATTCTAAAAGTAAATCTAAAATTCTAAAACCATGGAACACGTGATCAATAAAAATTTAAAATTTTATAAAAATCGATGGCGATTTATAAATTTTTACATACAAACTTTCAACCCCTTATTTGCAACCTTTAGATTCTAATAAACTATATAGATAACTAATGTAGGTTATTTTTTGTATTTTTCTTACTTATTATATTAATATCACATATTTTAGATTTTAAATCTTAAAAACTATATAAATAATTCCTTTTCTAAACGACTGGGTTTCGGACCCTTGAACGCATGAGTGTTTATTTCCGGTTCCGTCCGCGTATTTTACCTCTATATGCTTACATATAACAACTTAACTTGATCCTCATGACTTCACACCGTATCTCTTATAAACATATATGTATACAGATATATATATTATCAATTGTAATGCATAATTGAAGTATATGACTTCAATATATGCAAATACCTATGTTAAACCTGCCACACTTCGTACTTAATTATTTTGGCATAAAAATAGGGTTTATTATAAATTAAAATCCAACGCAGGTTAATGAAAGGCTTTAGGGATATCAGTATTGGATACTAATATATGTATATCAGTAACAGATACTTATATATATATTAGTTGCGATTATAATACAATTTTAATAATTTAAGGTAACTTCAAAACATGTAAGATCCTCTGCTCCTATTTTGATTTCACATTAAAAGTCAGACCAGACAGTGTTTTCTACGCGCTTTTGGAATAGAGATAATTCATATTGGTTCCCAAGGAGGATCCCACACTCGTTTAGGTCCACATCCACAAATATATTTATCATTTAAATTGCTTTATATATACATATTTTTATGAAATCTTGCTAATGTGTCATGAAGAAATGACGTTTCTATCATATTAGGTTAGGAAGTTAGCTGCAAACAACAAATTAATTAATTCATATTGAACAACTCCAAGCGAAGTTAGAGTATGATCCTATATATTAGAAGCAGGGTTGTATATAAACAGTAACATTTATAATCTTATAAGAATACAGCTAGACTTATGTAAAAATATTACATAACATTTTTTTTTAAATCACTAAATATGATAAAGATGTAATGACAGTGTAACTGGTGGATTATTTGCAAAATTTATAACAATCATAAAATAAAAGACATTTAAATAAGAATAGGAGACTTCATCGCAATCAATTTAACGTGCCAAGGTAATGTCAAAAACTGGACGTTTCCAATTTTGCTCTAGAAACTTTAATTAAATAGTAATTATTTTATATAAAAAAAGTGTTTCCAAATAGTAAGCAATAGTCAAGCAGTAATAAAATTAATTGGACATTATTTAATGTAAAATTCGAAAGTACTGAGAAAGGTGAAATCATTGCGGGAGGCACGCGACGCGCTTGCGCCCTACGCACGCCTGCGCACTACCACTTAACCTCAATCTCAGACGTGTTTTTGAATGAAATTTCCACTCTGCGTTGCCAGATCGTCCTGAAAGAGACAGTTTCCGGCCTATTTGACATGATAAGCATACCTACTATAGCATATAGACTATAGCTATGTTTTTTTTATAAACATTTATTTTATTATCTGTTATAACTGCATTAAGATTAAGTTTTAGTTTAAATTACTATGTTAATGTGTGAAAAATTGTGTAATTTCCGTGTGGATAGTTACACAATATATCTCAAAAAAATTTAAACATTTTCAAAAAATATTTATAATAATATATGTTAAATATATTATATTAAACTTTGCTTTTCAGTATATCACCGTTATTTTTATTATACTACAATAGAAAAATAAATTAATTTAAATACAATTCTACTTTATATTGCTCTCAACATTTCTGGACAGGTATGTGGGTGACTACAAACTTCATTCAAGCGCAAAGACAGCACTTTGCTTTCAGAACTCATCGACTAATCCGCTATTTTCAATATTTACTAAGCTCATTGATTACATCTTACCAAAGATTATGATATTACAAATAGCTTAAGAACTACTGCAGAACGCCGTTGACTTACTTGTTATAGAAATAAATACCGATTAAAAATTATCAAATTCATTTTTTATTTTAAAAAGGATGTGGAGCGTCTTGTTGCCATTAACAGAATTAATGGTGCTTGAGTTTGGCTGATCACAAGGAACGCTGTCATACGGTAGCAAAATCTTGGTATGACAGAAGAAGAATGAAAGAAATTCATAGAATATGCGGAATCAAAGAATAAGCTGGCCGAATCCACGATAAATAGATACACAGAATGGCAGATACTAGCGAGGATGTCACATTTAAAATGAAGATGAACGTGTTCTACCTGCGCACGTTTGTATACGCTGAGAGAATGAGTGATGATAGAATGGCAAAAATATTTAAGAAGTAAGGGGAAGTGCTAATTGAGGCATAGGGAGATTCGGTTGACCTTCGAAAACATACAATCCAATACACGTACAACCGTACCTCACTTATGGGTTATGAGGACCTCCTGGAGGATAATGACAATGGATGAGGTATTTAAAAAACGTGTATATTTATTAAATCTAAATTTATTTTCCTAAAATGAGCCTTCAAAATAGAACTGTTAATATACCAAAATATCAGATGAAATTTTGAAGTAGGTTGTGAGAAAACCTATGATAGAATTTTCATTATAATTTGTTTACCTTCACGCTGTATCCTTTTCGGGGTAATCGGAGTCTTATCTATAAAATAAAAAATCCCATACCTCAAAAGATGTGCGTGAACAAATAGACAAACAGATTGAAAAAAAATCATAGATCACCTCAAATAATTAAAAAAATATATTTTATGTGCAACCACACTTCTTACTTTTTCAATATATTACAGACAATGCAAGTAAATTTTAACATCTGGAAAATCATAAAAACAATAAAAAAATATCCAGGAGTTTAAATAGCCGAGCTAACGAACCAGTAAACTGTTAAAAGCAATCTTGTGTTTCAAAAGCTTTGCGAATGTAATCACTTTCAATAGGAAATGGGCAGCAACACGCTAGAGTGCAGATGTCAACGGCCTGTTGTTACCTGTGTTTGCTATATCTCTATGTATCAGCAAATACTTTCATATATAGGTATAGCTATAGCTAATAATATATAATACTAGCGGCCCGCCCGCGGCTTCGCCCGCATGAACTACGTTATTATTAATTTCTGTCTCCATGAGTACCTACGTCCTACAAGTGACGTCCATGCAAAATTTGAGACTCCTAGCATTTGTAGTAACGAAGTTTCATACAAACTTTCAACCCCAAAAACAACCCCTTAGAAGTCGAATATTGCAAATTCCCGTCTTAGCGAGCACCTACGTCCTATAAATAACTCCTATGCAAAATTTGAGATTCTTGTAGTCTCTGAGATTTCGTGATGAGTGAGTGAGTGACTTTTCGATTTTATATACACTTACTTATTATACATTTACTTTTCGATGTATATACATAACATCGTATATTAGCACTGTGTAAGATATAATTAATTAAGAATTATATATTTTACATAAATTTTTAAATACTATTCATGGACAAGGAATTAATAATTTCAAACAATATTTAGATGTATCGATCCAATTTCTGTTATATTTCAAAAACCATTGTTTGGTATCGATTTTACCATATTTTCATTTCCAAGCTCTCGTAAAGAGGCAAAAAGAGTAAGAGAGTAGAGGCGTAAAGAGTTCCACTTCCTTCTGGAAGTATTGCGTGTTACGTTACCAGAATCAAAACGCAAGGCCTGCAGGATTTGCCGAAAAGTGGGGAACGGAGTGTCTTAACACTAGGTTCCTATGTACCACCTGCCTAACCTGTTATGTGAAGCTAGAAAAAAAATCTTTGAAAATAATTATATCTAAACTTTAATCTGTTATAACGTTTTCAAGAAGAGAAAACCGAAGGAAATTTCGAAGATTAAATATCTAGCTCATAATTTCTTTATATTAATATACCACTGTATGGAATTTTAATTAACAATGGAGGAAAAGAGAACAACTTCATAATTCAATTAGGTCTATACAAATAAATACAAATCTTAACGTATAGGAAGAGCAAACTGTCGAAATATTTAAAAATGGAACTGATTTAATATTTATATTCTCTTTGCAAAAATAAAATTTATTTCGTTTTAGGAAATATATTAATTCGTATTATACAGGGAGCCAAAAGCAGCCAGATCTTCGTTACGTTATAAAACCTGAAAGTTCCTGTGCATATACACTCAACACCGGTAACTACTGTAACGGATGTTATTAGGTAAACAATAGTACCTCGCTTTCGTTAAATTATAAAGCTCATTTTTTTAATATTTTCTTAGGGAATATATAAGAAATGACAATGTCCATTACCCGAGACATACCATGGTTTTGACCCCCTGCCAGAAGATGCCTGTGAACTCTAATAAATTACAAACGTCTTCGAATATAATATAGCACAGTTACAACAGGAATCATTTATTAATTATTTTTAATAACTTATGTAAAGAAAACTAGTATATGATCCTAATATATTCATAGGCGGTTATAGCTTATTAGGATTTACAGGTATGTGTCTAGCAATGGATAACGTCATTTCTAATATTATTCTCAAGAAAACATAAAAAATGGTGCTTTATAATTTAAAGAATGTTATGCACTATTTTTTTCATCGTATGTAACTAATAACTGCTGCTAAAATAACCAAACTCCATATTCCCCTACACTACTACCGGTGTTGGGTGTAAGTGGACAGGAATTTTCAGGTTTTATAATGTAACGAAGGTCTGGCTTGGTTAGACTCTTTACCCATTATTTCAATTCAATTCAATTAACCCATTATTTTAATTCAATTTTGCACCTTATGTAACTAATAACTGCCAAAGCAATCTAACCCCATATTCCCTTACACTACTACCGGTAATGTAACGAAGGTGTGGCGTGGTTAGACTCTTAACCCATTATTTCAATTCAATCAAAAATAATATATATTTCTTGCAATGTTATATAATAAATTCCCAAACAAAACAAATTTTATTTTACAAACAATAGATATCTTCGCAAGTTTGACCTACTTTTACAATAATTTTTAACAAATAACAGCACCAACTACTTATCCAATGTGTGGAAAGTTCTTTCTATAGAATACTATAAGTACCTATAAGTCTTTGTGTTTAAAATATTAATATTATATTTAAATAATCGTTTCTAAGCAATACATTCGTTTTAAGTAGTACAAACGCAGGAAGAACTATGAATATATTATGGCTTGGTGAGTGACGGAATTCCACTAAGAGCTTGGTAACGAGGACCAAACGAAAATTTAAATATGAAAATTTTCAGACAGGGTGTCTGTGGGGAACCCGGCTATGTCTCTCTACTACTACAGCCTCTGCGGAAAATTACACATATTCAAAACCATAATATGGTTGACTTTCGATATCTTTACCCTCTATAATAGCAGTTACTAATTCTCTGACTATATAGATAAACTAAATAATTGTATTTATTATACGATTATGACATTTAAATTTAATTGAAATCATTTAATTAAATAAACACACACAAAGAATAATTTATTAGTTATTAGGCATTGCTGTTAGGTAGAATCTGAAGTTTATTTTTTCTTTTTTTTAAATTACAAATGCAATCAGGATTCCAAGACTTTTGAGGAACTTTAATTTAAAGAACAGATTAGAATTTTCAGAAAAATAATAATTTACATTTTGTAATTAATATAATAGGGTTAATTGCAATGTAGAAAATCTTATTCATATCGTTATAGCATATAATAAATACTACAACAGAAAAAAAAGAAAATATTTGCTGCATTTATTATTTAAAACCTCAATCCCTAATTAATGAAGTGGCAACATTGAGCAATAGAAGAGGACTAGATTGATTATTGTCAATATTTACGCATTCAAAGCTACTATATATTTTCCGTATTAATTAGTCTTATTTAGTTAATTAATGCTTTGCACTTGAACCAACAAGGTTATATATCTAATAAAAATAATAACAAGAAAAACATTACTTTTCGTGTAATTTTGGTCTTACTGAACGCAAGTTTTATCCAAATTATGTTTTTTTTCGCAAAAACTAAGTAAAAATAATACACTCTATGGCTCATATTATAGCAAATACGTTTACCTGTCATTGGTAGAGGTATGTATGTAATTTATTAAATTCCGCCCGACCCGACCCCTAGTTCTTTGCTATAATGTCTCCCAGAGGGACCTGGTATCATATTCATTACTTACAAACTTATACGATACCTGACAATTATAATATTACTCATAAATTTTACCTCTTGACCTAAATACTAGTAACTTGTTTGGTAAATACGAAACCAATAAAATAATTGTATGTAAAGAAATATTACAAACTAGCGGCCCACCGCGGCTTCTCCCGCTCGAACTACGTGATTATTCATTTAATAAGCAGAATTGACTGACAGTCAAATGTATTGATGTCAATGATTAATTTAATTTACTCGTTCAGAAATAGCTTTAAATGATTTTAATTGATTTGGGCGAAGGATTTATAATATTATTTGTAAAATAACTGTAATGATTGCCTATTAGAAAAATCGAATCGAATAATCCAATATCGAAATCGAATCCAAAATAATTAATCGAACCTAAATGTACAGACAATAGAGAATTATATATAGAGATTAGTAATATTATACATAAAATGTTTTGAAGCCCGTATTTGTTTATAGTTAAATTGCCATACTATTACAATTTAAACGTAATGCGGATACCTATAAATTATGATAGGTATTGTTATTAGATATACGTAGTACTAACAATACACAAGTATGAAGATAAGGAGTATGCCATCTTCTTAATAAAATACATGATATCAAGTCAATTAGAAATATAATCAAGTTCGATCATATTGTCATTTAGTTTCCAAACTCAACTATATAAAGTAGTATAGACTAGACTAGTGGAGGGTAGGTAGACTATCACAGACAGCATATCGACATATAGACATAAAGTGCTTAAATATATCTGTATAACATTCCTGAAATTATATGGCATGGTTTTGTATATTTTTCTTTTAATATGTGCGTAAGGATAAGAAGCGTGGCCAACTGAACTGGATCGATACACACAATCGTCACACCAGCGAAGAGGGTCACACGATTTATTCGTGCTGCCGGTCTCGGCGTACCTTATTAAATCATCATCATCATGCTTTATCTTTATATAAGCCAAAATTAAAACGGGATATATTCATGTATATATGCTCTTATATATACATGCACGTGTACATATATATTATATCAAATATGCCCTATAAAAGTTGTCCTTGCCCCGATTACGCATGATGGACACAGTGTGTTCGAGTGCTCATTGCGCTCGTCGTGGGCAGGGTACGGGCAGTCCGGGAGTTAGGGCCACTCACCTGGCACTCGTTACACGTGTGTACAGAGTAGGACTGGTCGCAGTCGTAGCGCTCGAGGATGGTGGCGAAGTCGCAGTGCACGCGCGCGACCATCGCGTCCAGGGCGAGGAGGTCGTGCAGCGTGCGCTCGCAGCGCTCCCCGCCGGCCAGCACGGCGGCGCGCGCGCTGCGGTCGAGCGCGGAGGCGGGCGAGCGCTCGCAGCACGCG
>JAKRZM010000164.1:149186-271085 GCA_036379175.1 Heliconius cydno galanthus | reverse complement strand
TTGGGTGGTTTAGAAGAAGAAGAGTTAGAAACAACAGACAGACACGAAAAGCGACTTTGTTTTATAAGATATAGGATAATAGCCTAAGACTCCAGGACCCCAGACCTACGTCATTTTAGCAAAGCTGAAATTTTGAGGATTATTAGTCTAATATGTAGTTAAGACGGTATGCGTACTTACAACTTGAAAGTGGGGTTCTTTCAGAGGCAGCGCCAACTATAGGTACATCTCTGCCTGGGTGGATGATTGAGCCGTCGGATTCGTCTGGGTAAAGAAGCTAGTATTAAGACATCCCGTCCCAAACTTTCTGCCGAATTTTCCAGTTTGCCTTGTTAAAAACAGACACAAGATATTAATAAATAATAAATCATTCCGCCGAGTGGGAATCGAACCCCCAACCATCGCATTTATAAATAAATAAATCAATAAATAAAAATACTATTTTCCTCAACATAAATAGACATATGTACTAAAGTCATTATGAAAGAACATGTCGGTGTGTGGTCCTCAAATTAGCAATATGTATGCATATTGAACGCTACTGTCGTAATATTTGTTTTAAAGATCATTCGTACTAAAATAAAAAAATTTAATCAGCTTCACGCTTTATCCCGCACACAGCAGTGTAGTCAGAGGGAACGTAGTGTTAAGACACTCCGTTCCCCATTTTCCACCGAAATCTTTAGGCATTACATATTGAGTGGCGCAACTCAACGCCGCGCCTTCTTAACACCAGAACTTAAATAAATATTTAATTTTCTCGAGTGGGAATCGAACCCCCAACTATCCGAGCCACGAATGGCCTCACATTCTTAATTAAACAGCCGATACTACAAAAATGTGTTAACAACGCGATACAACGAAGTTACGTGACTGCGTTTAACTACAATAAACGACGTGCTGAATTAGCTAACCTGGTTTGCAATCGCGAATTGCGAGTTATTTATTAATTGTCAACATAATCCTACGCTATAACTGTTGACGGTAGAAAGGTAACTTTATAGTGACGCAGGCGCAGGTCTCTCCGTCTCTTTCTAACACTCGCTCGGTGCACCTGTCTCCCTCTCGCACGGCTGTGTTGTAACGCGCGCAGACCACAGCGCGAACTGTGGAGTGCATTCACTTCGTTGATCACTCGATACTAGTTTCTGGCGTCATCATATAAACAAGTTTTCCACGCATTAGTATAGAAATTTAATTTGTAACTTAATATAAATGTTTTATAGTGATTGTTAAGGAACAATATAACAAGAATTGAACTTTAATTCTATATAATAGTATTAATTTTCTCATATTTATATAAGTTTTTAAGAAATCGGTGCAAAGGTTGGTGGTTTTACACAATGGATGCTACGAGTGAGTAAAAAATATTTTATTTCATAATCTTTTTTAAGTTTTTCTTGGTTTATTTCATAATAAATCGTCTTATTTAATAATTATTATTTTAATGTTAATTTACAGTTATTATTTAAATTTATTAATAATACTTAACATGTGCCCATTTTTATAAGAAATATTGAGACAGTTACATTTGCTATCGCGACCTTATTCTTATAAATTAATTTCAAAACATAACGTTATCTATATAGTAGGTATCTATATTTAAAATGTACAAATATTTTTTATAAAAAAAACAAAAGAATTGAAATTTAAATTGTAATTATAAAATATAATATGAATCGAGTATATACCGTTTTTATTATAATATTTGCGAAAAATCGATGACCTTACAGTATTTAAAAAAAAAACAACACTATTAATAATAGTATTTATATTACCTACAACGAAATCTTTATGTCTAATTACTATATCAATTAACCATTGCCATTTGCTTCAAATGTTAGGTACATTTCCAACTGGAATTATTAGTTCTATATATAATTACATACAAATACACGTTAACAATAACTACCTACTTCTTTTAAACAAAGTAAGTCAATAAAATAAGACAATAAAAAAAATAATCTGGTTTTAACGCTTTCCGTTTTCATGAACCTTGGCTTAGATATACCCTGAATAATTCTTGCAATTTTTAATCGTTCTTTCAACACAACACACTTCATAATGCCTAGGAATTAATAAATATTAGGTAAACTTCATTTTTCATCACGAGCGTGACGAAAATGAAAATATTAAATATTTCTATTCCACGAGTGGGAATCGAACCCACAAACTATCACGTTTACACTTTGTGTCCCTCGGCCACGACTGGTGTAACTAAACCTCATTATTTTAAAACTATTCCTGTTAGGTATATATTATTTGTATATGAATACGTATAAATAAAATTATTTAAGGCACAACTTTTAAACAATATTTAAATGGTAAGTAGGTAGGTACTAGTCCTAGGCGATAGGAAGTGTCTATGTAATTTTAAACTTAAACGCGTACGCGTATTTTGATATGGAAAAACCACAAAAATGTAGGTGATTATAATACCTATGTTAGCGATATTATTCTATGGTGATATTATTCCTATGCCAATCGGGGTAATTCAGGAAGGAATAAATTGAGAATCCCTTAAGACTTATTTATTAAGACGAATATATTTTTGTGTATTAAACTTACACTAGTTAATGTAGGTATCAATTTACTTCTAAATCTAAATTAACATTTTAATTATTATTAACAAACATAAATATTAAATTCAATAAATGTTTTTTTCGCTGCTTTTTTTTAGAATGTTTCACAAAATTCCCTTTTTCCCGGTAAAAATAAATAAATTACCTTTTAACACGACATTGCAATCATCTAAAATTATCATCTAAAATATTACACAATTAGTTTGATGTCATATTAGTGCCTCTATTGTATCATAACTGATAGTACTGTATGACTATCACACATACTGGAGATAAAATACCTACAACGAGAGATTAACTGTAGCTAACGTTGTGCTGAAAAATAACATAATTACAGACTTGTTACGACGATTTTTGTATTAATATCACGTCAAATTGTCGACTCCACTTAATATTTTCATTTCTCGCTCAGGTAACGAGCCAAAGAGCGGCGTTGTGTTCCGCCACTCAACACGCAGCCTCCAGTATTCCGCGGAAAACGGGGAACAGAACAGTCTTAACATTAGGTTCCTAGGTTCTCTCTGTCTACTCTGCTATTTGGAAGATACAGAGTGAATCAAAAAAAAATGGAAACAATTTTACTTTTCAAATATAGGTTTATAACTAAACATTAAAAATTAATTAATTTCATTAAAAAATATTTATTATATCTATTATACATTTCAGTGGAAAACAAACTGGGATTACCGCCACCGTATGAACAAATGCCACCTAACCCAGCTCCACCGCCTTCATACTTCGCGGACGCCCCTTCAGCACCTGTGGTGCCTCCTCGCACAGTGGTCGTCACGTCCAGTCCAGGAAACCCCACAGTACAACAGGCCCACGTCAAACTTGGTCCAGGACCCACTGGGACCATGTGTCCGACATGCAGCAAATCTATAGTAACGAGGGTTGACTACGTATCTAACAATCGAACTCATATCATATCTGCGGCCCTTTGTGTTCTTGCTGGGTATGTACACTTCAACTCAACATACAATGCCTCTAAAATTCGGCGGTAAATGGGAAACGGAGTGTCTTGACACTACTTTCTCAATGCCTTGCTGTGTGCGAGATTTTCATATAAATATGACGAACTTGCCCTAATAGCTTACTCAAGATGTAATTCTGATTGTGATATATTTTAATTTTTTTTTAAATAAATTTTCTTAATTTCGACTTAAATAAGGGCAAAAAGTAAAGCAACCATTATGTAATGCATTTTACAATATCAATATCATCACATCTTATATCTTGAAAAACCTCTAACTCATCTAGTGACTCACATAGTATATATGTAGGTAGTTTATAGTATATCGTTAATGTAATAAGTTTATTGTCAAATAAAAAAAATCTTGTTCGTAAATTATATTATATATTCAAGCTTCGTAATATTTTTTTTTAATTCCATGAATCACTGAGAATATATACGCATAATAAATAGGTTGTACTCACCTAGTTGATGCGGAAGCTGCCCCGCTCCGTTCATGATTACAATATTTTATTTCTTGTGCAATAAAAAACATGCAAGAAAAAGACAATGGTGAAGTAATTGTACTATTAATAATAAAAATTAAAACAGACTTTTTTTTTAATTAAATAGAAAATTAAAAAAATAAAGAAGTACGTAAACGTAAGAAACATTCCATGTAAATCTCTTTCTTCAGTTACTTGTGATTTTTTTAATTAATGGTAATTCTAATTATAATTTGTATTAATAGTGATCATCTTTTCATTTCAGGTGCTGTTGCGGGTGCTTCGTGCCATACTGTATGAAGTCGTGTAAAACTGCAAACCACTATTGCCCACAATGCAGTGCCTTTATAGGGTCTCACATGCCGTCCTAGAGCCCACGCCTGATCTGAATAACGTTTAGTCTTAACAATTCTTTTTGAAATTTATTGAACTATTAGAAGTAATATATATTTAAGTAAATATACTTAGAGACCTTCCACTCGTGAACTAAACTTATAAAACCAATTCAAATAAGTGTAATTACAATAACATGTAGTTTGTCATTTGTCATTCAGAAAACGTTACAGCAGAAAATAGCATCAGCAAAAACTAAATATAACAATTAATAAATAAATAACACGATTTTAAATTGCCTTCGAAAAGGAAATGAATTAGCCTCAAATTGATATCAGACGATTTTGATTTGTCTGTTCTTAGGAGTGTTATGTCACTTCATCCAGAATTCGATGGAATATTGATATTAAAAAAGTATGAAAAAGAAAAGAAAAAAAATACAGTCGAATTGATAACCTTTTCTTACTTACAGAAGTTTGTTAAAAATGTGCAAGTTTGGTCTGAAAAAAAATGGTTGTGACGCTTGTATTGGAATTCTCTAAATAAATTAAAATATATTTTTAAATCTCTTGTGATCTCTTATCCAAATTGCCACATGTTTCCAGTTATAAACAGTATAATAGAAATATAGACAGATAATGTTCTTAAAAAAATCGTAATACTTATCTATTATTTGTTATATATTTTTTGCTAATGCTATTTATATGTCATTGTTATTCCCTATTTGTTTGTTTGTAAGTTCAGTTTTTTATTGGAATTTGGATTGTCTATATTTAGATATACATATGCATAGCAACTCATATTGTTCATGTGTCAATATTTTTTTTATAATATCTTATTAAAAAGAAACATTTTTTTCTATTTTTTCTCTATTTTATATGTAGACCTAATTTTATTTAATGATTCGATTTTATAAAAGGAAACAGGGATATTCTAGGATAATGAAATTAAAGACGATATATTTGTAACATCTTTGAAAAAAAAAAAATATTCTCTATTACTTCTCATAAACAGTAATTCTAATTAAACCGCCAAAATTAAAATAGTTAAAGTTAAAACATTGCATTTTAATTTTGGCTTGAGAGACCTTCTTACCTATGTAATATGTATGCATATATTGCTGGGAAGTTCTATAATATATGTTATTGTTCTACATGCGTTTTCGTATAAAAATATTAATTACTTTTCTGTGATATATTTTATATTTTTATCGAAGTATTTCTACGTAAATAAATCTTATCTATAATTTTTTTGAAACATTGTTTTATTTATACATTCATATTCAATTTATCTTACAAGTTTGTCAAGTACATTTTGCTGGTGGTAAAATACTTACTAAAATACTAATTACTAATGTTACTTAATAAAATAAAATATATTACTTCGATAAATGTTTACCTAAAATAATCTATATTAATTATAGAGTTTAATGTAAAATTAAATATAAACCAATTTACGTAAAAAGTACGTTTTCCCTATTGGCAACAGACTGTTACAATTTAATTAGTAATGTATATTCTTGTAACTAATTTTTAAACTTATTTACTAATATAGATGCCATTTTAGTGTTCTATAATAAATAAAACCATTTAAATGACATTGTTATAATGCAAATTAGTTGAAATTATTTAAAACATTCTACATTTTCCGAACATCACGACCCATGTTGGCTGACAGGACAAATATATTATTACATATTACTAAATTAATTGATTTTTCCTGTGTGAGACTCACAGCTAGTAGTATGGCTTGAAACGCTGTATTCATACTTTATATTCACATTTATTTATTTACTTAGGACTCTGTCACAAAAATACTCAATTGTAAAATTCTTTTATCTTACTATTCTTATATTTAATATAAACATCTAAATAATAGATTTCCTAGTATAAACTCCTAGATATCGACGACAATTAGGGCAGTAGTGTTCCACGTTCTTCCACCTTTTCGTCACGTACGGCAATATACAACAACACAACCACCTGTAAATGTAAAATATCCTATAATTAGTTAACCTTATTAAACTAACTGTCGACTGTCCACGGTAGACGATTATTATGTAAATATGCGCAAGCCCTGGCGCAGTCGCACACGCGTGCGATTGTTAGCGCGATAGGTGGGAACCCATAGTTCCCACTCGTTCCTATTCGAGGGAATGAAATATTTAATATTTTGGATTTCTTCGCTCTGGCTAGAAACAAAGTACGGTGATAAGACAATTCGGTGGAGAATGGGGAACGTAAATTTATTAAAGCAAACAGATTTAACATTAGGTTCCCTCTGCCTAGCCTACTATTTTCAGGATATATCAGGATATACAGCAGGGAGCTTCAAAATGCTTTTTTGCATTATTAATATCTTTAATTCCGTAAATTTCCGGCAGGACATGGAGACAAAGTATGTTAAGTATCTGAACTCGAAACTACACTTTGTCTCATGGGGAATCGAATCCACAACTATCGCGTGCAGTTTACGTGAAAGCAACGACCCACTGGGCCAATTTTATTATGTCAGTTATTAATCTAATGAATAATATTAACAACGTTGCCACATCAGCCAGTCATGGCTAATTAGATGGTAGATAAATGCAATGCTAATAAACAAGAATCGTACCTCATATTATGTAATAGTTTTGTATAGTTTCACGCTGTATCCCGCATGTAGCAGGATAGGCAGAGAAAGCCGAATGTAAAGGCACTCCGCTCCCCACTTTCCGCAGAATTCTGAAGGTGTTGCCTGTTTAGTCATGGACCTCAACGCCGCGCCTTGCCTCGACACCCGAGCGAAGAAATAAAAATATTAAATATTAAATTTGGTCGAGTGGAAATTGAACCCACTACCTGTCGTGTTCACAGTCATACGCTTGTGTTCCTGCGCTAGGACAGGCATCAAGTTTAGTAGTTAAAGCTAGTAGTTTTGTGCATAATTAAATAAGTAATTATTTACTTACCAGAAAAATAGGCCTAATACTACAGCTAAAATGTGTGTTATAGCAGTACTCCTGTAGTGAGCCGTGGTCATTATATCTTCTTGGCAGTAATGACACCGCATGCCTACAGGCTCTGAGCCCACTTGCAACAAATCCATTTCAATGCACACTTCATTGTTTTGTACAATTTGATGATACGAATTGTTTTCCACTAAAAATGTTAGAATAAAATGAAAAAACACATTCCATCCATCCCTCCATCCATCAGCCTTTCAACGTCCACTGTTGGACATAGGCCTCCCCTAATTCTCGCCACTCCGTCCGGTCCTGTGCCCTTTGAATCCAGCGGATTCAAACACATTAAACATGAAAGACAATAAAATAAATAAGTAAATGAATGATTTGTGTGGATTACGAAAGTATCAAAAAAACATTTTTTCATGCTAATGGCGTAAGGTCTTCAATCATCATCAATGAAAAACATTCATTATGAAATCTTTTGGAATTGTAAATTTATTCATTTTTTATTTATTTTATATTGCGCGTATTGTTCATTGAATTTAACAGAATTTCGAATAAGTTATAAAAATAGAGAGCTATGGCGTATTTAATAGTTGCCCGTCGTGTTTTTATTTGCATAATAGCGACCCGCTCGCGGCTTCGCCCGCTTGTGTAAGGTTTTAGACTCAAGTTCTAGTTTAGTTTTAGAGGTACGCCAAAATATAATAGTGAAAACGGCAATTAAATTGGTTAAGCAGCTTCTGATATAACCATCAACAAAGGCACAGACAAACATTAAAAAAATCTTAAAAATCATTGTGAGAACCAAATTCTATTAATTTTTAAATGCCACCAATGTTTCTTATACAAGTACATCTTGCATGTACAGACACGATTTTACTTTTTCGAGTATATACTTATCGATTTCTCTATCTTTTTAAATGTTAAAAGATATTATGCCTATGTTGAAAGGACCACAGTACCTATTTTGGAATAAAATAAAACCTATTTTTTACCGTTAAAAAAATCTTTTTAACGCTAATGGGTCATTATTATATCATAAATAATATAAGTTCTAATGATAAAACATTAACAATAAAAACTTACTTGTACAGTACAATTACTTTAATCACAAGGACTGTTAATCAGCAAACTTCTTAAATCACAGTTAATTTCATTTATTTATTAAATCAAATCAATTTCTTCTATTATAATTAATTTAGAGGTATTATGCCTAATAAAACAAAAATATTTACACTATTTTCTACTCAGTTCTATTAGACAGTGCTAGAATCTATAATTGTTGGTATATTTTACGACGGACAACGTCGCTTTACTTACTATTTGTCAATAACATGATAAGAGCTAGCATGTCGATACTCAATATTTTATCAGGTACGTAGATAACAGAATAGATCAAGTGCCACCGAGTTAGTGTAATCCTTTATAAAGGAAAAAATTCCATTTCCGAAAATTCATTTATTAATGTCGATTTTTTATATAGCAAAATATAAGTACTTACTTATATAAAAAAATAATTACACCATCGGCGGGCTTTGAGTAACAAGCATAATTTTTAATCTTAATTTTTTTTAATAAATATAGTACTTACAGGCAACTTATACATATTTAAACAAATCTTTATGAATTCATCTAAGATGCCTAATTATATACTAGGCGTCTTAGATGTTGTTATCTCACAATCAATATGTGTAGGTATTAGTTTGGCCTCTTAATAGCTATGTGAACTGTATTTTTAATTAACTAAATTTCTTTAAAGATGGACTTAATCATGGACAAAGTAATTTTTGTCCAAAATTAAGTAAAGCCAAAGCTCGCTGACTTTATTTTTATTAAGTTCCACCTTTTACGGGGAGCTGAAAAAAAATCAGAGAGTACAACAGACCGGACCGATGCCGGTGATTTATATGAGGCCATCCTGGCGCAGCGGCACAAGGGTTTGAGTGTAACGCGACGGTTGCGGGTTCGATTACCACTCTAGGACGTCAAATATTTATTTACGTTCATATTTCCATTTCTTCGCTCTGGTGTCGACGCAAAGCGCGGCGTTGAGTTCTGCCACTTAACATGCTTTGCCTCCAGAATTAGGCAGAAAGTGGGGAACAGAGTGTCTTAACACTAGGTTCCCTCTGCCAACCCTGTTGTGTGCGGGATACAGCGTGAAGCAGATTTTTTTGTAAGTTGTCATTTCAAGACCCTCATCGTTCAGTTTTTACATGAACTGAAGTATTTTAGTTAATGTCATCAACATAATTATATCAATTGTAAAACCTTTGTATCAATAGTATTCGCTTGTCTTTGTCAAGTTGTATTTGGCAATTTTTGTCAAGGTAAATTATCTGCATTACCTATTATTATATTATCTACTTATCAACACATGTTCATCTTCTTTTATAAGTTAAAGAAATTCACACTTGTGGAAAAGGAGATGTTAAACTTATTTACCAAAATCTGCAATAAAAATATAAGAAATCCAGGGTAACAGTAAAAAAAATCCTAACTATAACTATTGTATAACATGAAAATAAAATCTTTATAGGGACTATAGGGACACTGATGTCTTTATGATCTCTTTAGGCTTAGGATGATTTATTTAAAAAACTCAACTCAATATGTTGAAATTCTGAACGAATGAAAAATTGGTATATATTTAAAGTTTTAGAATGCAACTTATTCTAAAACCGTTTTTACCTACCCCATTAAGGGTATCTGAAATTAAAAAATCTATAAACACAAATGCAAATATTTTGAGAATGTATGGCAATTATTATGTTAAAAAAGTATTTGACATTTAGTGTGTGTGACAGTTGACAAAATTGAAAATAAATAAATAGTAAATACTATGAAGGCAAAATAATACGTTTATTTAATCATTTAGAACATTATATCATTTGGAACTAATTTGATAATATATAAATAAATTGCAAACACAATTGTGTATGTAGTACACATTTTGTCCAGATGGATGTAGATTTGCTTAGGCCGGGCACAGTGCCCATATCTCCTGATACAGTGTTGTGGTTTGAATTTTTATTAGATCCCAATTTACTGAAGAAGCATTTATCGAAGGCGAACCCAGGTATAATCGTTTTGAAAACCGTAAATATTGTATTCTAAATTGTCCTTTACGGTTATTTTAATACAACTGATTNAACAAAAATATTTACACTATTTTCTACTCAGTTCTATTAGACAGTGCTAGAATCTATAATTGTTGGTATATTTTACGACGGACAACGTCGCTTTACTTACTATTTGTCAATAACATGATAAGAGCTAGCATGTCGATACTCAATATGTTATCAGGTACGTAGATAACAGAATAGATCAAGTGCCACCGAGTTAGTGTAATCCTTTATAAAGAAAAAAATTCCAGCATAATTGCATTTATTAATGTGGATTTTTTATATAGCAAAATATAAGTACTTACTTACATAAAAAAATAATTACATCATCGGCGGGCTTTGAGTAAGAAACATAATTTTGAATCTTAATTTTTTTTTTAATAATTATAGTAAGTACTTACAGGTAGCAACTTATGCCATATTTAAACAAATCTTTAGGAATTCATCTACAATGCTTAATTATATACTAGGCGTCTTAGATGTTGTTACCGCACAATATATGTAGGTATTAGTTTGGCCTGTTAATAGCAAACAATGAACTGTATTTTTAATTAGCTAAATTTCTTTAAAGATGGACAAGGAGTGATTTTTGTCCAAAATTAAGTAAATCCAAAGCTCGCTGACTTTATTTTTGTTAAGTTCCACCTTTTATAAGTAAGTACCACCTTTTATAACCTTATACGAGGAGCTGAAATAAAAATCAGAGAGTACTACAGACCGGCGGTGGTTTATATGAGGCCGTCGTGGCGCAGCGGCACAAGGGTTTGACTGTAACGCGACGGTTGTGGGTTCGATTACCACTCTAGGAAGTCAAATATTTATTTACGTTCATATTTCCATTTCTTCGGTCTGGTGTCGACGCAAAGCGCGGCGTTGAGTTCTGCCACTTAACACGCTTTGCCTCCAGAATTAGGCAGAAAGTGGGGAACGGAGTGTCTTAACACTAGGTTCCCTCTGCTTACCCTGTTGTGTGCGGAATACAGCGTGAAGCAGATTTTTTTGTAAGTTGTCATTTCAAGACCCTCATCGTTCAGTTTTTACATGAACTGAAGTATTTTAGTTAATGTCATCAACATATATCAATTGTAAAACCTTTGTATCAATAGTATTCGCTTGTATTTGTCAAGTTGTATTTGTCAATTTTTGTCAAGGTAAATTATCTGCGTTACCTATTATTATATTATCTACTTATCAACACATGTTCATCTTCTTTTATAAGTTAAAGAAATTCACACTTTCGAAGGGAATGTGGAAAAGGAGATGTTAAACTTATTTACCAAAATCTCAATAAAAATATAAGAAATCCAGGGTAATAATAGGTATAAAAAGATTTATTTTAAAAGACTCAACTCAAAATGTTGAAATTCTGAACGAATGAAAAATTGGTATATATTTAAAGTTTTAGAACTTAGTCTAAAACCGTTTTTACCTACCCCATTAACGGTATCTGATATTAAAAAACCTATAAACATAAATCCAAATATTTTGAGAATGTATGGCAATTATTATCTTAAAAAAGTATTTGACATTTAGTGTTTGTGACAGTTGACAAAATTGAAAATAAATAAATAGTAAATACTATGATATGAAGGCAAAATAATACGTTTATTTAATCATTTATAACATTATATCATTTGGAACTAATTTGATAATATATAAATAAATTGTAAACACAATTGTGTATGTAGTACACATTTTGTCCAGATGGATGTAGATTTGCTTAGGCCGGGCACAGTGCCCATATCTCCTGATACAGTGTTGTGGTTTGAATTTTTATTAGATCCCAATTTACTGAAGAAGCATTTATCGAAGGCGAACCCAGGTATAATCGTTTTGAAAACCGTAAATATTGTATTCTAAATTGTCCTTTACGGTTATTTTAATACAACTGATTTTGACAGAACCTTCAGCATGTGATTTAATCGAAGAATTTCTGACTGTTGACTCTAAAAATGCTAACTCAAAACCAACAAGTGAAAGAGTGGTTGATGTTGATGCACCACCTAGCCCTCCATCCACTACTACACCTACACCACTCACTCGTAAACAACTGGCTTTGAAAATTCTTGCTTTGAAGGTAGCATCAACTATAAATTGGAATTTAGGTATGCAGTATGTAATGTATAAAATAACCAAATATTTTTTTATAATTTGTCATAATATATTGTTAACCCTTTTTTATGTTTGCATTTTATTTTAGATGTATTTGAAGTTAAACTTCCTCCACAAACTCAACAGCATCTAATGCAAGATCTAGTATATATGGCTTCAGATACATTGTATTCTGTGCCACCTCAGGTAAGTAAACTTACTTTATTTGTATTAGATGATTTTAATATATCTAACACCAAAATAAAAAAATAAGGCCTATCATAAAATGAGGCATTGTGGAGAGCTTAGGAATATTTTTTTTCCTTCCTTCTCCTCCTTCCTCCGGTCTGGAGGACATAGAGACAGCATAGAGAAGCTAGTTTGATGTTGAATTGAAGACAACAAACATTTTTAGATAATATTGAGTTCTGCTATTCAATACAGTGAATCAAGTATCTTAACATTAGGTTCCCTCTGTATTCCCTGCCATATGTAGGAGAAGTATGAAACAAAAAATATTGCAATATTGTATGTCTTATTCTGTTGTATATGTTTTCACTAGGAAACAGCTCCAGAACTTTTACAAAAACCACAAATACAATTTGCCCTAACTTTATATCATAGATGGGTACTTCGGTTTCCAGTGAAAGCTGCTTTATATTCAAAATCACCAAAACTAGCCTTCGTACATATGTAAGTACTTTTTTAATGGAATTAATTGGTATATAAATTAACCATAAGAGTGTATCTTATATGAAATATAAACTATAACCATGTGAAGATAAATTTCGTAATAAAATGTAATGTGTGTATATAGGTTTTATATATATATAGATTTCAATATATTATAAATTTCATATTTCAGACCTGGTATCCCAGGAGATGGTACCTTTAATCCAATGAATCAGAATTTTGAAAAGATTTTACGAATGTGTGAATCATCCAGAATACATAGTATAAGATATCTAGATAGTGTATTATCATTATATGACACAGTACTAGGCCGGAGAGAGCCAAAAAGAATTAAGATTCCCATCATGGAAACATTTGCTCATTTAACAGAGGATTCCAATGATTTAAATCACGACTGGAATGCTGGAGACTTTGTAATAAGTCAATATGAGTTAGCTATGCAAATACATTTTGATCTTTGCTATAATTATTTCTTTTATGGCCAACATGATTTAGCCAAACAGCATATTCTTGGTTGCAGAGAAAATATGAACCTTCTTGAAAAAGAAGTATCCAATATGGGTTATGCAAAAAATTATACAATGCCTTGGGGTAATTTCTACTATGCAAGTGTTAATAAAGATGATATTTTAGGCTACATAAGAGCATTGAATCTTGGTTACGAAGTGTTAAATGAGGAGCCAACTCTTTTGCAGAAACTTCAAGAATCTGTCGCTAATCACTATACGGGAATAATAGCCATTCTGCAAGCAGATAATTTGGCGCGAGAAATACCAATGGTCCACAGAGAGGTTGTCGAATTAGATATACAAGGCTCTGCTTCGAGTGGAGCGTTTACAGTAGCTCGAGATCTCTTAAACAGAGTATCAGCACTCAATGCAGTCAGATATGCTTTAGAAGGTGGAATTCCTTCTACCCATCCAGATTTTTTAAATAAATTCAAAACTTTAGGTGTAAAATTTTTTGATTTGCTGTTGTGGGCTCTCGCTCCTGTTGTAATGTCTGATTTGTCAGATGACGATTGGGAAAATCTTAAAGTTTTCTTCCTGCATTTGGCCACATCACAATGTAAAATACCATTCGATAAAATGGAAGATTATCTAAAAAAATATGTTGGTGACTCTGCTCATACTATAAGAAAGAAATTAATATCTAACACACAGTATAGTGAAATACTAAATGATCCAAATAATAGTGATGATGAAACAATGGATATTCCTAGAGAATTGTTGACTGATGATTGGGAGACTCCCGATTTTGAGTTTAAGCCTGTGCCCGAACTTGAGATGGGAAAATTAAAGAAACGTCTCATAGAGGCTTCTACAGCGGATGATGTACGCATGTGTTTAGTGAAACTAGCTACTATGGCGCCTTCTTCACCTTTGTGGAAAATAAGTCCGTCGTGGAAACCTCCAGGGAGCTTAGGGAATGCTCTGATCTCTTTGCCTCGAGGTTTTTTGCAAGATTTTGGTTATATCGTGTCTGGTGCTGCGAGGGCTCGAGCGGAGGCAGGATGTGCGCGAACTGCTCTTTCCCTACTTTCAGTTTTGGAAGGAGAAGCGAGAAGCCAATTAGGCAGTGGATCTGACCCAACACTGTACCGTCTTTGTCGCCAGTTGTCGTGGGAAGTTCTGTATCTACAGTTAAATGTAGTGCTAACCGAGTGGCCTCATCACCGAATGAACTTGCCCGCGTTAGCAAATAAAAGCAAAGCATGCATAGCAGCAGCCACTTCAGGAGATAATGTTATACCTCGACCTCAAGTAAGTCAGATTTATTATTTTACTTATTTAGATTTATTATTGATCAGATTAATTATTGTTATTTTAATATTTTTCCGTTTACCACCTTCTTTGTTTTCTTTCCTATACATAGTGCCTTAATATATAACTGATAGTGCTGTGAGACAGATGTGGTGCACAGGCACTGTGAAATATTTAATATTTTCATTATTTCACTCTGGTGTCGAGGCAATTTTGAGTTTGACCGCTCAACTCGCAAAGCCTCCAGCCTCTTTGGCTGAAACGTGAGCAGCGGAGTGTCTTAACACTATGACTCTACTCTGTCCTCTCTCGACCCTGCTACATGCAAGATACGGTGTGAAGCTTAATAAACAAATAATCAATTCAATACATGAATTATACAAGAGAACTCAAAACCAGGTAATCGAAGCTTGTTGGACATGCCTAGTGAATGCATGTGAGTGGGAGGGCGCTAGTGTAGTCAACGGACCGGGAGAAGTCGCTGCGGCTTTGTGCGCCGCGTGCTTTGAACTGCAAAGGGGAAAAGCTGCTAGAAAGTTCCCGAGGCCATTGTGGGACTTTGGTAAGAATATTCTTATATATAACAATGTGAGTTATATGCGGCCATTTAGTGTTCCTGATTTCGTTCCGTTGTATTCCTGTATACGTTCATTAATAATTCATAATTAAAACTAAACTTTCTTACAAATTTCAGCCCTCTCAATATTTAGTATTGGATCGAATGGTGGAGTAAAACGTTCAGCCGGCGGGGCACCTTCACATTCACGGGATTCTTCAAACGCCGAAGCGCGTAACGCATTCAATACGTTCCTCTCCACACTGCGAGAACCACTTGCAGTCAGTGTGATGATGTCCTTACTCGCTAGAATCCATAACCTCCTCACCATTGATGACAGCTCTTTAGAATTGGTGGTAGAATATACAAGCTTATGGCCTTCGAACATTTCCAACATAAATAATTATAATATAAAACAGGTATTGGAGTCTTTGACAGATTTACTAGAAAGGAGTTTGAAACTTTATCCCTATAACACCTCATGGTAAGTAAAATTTTCTTTTTTTTATTTTTTGCGTATAAACCACTGAGAGTCTGGCGCAGGTTGAAAGAAAACGGTTGAATCGATAAAATTTATAATTCCAATATTTTTTAATATATCAATCTCTATAAATTACGAATGTGGCAAGCGCATATTAATTTCGGCGTAGCTTTTTGCGTAATAAAATACGTTTCTAAGAGACGCAGGTTCGAGTCCCGATGATATTCAAATATATATAATAATAATTTCTTTCTCGAGTGTGTGGATTACCATTTTAAATATGTTAAAAATATATACCTAATATAATACCATTAACAAGTAAATCTACATTTTAGGCTTCGTTTATACGGCGACGTAGAAATGGCAAGCGGTCGTTGGGCAGCGGCTCTACGTCGCTACTTATGCGCTTTAACGGCTGCTACTTGGCACTTTGCCAAGCGATCACCTGATGAAGGCAGCCTGGCACGGAGAGCTGCCAGATGCTGTCAGGCCCTCGCCGCGCCTACCCAGGCAGTGGCCCTCTGTCAGTTGCCTGAGGAACCTGATTATGTGACGGCTTTCAAATGTTTGGCTGAGAAGGTAGGGTTTAAGTAGATTAAGGTTGTATACAACGGTTGTATTGAGGCCAGTCGTGGCGCAGGGACACAAAATGTGACTGTAAGATAGGCTGATTGTGGCTTGTTTCCCACTTGAGGGAATGTAATATTTATCTAATTTTATATTTCCATTTCTTCGCCCTGGTATCGAGGCAAACCGCGGCATTGAGTTCCGCTGCTCAGCACACAATGCGTCTAGATTTAGGTGGAAAGTGGGGAACGGAGTGTCTTAACACTAAGTTTCCTCTGCCTACCCTGTTGTGTGTGGAATACAGCGTGAAGCTGATTTATTTTTTAAGATTGTATCAAAAAACTGTTTTGCAAAAATTAAAAAACTGTTCTGTTTGATACTACTCTCCCTCCTAAGGTGCGCCAGAGAACACACTAATATAATATCTACACACGTTTATACACAGACATGTAACGCGGCGGACGCGATGGACGGATACTACGCGTGCCTGTGGGACGGCACGCTGCTCGAGGTGGCGGTCGCGATGCACGCGCGCCGCGGGGAGGGCGGGCGGCGAGCGCGCGCCGTGCGGGCGGCCGGCGCGCTCGAGCTGAACGCCAACAACAGCGAGGACATACAGCGCGAGGCGGGCGCCGTGCGACGTGCGAGGCTCTTGCGCGCGTTGACCAATCAATATGTAGCTTGAATAAATATTTATGAGCAGTTCAGTTGTTTGGTTGTGGTATTTAGTGTTGCGATCACAAGATGGAGATATTAAATCACTCCGTGCCCCACTTATCGATCAATTTTCAAGGCATTGTGGGACGTCGCCCTTTATTTTATTCTCAGAGAAAAAAAAATTAAATAATTGCTTGCTTCCTTGTTTAGAAAGAGAATAAATATTTTTATATATGATATTGGTTTTGGTTTAATTTTTATTTTTCATATTGTTTTGTATATACTGGAATTTGTCAAATAATAATAAAAAGAAGAGATTACTTGATTAGAATCTATATTGCGTAACTTTAAAAATAATCATGTCGTACAAAATGAAACGGCCAATAACTTAGATAACATACCTTTGCATACTCCAGCATGAGTTGTATAGTTAGTTATAGGGTCAAATAAAAGAAATGTTTCGTCTATTTGTTTTATTTAACAATAAGTTGAATTATACAATCAATGGCATGTAGTATATGTTCCTATATACTTAAATTGACGAGAGATTTAATACTGTACATACATTTTTAAGTTACGTACAGAAACCCACCAACACGAGCGCTACCATCAAAGAAAGGGAAAGGTCAGTCCATTGTGACTTAGTGTTTAGACTACTATAATAGAGAATATAGATAAATTTCCCTTTTAAGTAGGTACAATTGATAATGAAGTGATTTTTATATCGCTTTAATTTTTTGTTCATTTATATAGCACCTAATACCGAAGCCTGCCCTGCATTTAGTAAGAATTCTACTTCTTCTGATTCCGAAGTTTGTGAGATTATAGTAATCCCACGCATAAATATCAGCCTACCATCAGTCGTCAGAGACTTCTTCTCTCCTTTAAGACACACTTCATAAATTGAATTGTGACGTATTACTGTTTAAAGTTATATTATCATACAATTTAAAAGATATAGCTAAGTAATACAAAAATATATAAGAACAAATTATCTGATAAGCAAAATTAAGCAAGAACAAATGAGGAAGAGTGTAGTTATACCTATAGCTAACTAAAACCATTTACAATCTCTGCAATATTGTTTCTTTATAAGGCCAGTGGTAGCAGGGGCACTGTGACTGTAAACGCGACAATTGTGGGTTCAATTCCCGATCGAGAAATGAATATTTAATATTTTCATTTCTGTTATGTCGATACAAAGCACAGCGTTGAGTTCCGCCACCCACACACAATGTGTTCATAATTCGGCGGGAAGAGGGTAGTGAAGTGTTAACACTAAATTCCCTTCTACTACCCTAAATGCGGGATACAACATGAAGCGCATGAAAAATAATTTGCAACTAAGTATAGATAAGGAAGTCGATAAAGAAATACTTTAATTAATATTTAATACTATGCTTATGGAATGTTTAAATCTAGTTGACAACATCAAATATTACGTTTATGTACTGTAACAAATACACATTATGTCATAGGTACTCCATTGAGTCTAGTCTATGCTGACATTTTACAAAATATATTTATTATTTATTCAAAGTTATAAGTATATTAGCACAAAATAAAATAAAAACTAATGAGTATTGTGAGATTATTAATTGATAATGTTTTCTAAATTGTAAATTTAATAAAGTAGGAATTAATAAATTGAGCGGTGAAGGTGTAAAACTTATGCATTTTGTAAACAGATACGAAGAATATACCTATATATTTTGGGATATTCATAAAAGTATGCAATATTAAAAAATATACACAGTGGACCCAGGTCGTACTTGGTTGTATAATTATTTAAGAGTAAGAATTAACTTCATTCATAAAGAGAACACATTATGTTTTAATATCATACTTAATAGTTAGATATATATTATAAATAATAGATATATTTAACAGTGTTTAGAAAGATTACTGTAAATTTACTTTATATTATTTAGTTTTAATTTACTGTAACTGACTGTTACCGCGATGGTTATAGGTTCAATTCCCACTCGAGGAATGGAATATTTAATGTTTACATTTCTTCGCTCTGGTAGCGAACGGCGTTGAGTTGTACAATTTAACCCGCAATTGCTCAAAAGTTCGATGGAGAGTGGGGAACGAAAAGGTTCTCTCTGCCTGCGATGTGTAGCCTACAGCGTGACTCAAAAAAAATTATAATGAAGTACAAGTGTCAGATTTCCCGCTAAATTATATATATTATTGAGTATTACGTACAGATAAGTAATCATATAAATTAAAGCAACTCAACATTGGCTAATGACCGATTTCAAATAGCTTATTTTTACAGTTTTAATTATTTGATATTTAATTGCATAAAACACATTAATATCAATCACTATTTTAAGTAAAACTAAAATGAAGAAAATAAATAAAATATTATTTTTTAACTGTACGCCTACTATTTACAATCGACTATTCGAATAACCCATAGAGCTACGTAAGCGGGGGAAAAGTCGAAATATTCTAATATAGTGATTTTTAAGTCGGTGCAGACTACTAATAACATTTCAAAAAATATATTTCCAACACAATAATCTTTATGGCTAAAAAATAAATAAGACATTCACATCAAATGATAGACCTCTATTACATGGATCTTGGAAAAATGACCAAATATATATATTAGGTACCTACATATACCATAACATTTGATGATAAATTAATATGCTGGTATTTATTTTAAAACTTAGATCTACAAAATGTACCAATGGCTTGTTCTATAATCTATATTGACATTTAACAATTCCTGTTTCAATTTTACAATAACAAGCAAATAGTTATTCAATAGTAAAATCACTACAAAATCTTTTTAGGTCTAAAAAGACAGAATGTGATTTCTTTTGTGTCTAGACCTTATTAACTGCTTTTCTCTGTTTTCTGCACTTACTTAATTGTTTAATATGATAAAATAATACTCGCTGCCCGTTTAACCGATTTAAACAACAAACGCTTCTAAAGCCAACATGGCAAGCGCCGCCATTGCTGCCACGGCAGGAACAGTCACTACCCACGCGAAAATTATATTCCTGCAATAATATAAAAACAGATATGAAACTTGAAACTTACTAAAATGATACGAGTATGTTTAATGTTATGTAAGGATAGCATTATACTTGCTCGGTTCCAGAATATTTAGAAAGAAACATATGAATACATAGTGAGTACGGTATGGTCGAAAAGACGGGACTTCCCTAAAGTAATGCTTTCTGATTTTTTGTACATTGTTTACACCGGAAAAAAAATCAAGTAAGAAAAAAATGTAATATTCGATTTATATTATATTTTTATTTATTACCTTCAATATTTTTTACAATTACGATTGAATGAAGATGCCAAAAATACATTAAAAAAACTCACATTTTGTTAAAAAAATATTTATAAATTATACTAACCTGAACAGACTCCAATCGACCTTTTTATCGGAGAAGTATCCGACGCAAACAACGGAACCAACTTTGCAATGTGTGGTGGAAATAGGAAGGCCAGCTTTACTCGCTACTAACACAGTGACTGCGGCGCCAAGCTCGATAGTAAATCCCCTGCAATTCCAAGCAAAGGAATTTTCATATATATGTCTAAGGAACTTATAAACCGAGTACCTTAAATTAATTATATTTAAAAAATATTTTTTTTGGCAATGCAGTACGACGATAAGACCGAGGAAATGAAAATAATTCATTCCACGAATCACAAAGTCTGACCGTAAACGCCGACAGTTGTGGGATATTTTCATATCCTCGCTATGGTATTAAAACACAACACAAGCTCTAAAATTGGACTGTGCGTGAGGGACGGAGTGTCACTGCACTAGGTTCTCTGCCTACCCTGCTACATCCAGGATAGAGCGTAATGTTAAAACAAGGTATACAAAACTCACGTATCAGGTGTAATGCTGGTAAGGTCTTCGCCAACAGTGCGAATGACTCGTCTACCCCACAACCAGAGCCCCAGCGCGATGCCGACGCCCCCAAACACGAGAATGGCGAGGGGTGTCTCCGCGCGGGCGTGCGCACCGCCCTCTGAGTACAGCAGCCAGAGGGCCACCAGAGGTCCGATTGCGTTACTGGAATTAATATTGACATTTTTATATTTTTGAGGTTTTTTTATTGGGAAAGAAATCATTGAAAACGCTTTAATAAAATTTTATTTCGTTTATTTTGAGTTGTTGTAGCGCAAGAGCACTAGCGTGTTATTGTGCGTACGACGGGCGTGCGCCCGAAGATTGCTAGCCCGTAAAAGTTAACAAACAATTTCTACTATTTTTATTTAAAAAAAGCTTAATTCGTATCCAACCTGACATCATTTCCTCCGTGCGCAAAAGCTCCAAACGTGGCAGTGAGGACCTGGAGGAAGGAGAACAGGCGCAAAGTGTCGGGAGGCGGCGGCGGAGGCGCGGGGGGCGCGGGGCTGGCGCCGCGCAGCAGGGGCGCCGCGCTCGAGTTGGGCGTGATGGCGGCCAACCGGGTGTTGCGCATATCGCATTCTATACTCCATGCACTGCCGACTTCTGGACCCTGGAATAATCACCATATGTTTAGATGGGTTTTTATGGAAAATACAGGGCGTCACAATCACACTCTTGCGACCTTGCGCCATAAAAGCCATTTTTATATTGTTATATTAATTTAGATGGTAAAAATTTAATACTAATTAATTTATGCATATGCATGTTATAGTTTCTATTTATTATTTAAAATTATATAGGTATACAATTTACACTTTTTGATACAATTTACAGTTTCGTACTTATTCATAAGGAAATTACAAAGTTTACCTAATATCTATGTAGATTAGATAATATAATAAATACCCAACTATTTCAAATTTGTACCTTGTCCAATCTAGGAGGAGGTGTATCAAATTCAACAACAGCTGGTTGACCTCTTAGAGCTGACAGTCTTCCAAGTTCACCACGAGCGATGGTATCGCAGGAATCCCCTAAAAATCCATTCTTCGAATCATAACTCTCCCCCATTCCCACTAACTGAGCTGAATCCAGGCTTTTGCAACAACTTAACGTTTCATCTATATATTTAAGAGTATTTATTTGTGGATCTGCATCGATTAGTTGCAATCTAGACTTATTTGGCGGACTTAGGCTTCTTGAAAGTATACTGCAATCATCCATTGTAGCTAGGAGGGCTCTGTTCCTGGCGTTGAGCTCCTTGACACCGACGGAACACTTGTCTGCGTCGCTTAAGGTCACCATTTCTGCGCTCTCAGCGATTGCTTCTAAGAGTTTACCGTCCTCAGACAGTAGTGAAGTTGGACGTTGCGGAATACTATTTTTAATATGCGTTGGTGTATTGGCAGGAGTTGTTTCTGAAATTGTGCATAATATATTTATTAAATAAATATACATATACATATATTTATATTATGACTTAGTATTACCAAAAGGCATATGTTGAAGGATATATAGTTATATCGTAAAATTAATACTTTAAACGCCCTTCAAATAATTGTTATATTTTTATTAATATCTATTTTATTATTATTTTTATTATGAGTTACGAATAAGTATTCAAGAACCTTACCATTTGATAGTCCAAGGGTAAAATTTACCGGTGGCGATGCAAGATGGCGGCGGTAATACGGTACGAGGAAGGCGCGGACACATATGGCTCCAAATGCACCTAGAGCCATAGAACCGGCCAATGCTATCCACAACGGAATTTTATCCATTGCTAATACTGAAAAATATACCTAATTATTACAAAATTTACTATTATAGCATGTTATTTAACAAAATAATAATTTTCCATTATAAATCCAGACGAGATCGTTGTAGCGCAGTGACAAAAGCGTGTGACTTTTAACGCAATGATTGTGGGTTCGATTCCCACACGGGGAAATGAATTATTATTTATGAATAAATTCATTTCTTCGCTCAAGTAACAAGGCAAAGCGCGGCGTTGACTTCAGTCTGTTGAAAAGTGGGAACAGAGTATCTTATCACTAGGTTCCCAGTGCTTACCCTGCTATATGCGGGATTCAGCGTGAAATTGAAACTAAATTTTTAAACCAAAACTCAACAATTGGGCGAGAATATTCAGTAGGCAATTAAATCATGTCTAACTTACGTTTAGGACCGTCAAGAACCACACTGATAACATTAATGGCGATCGTGGCTCCATAGAAGAAAGGCAACGCTTGCAAACCCGCAGTCAGAGGCTGCGATGCACGGAGTATGAACCTTCGGACCAACCAGTACAATATCGCTGACACCGCACCGCTCAACGCAGGAGAGATAAACCACGATAAAACTGTAAAAAATATTATCAAATGGCATATAATGTAAATATTTAATAGTTTTAAGTACTTTTAAGTAGATATAATGTGAAAATTCGCTTACATACATCGAAATAGTACATAGTAAAAAGACATGGTTTACCGAAACTAAATATATAATTTAAGTATAACATTGTCATGATACTCTGTTATTGGTTAAAGCTGTCGTAGCGCAGTGGCAACAGTGTGAGGTATAAGCTCGACGGTTAGGGTTTGATTCTCACCCAAGGGAATGAATTATTTAAAATGTTAAAGTTAAAGTGTATTAATTATTTAAGAAGTTGAAGTGTATTAACACTAGAATTCCCTTGCTTGGCACTCATAAAAAAATATTTAGACTCCTGAGTGTGGAATAACACTTAAAATATATTATCGTTTTTAACTT
Organism: Heliconius cydno galanthus; assembly: GCA_036379175.1. Classification (NCBI taxonomy): domain Eukaryota; kingdom Metazoa; phylum Arthropoda; class Insecta; order Lepidoptera; family Nymphalidae; genus Heliconius; species Heliconius cydno. The sequence continues at coordinate 247,156 of JAKRZM010000164.1, read as the reverse complement.
ACCAATCGCACCCAAAGTTGACCAACGAACACCAACTGGGCCTTTAGCTGTCAGTGTAAATCCAACAGTCGCTCCAACCACTGAATGAGTTCCCGATACTGGCAGTCGTAATGCCGTAGCTAGGATCAACCAGGTGGCACCAGCTATCAAAGCCGCGAGGCAGCCCGCCGCAAGCAGTTTTTCCCCTCCATCAGCATATAATGATACGTCCAGAATACCTTTCCTCATGGTATCTGACACCTTGTAACCTTGAGTTTTTTTTAAATACATATAAATAGTTATATGAAATTGTAATTGTTATTGAAGAAGCTTTTTGTGTTAATTATTTATTTTAGTTGTTTAACGTTCCTTCCAATTCAGTTTTTTAATGCATAAATGATTACAGTAAACTAAAAATAGTGTTAAAAAAGGGCCAAGTCTTGTCGACAGCGGCTGTTTTTTTTTATATACCTAGTATCTTATTAGAAACACGACTAATATAAGTATCCTGCAGAAATGTGGGGGCTATTGTACATGTATGTTCTGCTCTAAATATTAATTCTAAAATGATATCACTGGCTTTATAGAATATAATATATATATTAGAAATTTGAATTCTACGAATCTCTAACTCTCTTCTCGTTAATGTATGTACAGTACGGTCAACAAGTCGTGACCGCACTGAAGTTAGCTATAGACTGCGGCGCAGATTTGATTTTAAAATTCTTGCTTTTGAATATTTTCTTCTCGAATAAACAATGCGAATAATTTTCGAAAACATTACTCCATGGCGACTCGTTGACCATACTGTACGTACCAAAGTAAACAAAACTCATCTTACCTATCAGAACAGCACCAGCGATTTCAAAAATGGTAGCTAATATGCACGCCTGCGTCAGCGTCAGCACTTTAGAGCCGACGCTGGTGCCGAAGGAGTTGGCGACATCATTAGCGCCGATACCAAAAGCCAAAATAAACGCCACCACAAAACCACATACCACCAACCAAAACAACTCGCTCGCATACGGCTCCATCTCTACGTTTAATGACTATTGTACTAAATATTTGACATTGGTATTTATATATTATTTAACATTTACTAGCACCTAATGTTTGCAACTAAATATAGTTAACAAATAAGCTTTGCTTTCAAAAGTATAACTAATTTCACGGTATCAAATCCTTATCAATTCAAACCGTCGAAATCATCTTTCCATATAAAAATACGTAACATACAAAAATTTTACAGCAAGTTATATATATATACTTAAACAAAATTTATTTAAATTATTTATAATAAAGATTATTTAAAACATTAGTAACAATATTGATTGAAATTACAAAATTGTGCGTCACAATGTAAAGTTTTTATAAAGTTGTTCTTGGAGATGATGTGGCTTTAATAAGTTTGGCTTCATTTCTGAAAATAAACGTTTATACTTATTCTCTATTCTTATAAGACTTAATTAAATCTATTCATTACATACTATTACACCATACGACGCAATTAACTAACGACTTTTTAAATTATTATTTACGTATAGTACCTAAAATTTATAATACAGTCAGATAGGAAGCTGTTTCTCTTTAGTTCTTCTAAATTTTGAAAACCTTGTTTGACGTGCAGTATTATCTTAATACCACATGGCTATATAATATTGATTTGTCGACGCCATTCAAATACATTTCGCGCTCAAAATAGTACCAATTATAGTAGTAAATTCAATAGAACAACGGTACCTCACAAAACCTCCTCACACATGTCAGACTACCGAAATACTTGCCCTTATGTCCTCTTCTAGGTAATTATAAATTATTAACGACTTCATTCTAGTCCCAAAGTAACTTTATATTGAAATAACTAACACAGAATGACATTTTTTTAAATTAAGAAATACACAACTTACTTTTTGAAATTGTAGGATTTTATGGTCCTAAGATTTAGAAATTATGAAATAAGCAAGGCCAGTCGCCTTGAATCTCTCAGCTATACACTGAAGTTACCGAGGGTCGCCCCATCTCTTCGTCTGAATGGAGCATGCGCGGACCGCCACCCCACTTCTGCGACCCCCCTTCGCCCTCTACATTATTGTAAAACCATAGGCATGGGTATTTACAAGGGACCCCCTGGAAACAAGCTTTTTGAACGCTAGACGTTATAACAAGTTTATGGCCCATCGTGAATGTTATCTGCAAAATTTGACCTTGAATTACTTGCGAAACGACATATTGTATTTTTAATCTAATTTTCTAATCAATAATTGCAAGTACTAGACGTATAATTTGCTTAATCTTTAAAGTCCATTTGCTATAGACGTCCATTTGCTAAAGATATGGTTATTAAATACAAGCTGGTAATACTCTTACCACAGTGACTCTATACGATTGCGGTCATCATTTACACTCTTTTTTTTTTTATTCTATTTGTATACGTAATAACACATAATTCATCCCCTAGTATACCTTAAGTATTCAAGTTAATCTTTTCTTTTTTTGTTTCACGCTGTATCTCGCACATAGCAGGACAGGCAGATGACAGTGTTGAGACACTCCGTTCCTATTAAGACATGTCTTCTCCACTTTCCACCGAAATATCAAGGCATTACGTGTAGAGTAGAGTGGCAGAACTTAACGCAGAGCTTTGCCTCTTTATCAGAGCGAGGAAATGAAAATTGTTATATATCTTTCCCCCCGAGTAAGAATTGAACCTACAACCGTGCGAATTTGGGAGCCTAGTGTTAAGACAATCGACGCTAGAGTAAAATGCGGCGTTGTATTCCGCCAATAACACTCAATGCCCCCAGAATTTGGCGAAAAGTGGGGAGAGGAAATGTGAGTGTCTTAACAACTAGTGTTAACTAGGTTCCCTCTACATATCCAGCTATATGCGGGATGCAACGTAAAACTAATTAAAAAAGAAAGTGCCCCTAAAATTCATGTTTTTCGTTTTTCTTTAAACTCATTGCACAAATTAATGGAACAGCAATCTTAATATAAGAAAATAATAATAATAGCAATATAATTAATAATTAGAATAGGTAGGTGCTATAATTTGGTGCGTGTCTATTTTAAAAATGAAAAAAAAAATGCTATAAAAAGTAAGTTTATTCAAAATTAATTCAAAATCATCAAAGAAAATTTTACATATGGAAATAACATTCTATCTTGAATCATGATTCTGCTCGGAAATTACGAGTCGACAATCACAAGTCTTTGTAATGAGGTCGGCCTCTGGAAAACTTTTTAAGTCAAATACATCATAGTGTGACTTCAGCATGGAACTTCTAAATTACAGTGGTGCCTGGTAATTCATTTGGCATTGGAAAATATATTTTATGGATTCGTATAGTAAGTACATCATGTATATTAGAACGATCTATGAGATCGTACTATGACAGCATACGGGGACACGTTGAGGTCGTCGTGGCGCAGGAGCACAAGAGTGTGACTGTAACGCGACGGTTGTGGACTCCATCTTCACTCTAGGATGAATGGTTATTTATTATTATTTTAATTTCTTTGCTCTGGCACCAAGACAAAAAGCTCGGCGTTGAGTTACGCCTCTCAACACGCACGATGCTGCTTGCACACAAAGCTGCTTCTGACTGCTGCCCTGTTGTATAAGGGATTTTTTTTTATATACAAGTACACATATAATGCTCAACCAAACAACTGTACGGTGCGCCATGTGGGCGGAGATTTTTTTATTTATATGACAACATATACAGCTATACGTACGAACACTGGTAGTGATGAAGTAGGGGTTGAAAGTTTGTATGGAAAAATCTTTAAATCGCCACCGATTTTTATAATTTTTTAATTCAGACTCTTAAAAATATTTTGTTGAACACATGTTTCGTGGTTTTTTAGAATTCACCACTAAGGGTGCAAATAAGCAGGCGTAGCTGCGCGTGTCCACTTGTGTTATATAAGATTTTTATGCCTCTAGGATAGTTATCCTATGGCATAAATGTTAGTTTTACTTTTAATCATTTAGCTAAATTTTTTTAACATAAAAGTGCCCGCTTTTTAAATAAAGAATATTTAAAATTTTATATGAAGTGTGAACTATTTTATATTTTTAAATATTTGTCATTGTTAAACGTACTCCACGTTTCGAAACGTAACTTTTATTGCTTCATGCCAAAACATATTGCTACAGGAGATTACACAGTGACAGCTGTCAAATTACAAATGTCAGATTGAACAAAAAATAAATCCAAATAGGTTATCAAAATTGTTGCAATAATACCAAATAATGTATATGTAATATTGAAAAATATTGTCCAACACTATAATAATATGTTTTGTAGAAATGTCAGGTCGGCAGCGGAATTGACCATTTGGTAATTATATTATATGTAAACTATAAGACCTAAAAAAAATATTTATATATTTTTTGAGTTAAGAGTTTAGAAGAATTAGTTACAGCTTATCTATTTATATCAACCATAATATTATGTACATTTAAATTATAATTGTGTAATATTTTTCTAATTTAAGCACTTTTATTTTCAGCAATTCATCACTGTTCCAGCCAAAAGTGACCAATTTAAAGTGTGTTCGAGTTCAAGTACGTAATGCAATTCATAGCACACGTCGCGGCGGTCGAAGGCCCAATCCAGAACCTAATCCCTTCGAAATTCATGTGGACTCAGGGCCTTTACATGCACGAAATTTAGTAAAACCCTTATTGTTCACAGTTGGGGTAAATAATACATTCATATTTTACTATAATCTATATACACAATGGAAAATATATGATGTAACGTAAAAGTAATAATAAGCAATATAAGATATTATTGTTTCAGTTTATATTGCTCAACTTATTAAAAGTTAAATAGTAATTTTATTGTAGGTGTCATCATTAAGTCTGGCTGGCTGTGTAATCTGGGAATATGAAAATTTACGTTCTCATGCCACTTCATTTCTAAAAAGACCTGGCACTTGGTTAAATTCACATCAGAAGAGGATAACTTCACCTTTTGTTAGTACATTGTATATATTTAATTATAATTTATAAACCAACAGGCAGCAGCAGTATCTAACTGTAAACATAATAGTTAGAGTTTTATTATATTTAAATTATTATCATTTGTCTGATATAGTTAAAAGTATTTTGTGGATATGACTGTATTGAAAATTGGGCAGAAAGTTGGAAAAAGTATCTAACATTAGGTTCTCTGCCTACTCTGCTATGCAGGATAAACCTTGGAGTAGCTTTTTTAATATTTATAAAATATAAATTAAAACAAAATGTTGACCAAAAATTATATTTTCAGCAATCAGAATCAGGCTCAATAAGAAGATGGTGGAACTCTCTTAGAGAAAGTGAAAAGGTTTTTTATCCTATCTTAGCACTGAATGTATTAGTATTTGGTGCTTGGAAAATCAGGCCTTTTCAGCCATTTATGGTTAAATATTTCTGCTCAAATCCTTCAGGCAGTATGTTGATATATTTATATTTTTAACTGTGCTATAAAAGTATAGTCTTATTTTTTTCATGTTAAATAATTTAAATATTTGTATGCTAAATGCATGTAATATTTACAGGAGCAAAATGTCTGCCAATGGTTCTATCTACCTTTAGCCACTATTCAACATTGCATTTAGCTGCCAACATGTATGTTTTATATAGCTTCATGCCAGGTAATGTCACTTTTTTAATAATTATCTTTCAATTCTTCAATAATCTACAAATACAACCAGTATTTTACATTAGCATAATGCTGAAAACTCTATGTAAAGTCACTCCACTTAACACCTCCATTCTATAAAACAAAAATCTAATAATATCAAATCAGCTTCTTAATATACTTTTTTTTTATTTTACTTTTATTAGGGAAACATATGTATATAGATGACACATAAAATTAAAATAATATAACATATTACATTTCTACTTAAGGAATCTTTCGGTTTCCAATTTGTACAATTTATACTTAATTACCCCACAACCTTTTGTTAGTGGGATAACCAGATACCAATATAAAGTAAAAGTCAAATAATTTTATTCGAAATAAAAAATTACATACTTCATTTTTTGAATGTCAATCTACCACCAATTCACTAAAGTTAATGCCTAAGACCTGAGAAGAACCGGAAGAACAATTTAATCGGTACATAAAGTTACTGTCAAAACAAGTAAAATCCACAGTATTTTCTCTGCTCCAGTTCTGGAGTTTACACTGAATATGGACGTAGTAGTAAATGTTTTGCCAAATTTTCTATAAACTTTTTGTCAAATTTTCTATAAATTGTACAAACTATAAAATATTTACATATTAATATATATGTTTCAATGGTTTTTTTATTTATTTTAATAGCTGCAGTGACTTCATTAGGAAAGGAACAGTTTGTTGCTATGTATCTGAGTGCAGGAGTTATAAGTAGTTTTGCTAGTTTCTTTTACAAAGTGATGCTGAATCAACCTGGCCTCAGTCTTGGCGCAGTAAGGACAAACTCTTATTACTTTAGTAAATTATAAATGACACACTATTTTATTCAATATTAGTAATTCTGAAAATATGATTTCTTATTTTGTTAGACTCATATTTTTAATTTGCTCAGGTATATATAAAATACATCTTTCTATTTTGCAGTCAGGAGCAATTATGTCAGTATTATCTTATGTATGTATGCAGTATCCTGACACCAGATTAAGCATAATATTCCTTCCAATGTATACTTTTGCCGCTGGTAATGTAAGTAACCTTATTTAACATTTGTTTTTTTTTATTTACACAATAAATAATGACTTATTTATTTAATATTAATATTGAGATACTTGTGGTGGTATAATGTCTAACACAATGATTATGGACTAAATGTGGATAAGTCCCTAAATGGAATATAAATATTTTTTTAAAATGATATTAATCTCCCCATCCTAGTTACCAATATGCAGTATTAAGTTATACAGTGTTGAATTTGCAAGAAAAATTAAGTATGGTATATATTGCCACTAATTTATACGGATACTGGAAATTATACATTAAAAATGTATTCTTACTTCTAGGCTATAAAAGTAATAATGAGCATGGACCTTGCTGGAGTTATTCTCGGATGGAAATTCTTTGACCATGCAGCTCATATTGGAGGGGCCATATTTGGAATGTAAGTATACATTATATCAAAGACTGAAAATTAAGCCAAGATTGTCTTTATGCAATCATTCATTAGTATATAGTATATCTAAATGAAAACATTTTTAAATTGTTAAATCACTAATTTAACTTTTAGGGTGTGGTGCCATTGGGGACATATGCACATATGGGGCAACAGAGATAAGTTCCTACAATATTACCACAGCATCAGAAAAGATTCCAGATAAGTTATTATGTGAAATTAATTTAAAATGCTTATTTGATGGAATGGCATAGAAAAATGTTATAATTATTTTAGAGATTCTGTATAAAAACATTTTTAAAAAGATTATATTATTGTATTAAATGCAAACTTTGATGTTTATTTAAATGAAACCCATAGATTATAAAACATAAGATTTAATATGTACAAAAATAGCTAATAAATGCATTTTTTACAGTAACAGTAAACAATATATAAATGAAAACATACAAATTGAAAAAAATCTATTTCCTTTCCCATATTTTAATATGACTTTTCATTGTACATTACACACACCTGTGACATTTTGAGATGAATTTACTTTTAAGCTTTCAATATTTTTGCATGGAAATCAAAATGTTCTCCAATATATGTAGAGATGTAGTAGTAGGAATGATCATAGCCCTCGCGCAAGTTCAAAATGATAGGGACACCGACAGAGCGGCAGGCTTCTACTAAGTTTTCAGGTTGCAATTGTTTTTCAATATAGAATTTATCTGCAGAACCCTGGAATGAAATAAGCACTTAATTTTCCATAAGCGCAGCGTTGAGTTCCGTTACTCAACACGCAATGTCTTGAAAATTGGTGGAAAGCGGGAACAGAATGTCTTAGCACTAGGTTGCCTCTGTTTACCCTGCGATATGTGGGACACAAGGTGAACCAAAAAAAAATAAGTAATAAATATTTTGTTACAATTTGCTATGAATACACATTTTGCATTAAAACTCTTTGGAGATAAATGCATGTAATTAATTATATATAAAAGATACCAAAACTTAAAATGAACATGCCTTATAATTGCCTAAATAAAAAAAATAAATGTCGATTCCATGATAATTTAAATAGAAGTACTGTTTTTATTTGCAAATATATCAAATTATACTTTCAAATATATTTAGAGCATAACATTTAAATAAATGATTCAGCAATATACAAATGTCTTTAGCCAAAACTTGGTAACTTGAAAGTAAATTCAAAAATATTGCTTTGAATAGCTTTTACAATATCCTGGATAATTATATTTTTAAAAAAGAGGCTACAGTAAATGACTTTTACAAGCAAATGTCATAAAAACCTATTGAGATATGAAAAAAGAAAATGAAGTAAATAGTTTACCTGATCAATAAGGAAAGTTAGTGGAGGACCGTCATATTTCTTAACAAGCTCTGTCGCATCCCACTCCGCCCATTGATTCTTATCTTCACCCAGATATCCTGAAAATGCCTTCTCACCCCATGGACATTTGCTTGGGTTACATATGGGAGCAAAAGCACTCACAGATTTATATAAACCTGGATTTCTCAAAGTAGACACTAAAGCCCCATGTCCACCCATACTAAAATACAAATAATCAGATAAATAACAAAACATTTTATTATTGTCTTTTTTCTATTAAACATTCAAATAATAACTTGAGTAAGAATCAATTATAAAAATTATTGTCTATTTATATCAATGTACACTTTTACCTACCTATGACCCATTATTCCTATCCTGTTCTGGTCAACAACATTACTGAAAGCTTGAAGTATTAGGTCATACAATTCTTTATTTAAGTAACTACCCATTCTATAGTTCTTTGACCATGGATCATTGGCAGCATCAAGGTAAAAACCAGCAGACACTCCAAAATCCCAGGATTCATCATCTCCAGGGATCTTCACTCCTCTTGGGGAAGTATCAGGTCCTACAACTATAACACCATGCTCAGCAGCATATCTAAAATTTGTAGAGAAAAACACGAAAATAATATTCTATAAATTCACAATAGTATTGCAGGATAAACAGCACAGTCCAAAGCTCCCCTCTCTACCAATACCAAATTTATTTTGATTCTGATAGAGCCACCTTCTAACTATGTTGTAAAATAAACTTAGCAGACTAAGTATGTGAATTTTGACAACGCTTTAAAGATTTCATAGGATATTATAAGTATTATAGCTAGTTTCTAAGCAGACAGATTTAAGTTCAGCTACATAAATATATTCCTTTCTAAGCTATTACATTTATATAATAAAGTATTAGATTTTGCTAGTAAGCTATAAATTTATATTATTCAATTAATGTCTAAAGCGTAGCAAATAATATATTACATAATTGATTATTTAGCTATATAAAGTTCCTGTAAAATGTATGAAACATACAAAAATTAATATGTATTTATCTTATTAAAAAAACATCAATTTAAATTAGGCTAAAAAGGTGATTGATAACAGTCTATTATCAGTAAGGCGTCATACTTTCATTGGATTAATTGCTATGTTGTCAATATCAAGCTATTAGTTTAAATGAATCTATATATTGTATTTATAGATTCATTTAAACTAATAGCTTGATATTGAAAATTTTAATTCAGAGACATCTTAAGAGACACGGAGATAAAAAAGCTGTGCAACTCAATGTTGCTTATTGTCTTTTAAAGTTATTCATGAAATTGACAACAATTTTAATTCATTTCCACAGCTGAACTTCAAATGCACCACCCACCCACTTATCACATTTATAGTTTTTTCACAATTTCTGTTTCAAAGGGAAATTTTAATGAAAATAAAGTTTTATTTATAGAATGTGAAAAATATTTCTAGATAAGCAATTTATCTATCTCTAATCTATTTTTTTAATTATGTATTACCAGAGACCCAAATGTGGCCAAACCATACCAAACTGTAGCCTACATGTTATTGTGATGTATAAGCTATATTACTGTCAAATTTCATAAAAATTAATTCTATAGTTTTTGCACAGTGGAACAATAATCCATGTGCACAAACTTTTACATTTATAATATTAGTAAAGTTATTTACCTTTGAAATCCAGATTTTGAAATGAAATTTTGTTCATTACATGTTAGGCCTGAGAGATAAAATATAACAGGTAGCTTCACATCACCACCTTCAGCTTGAGGAGGTAAATATATTGAAAAGTTCATTTTACATTGCAATTCTGAAGATTGATGTGAGTACACTTTTTGGTGTCCTCCAAATATTTTATTAGATGATATTAATTCTAAGCCTTCCATGGTGTTACTAAAACATATAACAATAAATTTACAATCATATTATTTTTGATGTGAATATGTATTTAATATTTTCCCTTGTGAATTATTGAGATCGATGCCAGTGATAAATGATTGTAGAATCAGTCCCTGGACTCAAAAGAATGTTTATAATTAAATTATTTTAATATTACAGCTCTGGTAAAACAAAACGGGGTGTTGCGTTTTGCCACTTAAAGAAAAGATTTTATTATATTTTATTAATTAAAAAACCCACATATATTGATAGAGACCAATGCTACTTAAGCAATTGATTACATAATCATTTCAACGTAAACGTTACCGGTATTTTTGTCTATATTTCAATAAAAACTTACATTTTGAAGTGCAATTACATCGTACATTCAGAGAAATGATATTTATAGAAATACATTACAGCGTGAAATAAATTTCTATAAGTTATATTTATTGAACTTACATGAACTGATAGATTTAAATGATACAATGAGAAATATACTTCGAAATATATTAGGCAAATAATTTAAATTACTTCAGTAACCAATTGTTGAAACAACTTCAATTTAGACATGATTGTCCAAATTGATATTAAATAATGTAATATAATTTAGATTTACCTAGAATATTCTCGTCTTTTATTCTTTTTGTAAATCCAATTATCAACTATGTATGAACTAACCTCTAAAGTTCGTCCTTGACCGTCCAAAAATCAAAAAAACAGATAATAGAATACAGAATACAGATTACTAATGTTAGTTTATAATTATATAATCGTTTATCGCATATTATTTATTTATATATTCAACGGTAGATAGTGATGTAATTGCTAATACAAAGTACCAGGGATGTTCGATTTATATACTTTATATCGATATTCTGGTTCGCAATATACTTTGACATGATTTTTTTGGGCCAATCCATTATCGTATTTTCGTAGCATCTAATATCATTTTTGTAGAGAAATAAATCACTTTCTTGGTATTACATTTAAAACTTTTGTTATTACATATTACTTAGGAATATAAATATAAAAAACAAGCCCAGTAGTTACTGTAAATTCTACTGAACTATTGTTTATTTTATAATTATGCACTTAAGTGCATATTAAAATATTGTGATATGAAGAACCTAAATCAGTTACACGGCGCAGCTAATAGATGGAGTTGAACATATTTGGATTTTTTCTGAATCACGTTGGCAAGATGTTCTAACTTTTAATGACGATCAAAATTTTCTGAAATTTTATTTATCGCTTCTCGGCCTTTTGGCTAAGATCAAAGTGTAGTATCTGTTCTTTTCAGCTTAATATCTGAAAGTTCCCGCACCGCGGGACCAGTATATTAAACTGATTTTTGTAAGCTGACGGGATGCTCGGGGCTCGCTCCACTCCTGTCACGGGTCGGCCCGGCATTGCAGTGCCGCCGGGATCGGCCCACATAAAACTATATATTATATAATAATAAACTATGAAGTAAATAATACTTCACTGTAACAACACATAATGTTGTTTGAGTTGGAGAATGTCCAATCTCTTCTCAGTATGTGTTTTTTATTTATATTGGACTTAGCTTTCAACAGATATGTTCGTTTAAATAGTTTTTTTTTATTTTTGGAGGCAAATTTTGTTGTAAATAAAATTTATGGTGTGGGCATTAGACTATTGTGAGGTGGGCACGGCCCAACTAGCTCCCCTCTTCGCCCCGGAGAAATTAGGTTGTGTTTTGTCTTGCGAGGTTTCTTTAGCTTCACGCTGTATCCCGCTTATAGCAGGGCAGGCAGAGACCCTAAACTAAGACCAGAGCAGGCAGGGCCACCGAATTTTCGAGGCATTGCATGTTGTGTGGTGGAACTCAACGCCACGCTTTGCCTTATTACCAGAGCGAGGGATAAAAACATGAAATAAATCATTCACCTGTGTGGAAATCGAACCCACAATCGTCGCGCCACCATGTTAACTTATTTATACCCTTTTGTGTACTAATGGTATATATACATATATATATATATATATAATTTATTCTTTAATTTGGGCTAGTAATATCATTAATTTAATAAAGAATTTAAATAAAAAATCAATCAACAAATATTTTATATTATCACAAAGTTGTGCATACTTTATTACTTTTATAGCATAGTGATTTGCTGTAAACTAATGAGGCTTAGTAAATATTTAGGAATTAACAAATAAATAGTAAAATTATATAAAGCTTTTTATAAATTTTATTGTTTATTTTAAATTCTTTTCAATGTCTACTACATAAGTATATATGATACAGTAAAAAATGCTACTCTAAGGAAAGTTATTTCAAGTAAACAAACCTAAAAAACATTTAACTGAATATTTAAAAACTTTATGCCATAATACTTTAATTAATACATTGGCTTTACATGTAAATTATATTTTTATTCTAATAACCTTTTATAATTAGTTTTCCAAGACAAATATGTATTCCAAAATAATGCTACTGATTGCACAATTAATACTTGGTATTGAAGAGGAATATAATAAAAATTTACTAGTTGGACCCAGGGCCATATATAATAATTAGTTTTTAGGACATCAAAATAATTAGCTGAAACCTCTTGTTTTATTGTTTCCTGGGATTTCCCCTGCATTGCGCCTACAGCAATTAAGATGAATAATAAAAATACTGGAGCAAATATGACTTGATCAACAAATACTTTTTTAATTGCTACAGCTTTGCCTTGTGCCCCAACATGTTTACTTAATAATCCATACCACACGCGTAGTGCTGGTCCCTGCAAATAATATATACTTAAACTTATAACACAAACACTAACTTAATCCTTCAAACTAAAAACAAAATAAAACTTACGCCGACAAAAAATCCAATAGAAGAAAATTTTACAGTTCGTTCATAATCCACTTTTTTTATAGGTTTATTTTCAATAAAATATTGAGAAATAAAATCACCTGCTGCCATTAACGTACCCGTTTGAATAGCTTGTACTAAATAAGGACGTTTACTAAGAAGCTTTTCATAAATTCTAAAAATTCCATAAACGTTCCTCATGGTGAAACTCATAGCCTAAACTATAATAATAACCACACTGTCACTGTCTTAGAAATAATTATTAAGAATAAAGAATTACATAGGAACTACGTTTTAGATGTCATTGTGAATTTGCCAAATTAATTTCGTTTGATTTTTTTTCAAAAATGAATGCAATCTGTCAATTTGAAATTGAACTCCGCCTGTGAATTAACAAGCAAAGTGTGAGTTGACTCGTACGCCAGTGCGTGCAACCATTAAGAATATAATATTTTAATAACTTGGTTACAAATATATTGTACTAAAAATTACTTATGTTATTTTTCTTGAATCTTCTTCTCTACCAAGTGTATTTTAATTTCACAATATAATACTAACTAAATACATTTTGTATCTGTCGTATAATCTTCTACAATTTTTGGTCTATCGTACTACATTGAAGAAACTATTATTATCTGTACGCCTTGTAAATTCCCTGGAGAAGGCGAAGATTGTGAATAAAATCGGTTTAATGATTTTCGCGTGTAAGTAATTATTACTACGCCTTTTGACATCTTTTGAGTGGTTATTAATAGGGAGGAAAAATGGATAAAAGAAAATTATCAACTGCTGGCGATAGTCTATATCAAATACTGCAGGTACCTAAAACTGCTACTGCTGATGATGTCAAGAAAAGTTACCGTAAACTAGCGTTGAAATATCACCCAGACAAAAATCCTAACAATCCAGATGCTGCAGAAAAGTTCAAAGAAGTGAATAGAGCCCACACGATATTAAGTGACGCTACGAAGAGAAATATCTATGACAACTATGGCTCCTTGGGATTGTATATTGCCGAACAATTTGGAGAAGAAAACGTCAACGCTTACTTTGTTGTCACTAGTACGTGGTGCAAGGCCCTATTTGTCGTATGTGGTATCCTGACGGGATGTTACTTCTGTTGCTGTTTATGCTGTTGTTGTAATTGCTGCTGCGGAAAATGTAAGCCGCGCCCTCCAGAAGAATCTGGTGACTATCACACGTTGGAACGCGATGATTCAGATGGAGTTCAGCCGGTGACGATGCAGCCAGGAGGGGAAGGGCGTCCTACAGGGGAGCAAGCGCCACCTATCGCCATGCCGGCGCCGGCTCCGGGTGTCTCCGAAAACACAGGCCTCAACACAGGTGGGGTTAATTATGGAATCTCACATTAACATCATCATTGCCAATTCAAAGTCTTTAATTAATTATTGCTTTACATAATTCATATTAAATTATTTTTTTATTTAAATGACATTTCCCATTTTAAAAGGCAGAATCTGGTTTTTTTTTTCTTACTATTGTCCAACCATAATACCATTCTCAAAATAGTAAAATATTTAGGTTAGTAGACAAATACATCATTATGACTCCTAAATGATTAATACATTTTTGTGATATAAGGTGTTATCTAATCTATAGATTAAGAGTTCTCATACTCAACTTTTCTTTGCTGACAAGTAGTTTATGAAAATAAATAAATTTTATTACATGAATGATAAAAATAATTTGAATACTGTTTGCATATATCACACATTTATTACTCATAATTAGATAATAAATATTTATAAGAATACTAATTGTTTATTTTTATCTTAAAAGCTGTAAAGCTGTAATGGTTTTGTAAAATCTTATTTTTACTTTGTCTATTTATATTTAAAATATTATGTCCTCTCTAATAATTTTAATTGAAATAGTTAATTGACTTCAATATTTATTACATGGTAATGTAAAACCACTACATACATTCATAAGTATGAATGCTTTTCATGTTCTAATGGAATTGTTATCAATATGATTTTCCATTTAAGTCATATTAGCCCCCAATACATCAAATTAATAAATTTGTGTACTTTAATTTACAAAGATTCACAAATACTTCAAAAACTTAATATATCTTGATAATTACGTAGAAAGAGATGAAATAATATCAACAAACAGCTTTATTAAAAATAAAAACAACAAGACTTGAAATATAAAAAAGATCTCATTTAAATATTCTTTACATATGTCTAAAAAACATTTAAATGACATCTTTTTTTAATTTTTTTTCTTTTGTTTCAATTATGTAATACTTTAATTTGCAAATAATAATAAAAATATTTTTTTTTACCCTACTTCATTCATAGTTCTAGTTAGTTGTGACTGGTGAGATGTTCTCAGATTAGTCTTTAAATAACTTAATAATTTTCTGTCCGCTTTTAATAATGTCTGGTGTTTTATTATATATATATTTTTTTTATTTTATGTAAAGACAATTAATCATGAGTTTTAGTTTAATTCATAAGTTTATGTTAAAAAATATATCAATGTTTTGCCATTTTTGCCAATTTGATACACACCAAATGTCACATTCAGATTTTTATAACAGAAGTGGTAGAATATTTAAAAAAAAATCATCAGCTAAATGAAGACTTTCATCAGTGTCTTGAGTATTGACCAAAATTTAACTTACGATATAATTGTTAAGGGAAAAATCTTGATTCGTTGATTAGAATGCTAGCTGTAAATTGTCCAGTATTTTGTTAAATGGTAAATCATATAGAAACAAATAGAGCAATCTCCGTCAAGATTGATATTTGAAAAATTAAGTAATATATTTTCATTATATTTCCTGTAATTTTCTAGCGAATATTATTGGAACATCACAAACATATTATAACACATGTGTAGTATTAGAAAGTATAAAAAAAACACTTAGTTATGCAGAAACATTGATAAAAATTTTGAATATGCTGCTGTTTGCATAAAAAAAAAGATTTTGCTGTATTTGCCTTTATATGATTCAAATGTCTCAATCTAATTCAACTATATAATGTTAAGTTTATTTATAAGTAGCTTACAGTAATTGTTTTATAATAAGGTGGTAGCAGATTGTATTATATTATTAAGGATCTGGCTTATTGATACTGTTGAATTTATAAAAAAAATGTTAATTGTAATAGGTAAGGTCTCCATGTATTTCTTTTTTTTTTTATTTATCATATGAATATGTACTATTAGGTTTTAAAATCCACCTCCGGACTAGACAACTTGTCCACTGTCCACACTTGAACACAGTTTATTCTGCACTGGCAATACTTGAACTCACTATTAAATATATTGTCACATTAAATGCGTAAATAAATGTATTTGTATTTTAGATAGCCAGTAAATGAGACACTTCTTGCATGGCTTTGTGATGAAATTGTATGATTTGCAAAAGCCATCAACTATAAAGATAATAATTTAAGTGAACCATATATTATATGAAATATGTTCCATAAATAAATAAATTATAACTATATTTGTTATGTGAGAAAAGCAAACCTTTTTTTATATTACATGGATTATAACTACCATAAGCATGGGGTTGGGGAGGGGGTGTATTGGTCCGTTCCCACCCCAGAAAGTATACTAATAAAAAATTTAATAATATCATTTACATGAACATATCTGTTCAAAGCTAGAGTCCAGGCCTACCCCTAGAAAATATCTCTAGATACGCCCATGAAAACTAAAGGCTTACAATACAATAAGGTTTTACTTTCATATTCAATTCATTTAATATTCACTTTTCTTATAGCAATAAAGTATATACCCAATAGGAAAAACTCACCATGTAATATATTAAGAGATTCACAAATAGAAATGCTTTTAATCACTTAAATTGACGAAATTTTTTTAGACCTACTTAAGAAAATTGTAATTTTTAATGTAGCTTTACTCATAAACAATTCCATATACACTTATTCTAATGTTATGATACTAGTCAACGAGTATTTATTATAAAGAGTGTCGTATGAACATGTTAAAATGTAATTACACCTTATTTTCAATCAAATAAATTTCTGCATTCTGAAATATTTATCTATCATTAATTATTCCGACGCCTTTATTACTATATATATGGTTTCAATTAATTGGTATAGCTAAAATGTAAATTTAAAAATTTGTTTATTTTCAGGGAGCAGTATTCCAAAATACACATGAAGTGTTTACAGCTAGTCTAGAGTTATTTGTTAAGAGAAATCAGGAACTGACTACTTATTACCACCAAGCAGCTTCTTACTTATGTAAGCCTACAGTTATTATAATATGTTTCCCTTAATATATTTTTCTTTCTTTTTTGTAATTAATTTAACTTATATTTTTGAAGTATTTAATTTTTATTTTTAAAGTATTACTTATATTTTGGAAGTATTGTATTATATACATGATTTTTTTATGTAAGGCACAAGTATTTTTTTTATAATTCATGTTTAGGTGTTTTTTAAAAAAATGGCAGTTATATAATAAAATAATTTTAAAAAGCTCTACAAGTATTAAATTTCTTACATATAAATATTAATTGGATAAAATTGCATTCATTTTTCTTAAATTGTCATGTCCTTTTTCATATTTATAAATAACATTTGTTAACCTATTTCATCATAATTGATTATTACTTATCTTATTTACTATTTTGGAATACTGTCATACAAAATCTATAATTTGAATTCAGATAAAATTTTTATATTTTTTAAAATTTTCTTATTTATGTTAGTTAACAATGGGAATATCAGGTCAGCTGCTTACACATTGTTTGAAATTGACGCTGTTTACCCTTAAATGAAATCAACAATTTCGATATTACTAAAAATACGGCGTAAGTCGAAAGCTCCACAGGCGGGCGAGTCGTTGTTAATGTATTATTATAAGGATAATAACCACCCCTGTTATAATTGTACGCTAACGTTATGGGCTTATTTTAAGTAGATCTAGCCGCCTATGCTTGTATTAGAATTTTAAATTTTAAAATAATATGTTGAATATAAACTCCAATGTATCTATAAAAAGTGAAAATAATAAAAAATTAAACACTAACAAACTTATTAATGATACAAAAAGGTATGCCTGAGCTCTCTTTGTAATACAATGTAAATAAATTTAATATAGAGGTTGCGGGTTCGATCACCACGCGAGGTAATGAATTAATAATTTCATTTCTTTCATTTAATATTTTCATTTCTTTGCTCTGGCACCAAGGCCAAAGCCCGGCGTTGAATTCCGCCACTCAACACGCTATGCCCTGCTGTGTGCGGGATAGAGCGTGAAGCTGATTCTAAATATATGCAGGTTTTGCATTAATTAATACAATAGTGAAAGCCATGTTTAAAGTAGCACAGCATATTTATACAAACTGCGTGCTCAATTCTATTCGGAATAATTAAATACAAGTTCCATTCAATATCTGCATTAGTTATGGACTTCTTCCAAGTATCTTTAGACACTCGAGAAGCTGTATGTACAAGGTCGCCTGAGTGTGTATCCATTATATCTTAATTAAGTGTTTTTTTTTTTTTCATTTAAATAGATACTTGTCTCGTAACTGGTTTGTTGAGATTTGTAATGATAATCAAATTTATATAAATGTATGTATTTATTGTGATACTTTGGAATTATGAGTAGGTGATAAGACTAGCGCCGGTGTATTCTTGTTAAATAACTTAGCTTTCTATGTCGTTTAGGTTTATATATGTCGCCATAATATGGAAATAAATAAATTTAAATTCAGAGCATCGATTTTACTTTTTAATTGCTTACCATGAAGTTCTAAAATGTGACAATTGAAAACAATGATTTGGCTATTAATTAATCTTAACTAAAATTACTAAAATAAAATATTGTAAATATTGTAAATTAAAAAATATATATTATAATGGCATAAAACAACTAATTCTGATAAAATAAAACATTGGCCTACTTAAAGAAATGAAAATATGAATAAATAATAATTCATTCATCCTGAGTGAATGGGAATCGAACCCAGAACCGTCACATCACATATTTAATGCAAACCATACCCAATGTTTTGAATTTCGGAGATACTTAATCATTTTTATTTTTTTTTATTTTTAAAACTCATCAACAGCGACAACTTTATGGAGTTTTCATTGTACATCTCCATAAGTTTGTGACCTATTTCTGTCTCTTGGAGTTATGTAGACAGTTTTCGTTTGCCAAATGCATTCAGAATAACCTACATTTAGATTTACAAATAAAAATGCGAAGCCATATTATTTATTTTCATTACATACAAAAAAAATACGTAAGAAGTAGTCAAGTTTGGACTAAAATCTTAATTCTCTTAGGTTTATCAGCTAATACGGAGCTATACCATATAAGTCATTTATAAAATATTATCCATATAATTTGATAATATATTTGTATAACTAAAATGGCAGAAATTGTAACACTAGACAGTTTAATATACAATTTATATGAAATAACTAACGTTATAATACAAAATTACCATTCATTAATGTCATATTGTTCCATCGTACATAAAATAAATAGGGGNTAAACGAAACTAAATTTGTGGTGGAACGCCAGCTAAAGAAGAGCGCGAACTGCGAGTGAACGAAGACGAACTGAGCGAGCGAGTTTTGCAAGACCTGTGACGTCACGCGAGTCGGTTATGGCCCGACGGAATCCCGCGTCGGGCGCTAACTTTAAAGGACAATATCTCAAAAACTAATAGACGTATCAAAATAATTCTTTCACAAGTATTTGTTGTTTTTAAAAGACAATACGATGGGCTAGAATTTAAAATTAGTGATTATTCTCCATTACATATACAATTGTTATTTTTATTTATTACATTATAGACGACTACATGGCCTGGGAGCACAAGGATGTCACGCGACGGTAGTCGGTTCGATTCCCACTCAGGGAAATGAAATATTTTTAATTTGTGACTGGTAAAGTGGCATTGAATTTCGCAACACGCAATGCCTCCGAATTGCAGGAAAGTGGGGAACGGAAGACTTAACGGGAACGAAGTGTCTCTAAAACACTGGGTTCCTAGCTTCCTTCTGCCTATCATGCTATGTGAGATACAGCGTGAAGCTGAAATATAATAATATGGACAATTATTGATAAATATCACTATAAATTTTAAAATTAAAAAAAATAGAAATATCATACCATCGTCTTTGTAAGCATAACGTCCCGCTTCCGACCAAAACATAAGTCGTTGAGCGGCGTGTGACAGAGCCAACCTGTCGCAGGTGCCGTTTTTATTATCGAACAAACGAGTTAGCCCCATCTGTATGTAAAACAGTATTTAATGGTGGTGTTAAAACGTTTATATGGTAAAGTAGCTTATTTCGAAGTCAAAGTTTAGTCTTATTGCTTTGGATTTCTATCAAAATTTATTATTAAAATCTATTGAAATAAGATATATACATTGAGATAAGATATTTTGGAAATATAAGTACTGCTCTTTGTTTAACAAACCAGGGAAACAATATTAGGTACAACTGTTACGGCTATAAAAATATATAACACTAGTGGACCCGAACGCGGTGACGCACGCTTGAACTATACGAATATTTATTAAATATATTTATGAAATTATTTTCAGTTTTCAATAGAGAGATACGTTAAGCAAGCTCATTTTGGGTGACGTTTTCTAACAACAAACTTTGCAAATCGTTGCTTAGCAACGGTCGCATAGCGACGGTTGTTATTAATATGGCGGAATAAATTGCATGTCAAATTAATAAGTATTTTAATATATTGAAAATATTCCAAATATGAGAAAAAAAAGTATCCTATGTTCATCCGGAGGCCCTCAAGTATCTCTATATGAGCATTTTATCACAATTAAATTAGCGATTTGGCCCTGATTGCGTAAAAGACAGACAGACAGACAGACTTACTTTCGAATTTATAATATAGGTATGGATATTGACCTTATCCCAAATTTATGTAGTGGGATTTGTTCTTACAAGTTTTTTTACCTTCACTCTTTATCCCGCACATAACAGTGTATGCAGAAGGAACCTGTAAACATACTGTTAAGACACTCCGTTTCCATTAAGACATTCTGTTCCCCACTTAACGCCGAATTTCTGAAGCATTGCCTGTTGAGTTACGGAATTCAACACGCTTTGTCACATTACCATAACGAGGAAATGTAAATATTAAATATTTTTCTCCCCGAGTGGGAAGCCACTACGGCTTCTTAACCTATAGGTACATACAAAAATACAATAATCAACTAACCGATCGAAGTGTTCCCGGCAACAGTAATGTCATACGAAGTGTATAAAGTGGTAGAATTGCAGAAATCCTCATCTCGCTCATCTTGTTAGATATCTCGTCTGGGTTTGTCTTCGCCATTTTAGCCGCTAAACCTCTCAAGGAGCTACTATTAGACATTAGCAGAAGAAGCGTTAAGCCTGGTGTCGCGTAACTAATTTCTAAGGCCTATAAAAAATGCTCTGTCAAATTTATCAAAGCGACTGGTAAAAAAAGTTATATAGTATATTACAGATTTTTTTTTTATTATATACTTTTTTTCAGCTTCACCTTTATCGTGCATATAGTAGAGATGGCAGAGGGAACTTAGTGTTAAGACACTCGGTGCCTTTGCCTTGTTAGCAGAGCGAAGATGCACCACGACGGCCTATAATATACCTACCCAGATATAGAAAGAAATAGGTTTCATGTTATAACACAATTATATTTATTATATAATTAATTTGAATCACGTGAGCCTCAACGCATCCCATGGATATCTCAAATATCGAATAACTAGATTCGACTATTTAACACATTTAGTTATTATCATTGGGGGCGGTATTGTATATCAAATTTTCTTTTTGTACACATAATGGGCGTATGTGTTATTTTATTTCATTATATCTTTAGCAATGTTGCGCTACGGTGGTATTTTTTGTGTAATAATCCTCCTTAATTTAATAATAGCCGTTTGGGCAGAATGTCCGCCAGAACGAGAACAAGTGGCCCATAACGAGGCTAAACTTCATAACGACTTGATATGTGCATACGACTCAAACTACCGCCCCGTGAAAGATCACAAAACCACTGTTACCGTAAAAATACGCTTCGCCCTGAAATATTTTAGCTTTGATGCTCTGGAAGAAACATTCACTCTTCACAGTTGGGTGGCTATGAATTGGAAAGACGAACATTTGAATTGGGTGCCCAGCGACTACGGTGGTATAGCTGAAATACAAATGGAGAGCCACGAAATATGGACACCCCACATGGCCTTGTTCAACGCAGATGCAACCACGTACCCTTCAGATTCGTTTTACACAACCTGCTTGGTGAACTCCAGCGGGCTGGTGACTTGCGTGCCTCACCTTACGCATTCGGGAATTTGCCGAACGTCACTCCGCAGCTGGCCGTACGATGTGCAGAATTGTACGCTATACTTTGGCTCGTGGATGCACACCGGCGAGCAGGTGAACTTCACATTTTATAACCACAAGCCTATAGTCCTTGATGATTACCAGAACGGACCAGGTTGGAAGCTTTTAAATGTTTATAACGAAAGATTGCCCGGGAAGTATAACTGTTGCCCAAATAGTACTTATCCTATGTTGAAGTATACTTTCACATTGCGAAGAGAAGAAGCCGGCCCAGCCGCCCTTGTGGTGGTTCCATCGATAGTTATCGTATTATTAACATTAACGGGCATGCTCTTAGAGATTAGAGATAACACCAGACTATTGCTGGTATGTTTTAGTTTATTTGCACATTTTGTTTTTATAACTGAAATCGGATATATTATACCTAAATTTAGTTCGGATACGCCCATTATATTATTATTCATCCGCGATTCTATGGTGATAACGTTAGCTGGGGTTTTAATAACACTTCTACTAATGTCACTAAGAAAACGTACAGAGCCTGCCCCGGGATGGATTGTGGCCGCAAATCGCATCATAAATTCTAGTCCAGGAAAGTATGTGATATTTACAGAATTCGATCCAAACGAACTGAACGAAGAAAAAAATATAGACGAAGCTTCTAGCAGTAACATTGGTAAACCACGAATTGCCATCGATTGGATACAATTTGCCAATATCATTAACACTTTCATATTTATTATAATATGCTTTGTGTATCTAATTTTAATAATTAATTATATACCTAGAGACTCGTAAGGTTTATAAAAAATAAGAACTTAATTATAACAAAACTTGCTGTATTGCATTGGTTCTGAGTAACGCTGTAATGGTAGGTAGGTATATGTGACAGTAAATGGAATGTAATATTTCTGGAATTGTTATAAATACATACATATTTATATATCTATTTTATTTAAAGCTTATGGACCCTTGAAGTTACCTCAGTATTCCACTCGGCAATATTAGCGTATTTCATGACGTCGTTTATTCTTATCATGTTAACGGATCGTGAGTTTTTAGCATGTTTAGTGTCATAGAATCTTCTGGTGCCATTGAGAACTGTGGGTGCTGAGCGCCACCGAGCCCTAAGGTTTGCCGTAGTTACCAGAATTGAGCACACCGGGCCAGCCAAATCGTCTTCATCAAACGTGTTACGCAGAGTTCCACGCGATTCTTTCTCTATCTAAATAATTAAAATTAATTATTTAAGTTAACACCGCCATTTCATTTGTATTAAAAGAGATTTTTTTATTTATCATAATATTAAAAGTTATTTAAAAATAATTGTTTATTAATAAAGCTTAAAAATTACCTATATATTTTACTGTTATTTGCTAAATTGAGTTCTGGAACTCAACACGCCATGCCAGAATTCGGCAGAAAATGGGGAACGGAGTGTCTTAACACTGGGTTCCCTCTGCCTACCCTGCTGTGAGCGGGATATAGCGTGAAGCTGATTTAATTTTATGTTAATTTGTTAAATTAGTACCATTTTGTTCAAAGTAGAGCTCAAAAGTTCCGGTGTGTCGTTTCCTGATATTCGCTTTATTTTTAAGTTTAGGGTTTTCGCAGCGCCTTCTTCGAAGTCGCGGCTAATTGGGAGTCCCACTTTTACCAACAAAAGAGATCCCCATCGGAACTCTAATGTTTTATTCGAAGTTGGCAGTTGTGATATAATGTTTTTTATTGTTTTTAATTTATCCTAATAAAACAACAAAATATAATATTATTTGTCATAATTAAGAGTATCAATTGAATTGAGGCCGTCATGTAATGTCTCGAAAATTTATTTGTTATAATTTTCGTAACAACTAAAGTAGATACAAGGGAATTCTGGCTTATACAATTACAATCTAAGCAATTTTTTAAAGTTATTTTTTCTTATTGGAAATTTCAAAGCAATTCTTTTTCATACCATGAGTCGTGCCGCAGTGTCACTAGCGTGTGACTGTAAACACGACGATTGTGGGTTCGATTCCCTCACGGGTGAATGACTTATTATTTATTAATATTTTATTTCACCACTCTGATAACAAGGCAAAGCGCGGCGTTAAGTTCCGCCACTCAACACCTCGAAACTTCAGATCTTCTACGCTGAGGAAAAAATGCCTTAAAATTTACTCATCTAAACAATACTTAAAAATTGCAATACTGCATACATGTAGTGCCTATTTGTGAATTAGGTACGATCGAAGAAATCACTGATAACGTATAATCAATATCGCTTTGTGACGTACCGTATATTATTAGTCTTACAACGACGTACAATAATTTTGTTACCATGGTCTCCCCTTTAAAGGCCAAGAAGTTCTCTATTTCCGCTTTGGTTGCTGGATCTACTTCTGTGGTTAAGGCTAGAAGGAGCAAATATATAAAAAGTCCCGATTGAACGAAACTGATGCCATTCACTTGTCGATCTGGTGGGCTTGTTTTAGTCAATCTGTCAAAATTTTTCTAAAAATCAAATGGAAAAATGTTATGAGACTCGTAATTATTTTTAGAACAGTACAAAATGATCAAATGCTTAAGATATCTAGTAGATAGCTATTTATTTATTTTAAATTATTTTATCTCTAGTTCTTTTTGTTGTTTTACGATTTTATTCTTAGTTTTAGTTATGATACCAGTCGTGGCCCAGGCACAAACACAACTATTTAGCACAAACGTGACTATGAACGCGAGGGTGTACCGGCAGAAAATGGTGAACGGAGGGTCATAACACTAAGCGAGGGTAGGGGTAAAGCTATCCTGCCGTGTGCTGGGTACAGTGTGAAGTTACGGTATGGTTTGAACCAAAACGGAAAAAGACGGAGAATAAAAGCTGACAATAAAAATCTCCTCATCTAATTCGCAAGTCTGCTAAACAAGCGTGGTAACAAATAAAATATATAATAATTATTTATAAACTGTCATTAATAAGTTAAACGGCGTTAAAGACCGCCACAACTATATAAAAATATTAAAATATATTATGAAAATTAAATTACTTAAACAAAGGTATATAATGTGATGTTACCTGATAAAAGAGATTCTCAAACTTATTTAAAGATGTCGCAAATGAGTCCTCAATAGATATTTTCGATGTATCATTGTTTATTATTTTTGGACGATATTTTGCTTCTGGAGTTGTGTTTCCCTTATTCTGATTATTATTATTTGTCTTTTTGGTAGATTGCTGTCTAGATATTTTAATATTTATAACATTATATACTTTTGGAGTCACGAAATACACCCAGTGTGGTTTAATTGATCTGAACATTCCATCTAAGATATCTTTTGCAACATCTTGAGGGAAAACTGGACTACATGGTGATGAAGACGGTTTTAGTCCTTTGTAATCAGATTTAGGATACAAATCTGATAAAATATTTGGCCACTGTACCCATTTTCGTAGTATCAAATTCTTTAATGTTTCTCTAAATTCACACGGTCTGGCACTTGACTCCAAGTAGAGAATTTGATATCCACTTAACACTCCCAAAGTGAGGACCAATCTGTGCCACCTCGTCATACCTGATGCTGTTCAAATATCAATAACATTTGTGTTCTAGTAAAAATCGATAATTATTTATTAAACTTTCTTTGAAAACATATTACACAACTACATTAACTGAGAGTTATTATAAAACTGTTATATAGTCACGCAGAATACGTCTACCAATATCCTGCTTACGATACTAATATTTCTTACGTACCTATGGTGGAAATCGATAATGATTATACCTAATAAAAATTACCGTACAATGTTAACACACCATTTGCATTTGAACATGGTTGAATGATATTCTATTGTGTGCATCAGCCATGACTAAACAATTTACGTATTTACTACTTTTTTCAATAATATAATTTATTTTATAAATCGATATACATGTTCCAACAAATTGAATTATAATAATTACATTTGAGGCCGTGTAAATGTGGGGGTAAACGCAACGGTTGTGGGTTCGATTCCCACTCGAAATATCGTTTAAGTATCCACATAAAAAAAATTAAATATTTAAAGATAGATATATAGATAGATAAAGTATTGTAAAATATAAAAAAATATTAATGTAGAATATTATTTTCTGTGTTTTCAATAGACATAGTAAATATAGTTGTAACTTGTAGTAAAACAATATTTAAGTACTATAATATAGCACTAGAGATAACAATTAAAACACCCCCTGTATAGATGAGACTATTAAAAGAATACGTTAAAAGGCATACAACTATGAATATCTTTCATTTTCGTTTGCATTTTACATGAAACTACAATGTGCTAACAGAGAAATATAATGTTTAATTCCATATAAAATTAAATAAGTATAAAATTTTTTTTTTTTATGTTCCTTATGTAGTTCAGTTCAGTTCTAGTTTATGGCGTTCCAATGCCACGTGAGCACTAATCACTTCGCCAAAGGAGGTTGTACTTCCTGGTGTAGAGTATTCAGGTACTGAGAATATTCTGTCACTAAACTATTTCGTTCTACAGATTTTGTTGCTGTCGACATCTCTCGAGTGGTAATTAAGCCTACAATTTCATCTTCAATCAGTTTTATTCTAACTCCATATGATACTGTTATCTACGTGCTTTTTAACACTTGTTATGTACAGCACTAACTACAGTCACCATATAGCAAAGTAGGTAGAGGGTACCCTAAGGTTAACACACTCCGTTCCCCACTTCCACCGAATTCGCGAGAAGAAGAGCGGAAGAAAAAAAGAAATGGACATATTTCATCCCCTGAGTGGGAATCGAACCAGCAACCGTCGCATATACAGTCGTACAGTTGTGCACTACAACGGCCCCACTAGTAGAGTACTATTAAGCTAAAATACTACTTACCCGAAAAAAAATCCTTGTTAAATATTCATCATTATACGGTAAGTATTTAAGCCAAAACATAGGAACTCGTTTGCATATTATTACGCATAGGAATGGGTGATTAGCTATGAACTCTAGATCATTGTCCATTGACAACATTTGTATTTGCATTACTGTAAACGACACATATCTTTATTAGTATATATTTTATTAATCTATATACAATATATATCTAGGATCCATCAATATATCATTTTCGAGCATAGATAATGGAAAGAAAATGCTCAACTCAAGCTTTCTTTACTAACTTTCAGGATTAAAAAGTTACTGATTTTAATATTTGTTATTTTCACATATTTTTTAAACAATTAAAATTTACAACCACACAATCAAAATAGTTCAACTATTATTGCTAAAATAAGCAAAATACAAGGTACAAATAAAACTAAAATAAGTTTAAAAAATATATAAACATTTTATTGATTGATATACTTATTTTTAGATATTACAAAAAAAATATCGATTTTTTTATAAATGTATGTATATAATATTATGTCATATGTGTATTACAAAATAGTTGTGCAACATATAAGTAAATCGCTGAGGTAGCAATAAATACAGGAATGAAAACACACCGAGTTCCCTCGTCAATACAAATACATAATAAGTTGAAGACACTAATATTATCCAGGTCTAATAATAATATATCGGTACTTTTAAATTGAACAATATAAAAAAAACATATTTTTTTACTTTTTACGGAACAAAGCCATAAAATAAATAATATTATGAGCTGTGACTGCGCTGAGAAACGGTCGATCCGCAAGGAAACGCTTCACGACGAGGTGTCGCCGTAAAGACGTAAAATACTTCATTCTACATGCTGTAATACAAAACTGTCACCTTCAAAAACTATTTATGTGTATTTCAACATATTTTTATTTATATTTCTCAAGCTAGAGGAAAGAGGTGCGAAAGAAAAGAGTAATCCTTATAAGAAACAGTAAAAAGAAGCGACATTGAATGAGTTTTAATTTTATTTAGTTTCCACGGTGCGTCGCCATGAAGAACAGCGTGTCGTCAACTACGATCGCGGCGAGGAAGGGGCGGTCCGCCACGAAACGCTTAACGGGTGCCTCGCCTATTATCGCTGAACAGAATGCGATTGCCATCACTGCAAAGCAAAATTTAAACAATACCGTCATGACCGTCGATCGGAGGATACAGACAAACATACACAACATTTTAATGTGATGATAAAAGAAATATGATATTTAATTTACAGATAACAGATGAAATACAAAAGCGAAAACATGAAAGCAATAAAAATAGGTAGGTATATTGTTGTAAAGAATACTTGATGAGCATATAAACGACACAAAAAATACTTTTATATATTTTTTATCATTTTCATATTAAAATAAGTGCAACAGCCAAGTTTCATAACAAAATTAATAGATTAAACGATTATAATTTGTTGGGACACTAAACGCTAGTATGACTTGACAAAAGTGTAATTCATTAGAGCCTTAAACTTTTTTTAATATTTTGTATTTCTATTATTTATATCGATATATTTTCAAACAAAGCTTAATTTTTGTAAATACACGGTGTGCGTCCATTACATATAGAATAGTTATATTACTATCAAGAACATTCTGAGTGTCATTATATCAAGCATTTCGTAGATAATTGTGTAAATTGACATGCAAATTTAGTTTGTGACCTACTGTTATACTTAAAAATAGCAATTTATAATATTTATAAGGCGCAATATGGTTTATACATCCTAAATTTTATTATCCATTAAGTATCGTAACTAAACGCTTTTCTTTCTACTTTAATTAGCTTTGAGAAAAAAAATCGGGCATGGCTCGCACATATTTTATACATTTCCAGCACAAATAGGCTAAGCAAAGGAAAACTATTTTTAGCAAAGGAAAATTACTCTATTTTTAATTATCGAATATTTTTTATAGAGACACTGAGAGGGGACCGTAACGGAAAGGAAAAAAAAGGAAACGTTAGGTAAAGGTAAACTCTCTAGATAATTAACAAAGCCAATAACATTAAATATAAAATGTATATATATTAAATATTGCGAAATTCTACCACTAATAACCTTATAGCTAACAATAACTAAAAAAACCTAATTCAAAATAGTTTCTGTATCATTATATCTAACTTTACAAGATAAAGATGCTATATGTATATAGAGAGTTTAGTTCTGATTAGCGCGGTACACTCCAACGAAGATCTGGTTGCGGCCATGCATGAGCGCGAAGAGGAAGGGGCGGTCGGCGCGGAAGCGCGGCGACAGCGGCCGCGCACATCGCAGCATCAGCACCACGCCTGCGTGCACACGACACCCACAGTGACCCAATATTCTTTCTGTCCGTACCATTACTCTCTCCCTCCCTCATACACATACCAAATATCTTTCTATTACGTGCTATTATATACTTGTTATAATAGTTAATCCCCATATATAGTAACTGACAAAAAAACTAGTAAATTGGGATGAGTGTCTGTCACGATCAATATTTTCAATGAAAGCGCAACTAACATTATTTATATTCTGTCAACAGTATAATAAACGAGGCATTCAGTACCTTTCGAAATGTTAGGCTATCTTCTTTACAGCCCCGGGGCTCAGAGGTCTACGCGCGGGGCTGCCCGGTGTGCGGGGGCTGGGGGGCGCGGCACGAGCACGAGCAGGGGCAGGCGGCCCGCCAGTAAGCACCAGAGCGCAGGGCGGTCCGCACGGAACGTCGCCCTCGCGCGCACGGATCGCTTCATGCGCACTACGCCCACTAGCCCCGACCGACAACGGACACGTCATACAGATGTACCAACTATTTGTCTTAAGCCCGTGTGTGTCAACAAGAGGCTACATTTTTATCGTATGTTAATTTATTGTAATCAACAAATTAAAAAAATTTACAACATAAAAACTATTCTTAAATATCTATCTATTTATATATTGACTTCAGTGTCCATGTACTAGCGGTTAACATTTGGCTTCTACAATGTTATTTCTTTTGCTTATCACTACTATATTCGAAATTAAACAAAGTTATTGAAAATGAAAATTATGGAAAACTTTAAATTAAAAAAAAATATATATAGTTGGTACATCTCTAATCTTATGACAATTACAACACAATCATGCCCAATTCCTCATTAACTCAACCACGCACCGATTATATTCTATGTTAGTAATTTAGAAAAAGAAAGAGCTATTAGATTAAAAAATAGATATGTTAAAGATATTGTGTATGAATTAAATGTTATTAGCAGACATATAGACTAAAATATAATTATATAATAAGACTTAGTTAAGCTGATACAAACAAACCCTGCAATCGCGACGAACCAACATGAGAAACCATACAGAACAACATTAACGTCTTTATGAATAATAATTATAAAATATAGGAATAGGGTTTTAAATAATTTGGCTAGTGACTACCATTAATAATGTAAAGAGCAAAATTGATATATTATAGTAGAATGTTTTTGCACGCTTAATAATAAATTAAAGTTAAAAACGTTTATGACAGAAACATAGATTTATAGTATGTTTTCGTATTTAAGCATTCTCTAATATATTGTAATCTATATTTGATTAAATATTTTAATTTTAAAGAAATGATAATAATATGAAATTTTAAAGTTTTAAATAAAAAGAAAACACTTAAAGTGTTTAATGCGTGCGGTATGATATTTTAACTAAATATCCAATGTTTGTTATTAAAAGGAAATAAAAGGATTAAATATTAAAAATACTTTTAAATTTAAATAAAATAATATATATGAAAACGTCACAGTGATATGTGTGTTAGTAAGTAAGTGTAAGTTGAGTAAAGTGGTTTCCCTTTCTAATTTTAAAAAGCGGTCTAACCACTAATATTTATAACATTTTGATAACATTTTTTTTAATATGTTTGATTCATATATTAAATATTTCTATGTATCAACATCTCAACTGAAGCGTCATATTTGTTTTTTATAAAGATTTATTAAAATGGAAAACATTAGTAAAGCAAAATAATATAATATAAAATTATAATATTATTCCATATTAAAACAAACAACAACCTAGTCCTTAAGCTCGATGACAAAACTCGATAAATATGCGATTGGAAAATTATTGAAAGCAATGATAACATTTAATTTTATGATAACAACTGCACTCAAGGATTAATTAGCATTCAATCAACATAAAATTGGTATAAAAATATATTTCTGCACACATTTAATGACAGTTAAAGGCTAATTAGCGTTTCTGAGAGCGAATGAGTCTTAAATGTACTTACCGGTAGCAGCAGCGGCCTCTGCACCTTCTTCGTTTACTTCAATGAATGCCTTTTGTACGGCCTTCGATACATACAATGGCTCTGGCTTGTTTAATAATTTTGTGAGACCAGAATTCTCACTATCAAATATAGCTTTGATGCCAAGCTGAAAAAATTATATTTATTTGTTAAAATATTTTATATTTTGTTACACCTTCCTAAAATCTTATATTGCTGTCGTTAGCATAAAAGATATTTTTTCACCTTGACGCTGTATCCCGCATACAGCAGAGTAGGTAAAGAGAATCTAGTATTAAAACACACTGTTAACCACTTTTCACCCAATTTTCGAGACATTGCCTGTTTAGTGGCGAAGCTCAACGCCGCGCCTTGTCTTGTTACCAGAGCAAGGAAATAAAAACAATTCATTCTTCCTAGTAGGAATCGAACCTACAACCAAGGCAATCGTGGCGCAGTGCCGGACTGCGTTTACAGTTACTGTGCCGCTGAGGCACTGCCTCAGTTATAATTTGGTATTCCTTTAAAAACATAAATTGGACATGAGAGCCAAGTTAAATGTTAAGTAATGCGTCGTTCTCGACTCCAACGAAAATAAAAAGATATGGGAGACCTATCTATAAGAGTGCAGGGTTCTGTGTCCGATAAAATTCAAGCTCTTCTAAAATTTAAGGCTTGAAATGGTTTAAGTAAAATACACATTGTGCGTTTTCAGCTTTTAACTTGGCTGCACACGCTGGCGCGTATCTTGATTTCATACATAATTACATACAGCATTGAAAAGATGGTGTATCTAATATAAGGACAAGTTTAAAATATATTATTTAACGCCTTTAGCAATTGTGTTTACACTTCAACAAAAGATATTTATTTCCTTTTACCAAATGGACTGTGTCTGAGCAAATAATTGCACCGGCTGCAAACCTTTACTTTGGAATTTCGATAACTATTAAAATTTATAGATAACAATATAGATATGATGATAAATATTTATTTTTACAATACGACAAAAGAATTTTAAACCAGACAGACAATAATCTAGTAAGTACTTAAAACGATTATCTCACCAACCAAATACGAACTGATTTAATGCTTCATACAATTATTACTCAAATGGTGATAATGAAACATATTGTAGAACAACTATCTAGAATAAAGCGACAACGAGCACCCGGTATTTATGTTAATAGTATACTTATTTAAATATATTTTTAATAAATAGGTTTACTATTAACATAAATACAGGGTGCTAGTATGACATGTCATATAACATGACTAGAGATAACGTTCAACATACCAAATAGAAAATAAGTACTTACAGTACAAACTACATGTATTTCACATTGTTATTCACATATTGACGTGAAGTTTAAATATGAGATAGATTTTTATAACCGTTGCAAAAATAGATACATTGTTGTATTTGTTGTACTATTTATTGCTAGACCTTTCTAACTGAATGGCGGATTTTGATGCGGTTTTCGGAGAACTTCATAGGTCTCATATATGAATACTATATTAGTGTAGTCCTAGCAGGCGCAGCCGCGAGCGGACCACTAGTTACGTTATAATATGAAATACTTACTTTAGGCAAAAGATCGATAAGATCGATTTCGGTTTCTATTTTGAACTTAGGAATGGTCACTTGTACTTTCATTTGGTGCATATTATCTAATTCAGAGAGCAGATTGTGTCCAGCAGCGAGTTTGTCCAAAATGGCGTCCAAGCCAGTGATTTCATTGGGCAGAACTATCAACATGCTCGCCTCGTCCCCAATGTACGGAATTTGGAGTAACTGGAAAATATTTAACACTTATCATTTTCATATACATACTTACATACATTTACATTTTGTTTTAAAGAACCATCCTTCGACATTTATGTAAGATATCTTATATATCATATAAAGACAATTCTAGCATTCTGTTGACGCGACAGTTCTGGATTCGATTCCTACTCGGGATTAAAATGTTTTATATGTCCATTTCCTCGCTCCAGTCTCTAATGAAGGGAGGATTTTAACAGGATCCCTCTGCCAACCCTGCTATATGCGTGAAGCATGTGAGCAAAAAACAAAAAAAAATACGTGCAAAAATTTACTTGAGTAATGTTTATTGTAAGTTATACTATACTTACAATAAACAGAGAATAGATTTTTTCTTGAAAAATACATTTCTAAGCAAGCTTTCATCTTACGTTATTTTGTATTAAAAACTTTTCCATGATGTACTGTATTAGACCACAAAGTTAAAAGTAAAAGTCATTTTTTAAAAGCTTTTTTGATATTATTAGATGGATTGAACGAAAATATGTACCTAATACGTTTGCATGCGATTTTTCGCGATAAAAAATATGAGCCATACGAACTAACAAGACATGTAAGAAAAATAAATAAGCAAAAAAAAATAAAAATGTTTAGTTTTTAGTATATTGTAGTGCAAGTATTGTCAAGTTGTATATTTAATTATTTTCCCATTTCTTAGCTCTATTATGAAGTTAAGAAGTATTTACGATAATAGCATGTGGAATGTTTATTCGATTGAAACCAGAGAGTTCAACACCTCGGAATGTTTACAATGTTTAAGCTATTTTTAAGAATACTAGTCATAACATATTTATCTTACATATTGCTCTTATTATTCGGAGAAGATATTTGAATAGACATTAAGGATTGATATTTTTGTTTCTATTAGATTATATAGAATCCAAAACCCTAAAATTTGGAAATTTGTAAAAATCTATAGGCACTTAGAAAATCTAAGATAAAACAGGCTATGACTTTAAAACACTAAATTTTCTATTATTAACTTCATCACTAGTATCACTAAATAAATAAATAAATATTAACCAATACAATCCATCGATAACAAAATTTGTATTAACGTCAGATATTTTAATTTAGATATTTCGCTGCACTCTACATTATCAAGGCCAGGCTTCTTTCATACGCCCACTAAATTTGGAAATGTACCAAAAGCTCATATAGTATGAAAATTAATTGACCTTATAAATAAGAGGTAAATTGATATTCAGGTTAATGTTATTTATTTCATACTTATTACTTGGAAAAATTCGACTTTCCTTTTAACTTTACACATATTTAGTAAATAAATAAGGAAAAATAAATAAAAAATAACAATTCCAAATAATTTTACCAGGAATAAATATGTACTGTTAAGAAGTACTAAAATATTAAGAAACATATTATGTTTCAACAATAACCAATATATGCAGTTTCTATTTTTTTTTCCTATCTTTCATTTTTTTTTTAACTATTTACGAATTAGTGTAATGTTAAGTTATTCCTTATTCTCAAAACCTGTTGTGTTTAGTCGCACCTTTTGCAATTTAATATCATATAGATGTAGACAGATATCATTTAATTACTGTTTATCTATAACCAATGCAAAATGTGAACATATACAAATATATGTATCAATTGTTATACATATAATTATATTACGAAAATATTAGCGACAAGTAAAATTGTAAAATTATCGATTATTATATTGAATAATATTTAAAAATTTTTTTTCTAAATATATATTTCTACCGGTACTAGAGACAACAAAAGATTTTTTCAAAAATCATTTTTAAAAAGCACTTCTTTACTAATAAATTAAAATAATGAATAAGCTGTATATAATTCATATATTTATTGTAAATAAACCTAAATATATTTCGCAATGTTTATACTAGCACTAACACTACCAACAATCAAGCTCAAGGTTACAAGTGTAATTCATGCGGATCGAACATATTGACAATGCAAATAAACATTTTACTAATAGTGAAACTAAAAGTTTTCCAGTAAATCTGTTGTTCTTATTACATAATGACAAAGAATTATAAACAACTCTTACACTGTTAAGGATTAAATAAAGAAATTAAAATATATAATAGGATTATTTAAATTAAATTGGAATGGTAATAACTATTAACTTTCATATTGTCATAAGCTAAAAAATATTAAACTACCACTATAAAAGGAATTAAAACTGAATGTATAATTA
Organism: Heliconius cydno galanthus; assembly: GCA_036379175.1. Classification (NCBI taxonomy): domain Eukaryota; kingdom Metazoa; phylum Arthropoda; class Insecta; order Lepidoptera; family Nymphalidae; genus Heliconius; species Heliconius cydno. The sequence continues at coordinate 211,457 of JAKRZM010000164.1, read as the reverse complement.
AATAAATTAGGTTCACTGTGTATTCTGTACATAGCAAGGTAGGCAGAGGGAACCTAGTGTTAAGACACTCCATTCTCCACTGAATGTTTGACAAATTATAATAAACTTAGTTAAACTTCAATTGATTGTGAATGTACCGAAAATGAAATGAAAGTGTAGTACCTGAGCATTTAAAGCTTCACTCTCCCCATATACGTAATCATCTTCTTTATACATCATAGGAACATTGACAGTGGCCTCTTCACTAATGTAGAAAGGCTGATCTGAAGTAAATTGGGGGTTGAACTGTTTCTTCCAATTGCCCTAAAAGAAAATAATGATAATTATTGTGTGTGATTAAAATAAATGAAATATAAAAATGAATATTAATTTTAATTATTGAATACATATATGTTCACATATGTGTATTCAATAATTAAAATTAAGTAATAATAAAAAACATATTAATGAAAAAAAAATACCTTAAAATATATAGCATTAAGGAGCACCAGACGTGTATCACCACTTAAACTGTCTTGTGAAATCAGATCTTTAATTTTCTTGTTTGTCTTGTCTTCAACCTGTTATTTTTATAAAAATAAAAAAAGTAAATTAATGTGAATACATATATAAGACACTCTGTTTCTTACTTTAAATCTAATTTTCCAGACATGTTGAGTGGTAAAACTCAATTCCAAACGTTGTCTTGTTACCAAAAACGGAAAATTTCAACAATTCGTTCACTTGAGTAGAAATTAAACCCATAACAGTAGTGTTTATAGTCACATCACTCACCCATTCATTGATTTCCTTCGCTGCTACTGCACTGTTAGCAAAGTCAATTTTTTCCAATGCAGCATCAAAGACAGAAATGGCATCTTTTTTCAAATTTTCCTCCAAATCATAGTCACCTTCTTTTATGTACACCTTATTTGCAACATTTAATGTCACACCTTTAACAGATTTTAAGTTGGAAGACACAGCAGCAAAGGATGAACGAATCTAAAAAATAAATAATTTTATATTTCCAATTCCTTTAAAACTAGTCACACATGGTTAAACAATATACAAATATAATTTACACAATTTATTTTTACTTACATCATCATTTCCAGGAATACCAAGAGAACTTAATAATTCTGAATGTGCAGGGTCGGATGATCCTAGAGCTAGAAGAGCTAGCACAAATTCTGCAGATAAAGGTGAAGACACCACACTGGAACTTTTATCTAATTCCTACAATTAAAAAAATAGATATTAACCAAATGTTATATATTTTTTAACTTCATTTTCTTGTAAAATTAGTTGGTACTTACATTGCAAAATTTAGCTGAGAATTCAGCCACAGCGGAAGACAAGGCCTTGGCGTCCATTTCTATAGGATTTATCGGCTGCGTTAGCAATATTAGAACTAAAAGACAGAAATAAGAGTTCTATTTAAATAGTGAGCTGTCAGTTTATATCTTCACTGTTGTTGAAGCGATTCCGACCGGCAGCGTACTAATCCTCAAAACACACAGTACACAAATTACTAAAGCAACATCGATGATGTCATGATTCGTTGGCGCAGCCCACCCACCACCACTACTCAGTATTCAATATTTTTTTTAGTATAACAATGAATTTTTGTGATTCACTATACCCAGTAATAAGTAAAAAAATTAAATATAATTAAAATATTACATATTATGTTGTATGTTGCACGGATCCACATCGATTTACAGGTGTAAAATCTGTTTTTTATAATCAATAATTTAACATATAAACTTTTATGTAAACTGATAAAGCGATTGAGCGCTTCGATTATGTGGCTATCTCTATTTTATCGTAGTCGCAGTGTAAATGTAGCACTTAAATATTGGAAAATGATAAAGTTGATATTGAAGAAATGAATCATTTTTCAATTAAAATAGTCAATGAAGTGACGTATCGTCAATTCTATGACATATTTAAAAAAAAGTGTAAACATTCCGTTCATTAAATAAATGAACAGATTCACAGAATAAAATTTTAGAATGTAATAATTTGAAATAGATAAAACTTAGAATATAATGGCTATATTTTTTTAAATGGAAATTTGATCGTTACAGTATTCTTAGTAGTGCAAAAGTGTCAAGATATTTTATTTCCTAAATAAAATGAGCACACGAAACTTTTGAGCATCGAAACTGGTAAAGGGAAAATCCCATTATCGTACGCTTCCAATGAACAATCTAAATGTGCGTTTTGACTGGTTCCCTGTAAAATCTGTTTTGCTGTAAATGTATATTTTAGATTTTTTTCCTGGAAGGGACCATTTTTATCTTGAGATAAGGTCATGTTTGTGCATTTAATATTTTATTTAATCACATAAGTTTGGGCTCATATGGGGTACCTACTGGTTTCATCTATAGGCTGTTGCATCATAGTATCAGCTTCAACCATTTGATCGCATACAACGTAGAGCTGTTCGAATCGTTGGGAACCCAATGATATGTGAAAGAATTGACACTGGCCTTGTATAGAGAAGTTTCCTCGCTGTGCGTTCTCTACCGCATTTATCACGGGAAATGTTCTGACACACTGAGTGAGGTCCCCCTCTGCTTCCCTTACCACTCACTTTTACTTCATAAATCGTTTTTGTAATTCTTTTGTCACTCATTCTTTCGACGTAGCCAAATCACCAGAGCATGTCCTTCTTCATTCTCCCTGTTATATTGTCACTGACTCCGCATATCCTACGAAGAGATTGCATCTGCACAACTTCTCACCTTCATTCTTCTTCTGAAATCCCCTTTTCACTGTCATATTATAAGGCAATGTTAATTCTATTTTCGGCAGCCATACGCCTTGCCTTTCCACGTCCATTTCGTATCTTCCATATCTAATAAGAATATTTCCGAAATTTACCACTACGTTCACTTGATCTAATATATAAATAGATAATATTTTAATTTTTATGTATTTTTTATTAATATTTACTCTCATGTCATATTTACTAGATATCATGCCTAACTATTATGATAAATTTGGACAAGAAATGTTATGTTTATTCACTTAAATAAGGGAAAAATTTTTAAATTTCTTAGTTAGTAATTTGTATTAAAAAAAAGATAAGATTTTTTTATAAGTATTTTCGCTTTGAAGTCCCCCTAGATTTCAAAGCGAATCTAAATATATAAATCTTAAATAAAATTTTATATATAAGTTTGGGTACCCCTGATACTATTATTCAACTTGCCCTCCCTAGACCATTGGTTGGCGACGCTCACGGCTTCGGCACCACACAGTCTGACAGTATTATCTGTAGGTATTTCTGCTGTTTAAAATAAAGAAGCAATTTTTTAATAATATGATTTAAATATTTAAATTCATTATATATAAGAATGTTTTATATACAAATATGTACATAGTTTAACAAAACTTTGAAATTATTGTGATTTCGGATTTCGGATATTTATTAATAACTGAATGGAACTAAATAAATGTAATAGTTTATAAGTACAATAAGATTAATATAGAAAATATTGACCTTGAAACGTTGAAGGTACGTACTTGACGGTTGTAAATAATAATATTTTTTTAATAACTAGACGTACTACGTACGACGTGTAACAAATTCCATACATCCGGTCCAATGACGGTTAAACGCTGCTCCATTGTGCCGTCATGGCCTCAAATTTTCAATAACTTTTTTGTCAATTAAACAAAACAGAAAAACCTTTGCTAACTCGACATTTCCTTATTTCTTATATACTTAGTCTACCAAACGTTTTATGACGTTTACTCTAACTGGAGTACTACTGATATTCATCCGATATTCCAAATCTATTTTTTAACCGACTTCTGTAAGAAAAGGAGGTTATCAATTCGACTGTATGTTTTTTTTTATATGTTAATGGTAAACACTCATTACGCTCAACAGTGTTTGTTAGGGCAGCATTTAAATCTTAGGGTTCCGTAACTCAGAAGAAAACCAGGGAACCCTTCAAGGTTCCGTTGTATTTTTTTAGGTGTATTTTTGTGTAGTCAGAACCTATAAGGAACTTCCCATGGACCTAGAGTTATTAAATTTGGAACGATGTGAGAACTTACAATACTCAGGTGTACAATTTTCCGCATAATTTTGTTTTTCCAAGTATATGTAGTTATTTATCAAAACACAACCAAATAATTATAAAATTTTTGTCTGTCTCTCTGTCTTTCTAATTATTCGGACTAATATCCAGAACAGCTGAACGGCTTTTTATGAGACTTTCACTAAAATATAAAGGGAAATGTGGAACAACATATTGGTATTGGTATAACTTTTATCCCGGAACTCCCATACTACTAAAGGTTAAACAATTTTAAACTTTATCGCCAATACCTACGACTCGATTTCAGAATGAGGTGTGTGCGGCGGTGTCCCTTTGAAAGGTTTATGTGTGCGTCGTTCTTAAAATGTCGTTTTATTTTACAACCATAATTTTATTATTTGTTTTGCTTGAACAATTTTTAAAATTATATTAAGCTTTAATAGAGTAGTTAAAACTGTGGTTTTATTTAAAGTGGTGCTGACAAAAACACATATTTTAATTTGACTTACATTTTAAATCGAACCTGAAAACTGTAGTGTCATAATGGGAACAGAGTGCCTAACTTAGTCTCTTAACGGGATACAGCGAGAAGTTAAAAAAAATCATTTCACATGCTGGCTGAATTAGGTCATAAAAAGAAGACTATCTAGTAATTGTCAAAAAATGTAAAGCGTACAAAGAACGGTACCAAATTGTAATTATTATTTAAGTATGTGATTCAAGTAAAATTTATAAGTATTATGTGAAATATTTAACAAAAACAAAAAAATATAAAAAAATGTATAAGTGTGTCCCAGTAACTCAAAGATTTCTAAGATTGAAAATTCCTGGATTATCAGTTCGGAGACTTTGTTGCCCATGTGGATGTCCCCGTGGTACGCCCGGTGTGGGACAAGAAATAAAGCCTCCGGCTTATTGCTGTGTTACTAATATACCCCCAAATCCATGCTGCCCCCGGTTTCATCATGGTAAAAATTCGTGGAGAAAGTTTAAATATCTTGCACTCTTTGTAGGATTGCCCTTAATTTTATTTCTAACGTATAATCTTTGTGGACACACTCCGCCGTGTAAGGGAGAATGTCGTGACTATGAATATATGCGTCTCCGCTACAAGAAGTACCCCTGGAGAGATGGGGTTAAGACTTTATTCCATAACGATCGCGTTAACCATCTTCCGGGCGAATGTGTGCCCCCACCCCTGGACTGTGACTAAGTTCTCTACCAATATGTAAACTTTGTTTAAAAACATACATTCAAATTCCACAAAAAGAAAATGTATTTAAAATGAAATCAATTTAGAAGAGCAAATTTTAATCCTTTACAATTTATTATAAATGAACTTTAGTTGGAGCTAGAAAAAAATATAAATAGACCAAGGGTTTGTCAGGCAAGGATGCGCACGCATCCTACCCTGAGCGACGTGAAAGGGCGTAAGTCGACGTCGGCCCGAGCTGGCGATCAATAGCCGGGCTGACGTCAGTGTGGTGTGGCGCGCCATTGGCCCGCCCGGCATTGTTACCTACACCTCCGGGGCGAGTGGCGCGCTGAGCGGGCACAGCACCGCAGCACGGCGGGCCCGCGCTCCGCTCGCGGCCGCCCGCCATGGACGACATGCCGGACCTGTCGCACCTCACGCCCGAGGAACGCGCCATCATCGAGGGGGTCATCCTGCGCCAGCGGCAGGAGGAGCAGCGAGAGCACGAGATCATGAGGTGTGCCCCGGCCCCGGCCCTCCCTCTGCCCTCCCTCCCACTGCACCATATGTGATTATGTTGTGAATGTGCTTTATATTTGTATATCGTCGACTGTTGTTCAATATCATAACAATATCTAAGGTTTTATGCACGAATTATAAGTAAATCTATATTTATTTCTGTGGGTGTAGACTCGAGATATTGGGACACCGACACCGATCCCATCTGCGCGGACTAATGGTCGTGATTACGTACATTCTAAAAGCAAAATTATCAGCCCTACACTTTTATATTGATTTCTGCTGTATCTCCCTTACAGTGATTAAAGTATTGTTAGTGATTAAAATAACAAAAGTCTAAAATAATAATTCTGAAAAATAAAATGGTAACAATTTAAAAGGGTAAATACAAGGTTACTACAACTGATATAATAGAATAATCTAATTATACATACGTCACGCATTCAATACTTTTCTGCTTCATTGTATTTATCTTGTATTGGATGAGTTTTCTTGATATTAGAATTATATATGGTGTCGACCTTCATTTCGCTTCGACCAACGTTTGCACGAGGTAGGTACTTGGATATTGACGTTAAGTAGGCGCTTCGTTTGCGGGAGCGTGGATGCAGTAAGATATTTTAGTGACCTAGTTTTAGACCTGCATAGCTGTAGCGGCTTCAAATTATTCTCCAAAGTGCATTTTCGTTTTACGGAACAACAACTCGTATATTATTGCGGAATTCACATTAAATAATGACTTTATGCGATTAACATTAATTAATGTATTTTCAGTTTCTCAAATCGTAACTAATAATTACAATTTTAACGTTTTGTATTTCATTATGTATTCATGTTTGGAAAAATTTATGGATTAAACAGTATTCACCTTTTGTCAATATATATGCTTGTACGCTATCTTGTTTTTTTTTTTGCAACTGCTTTAATAGATTTTGTATTTTATTCATTCATCGATTTTAAGCTTTCAACCTCGCTTAAATTAATAAAACAATAATTAATTATATAAGTAATTGTAAAGGATTGAAGATTGGTTGTGGATTCGATTCCCACTCTAGGAAATGGAATATTAAATATTTTCATGTTCTCTTTGGTAACGAGGGAAAGCTGTGTTGAGTTCCCCCATTCAACACACAGTGCCTTCAGAATGTGGCGGAAGGTGGGGAACGGAAGTATCATAATGGGGACAGAGGCCTTAACATTAGGTTTCCTCGGTATATCCATAGCGTAAAAAAACTAATTTGTTTATTATTAATCATTTAGGGAATATAACATTCATCAAAATTAAGTTTAAACGTGTTATTTGCATTTCGCAAGCAAACGAAAATTACAATTAAAATAACAAAGAATTTTTAGATAATGCTAGGTATGAGATGTGGTGTGGTAAACTTGGTTAAATAAAATTTAGTTATAAAATATTTTTATGAGTAAGAAATTGGATTATTGTGAATCGACATTAAATAATCATCAAATATATTATATACACAATCTTCTCGTACCAGAGACTGACATTGTAAAGTTAATGAAATAATAGATACCAAATAGATAGATAGAAGTCAAACTTCCCGACATCAAAGAGAAATAAGACAAGAGGCAGGAGAAAGTGAGGTTTTATCTTCATATTCTTTATATTAAGATATCGGAACAACTATAGTTATTATTTGGATCTCTTCATCTTCATTTGTCTCCAAATAATCACTTTTTCAATATACCTAAGGCTGGAGATATTTGCTTTTGTTTTTAAGTTATAAACTACTATAATACGATACTAGTAGTTAGTTTACATTGGACAATTGAAATATAATGTTTCGTACCGTATAATATTTAAAATCTTAATGAAGTTAAGCTCTCTCGTGTCGGATAAAACTAAAAATTCAATATGGATGCTTTTCTCCATATATTTTTACACGTAAATAAACAAGTAGGAACCTACTTACTAACATCAAGTTAATATAAAATTAATTAGATTTATCTAACTTTTAATATTAAATGTTATTTATAGAGCACATGCGTTTTAAGTAAATTAATAAACACTAAGAGGTCCAGAAATTAGTTTGAAAATGTAGTACTGTCCTCCAGTGATTTGGTTAACTGATAACACATTGGTTTCTAATTTGAAATTTGTTTTGCGCATCCTCTGCTACCCACATTTCCCTTATTTGTAATTTTTTTATTTATTAATTACATAAATACTTTTTTTATGGATGGAACTTTTGTAGGGTCACACAAAAAAAATAGGAACACCTAAAAGCTTACATGATTTAATAATAGTTATCGTAATTTTCACGAGAAATAATATAAAAATATCTTTGTACTTTACAAATATAAACGTATGAGATACCTTTATTAATAGTGTTATTCCATTATAGAAGGGTACATCTTTTTTTATATCTTTGGGAGGTTTTCCAATTATTACCATTTATAAATATATTAATCAATAAATAATTTATTATTATTATTAAGCATATTTATACAATTTTATAATAACAAGACGAATTATACACAATGGCAATTTACAGTAATAACGAAAATAATATAAAATATGTAACAATAATTTAACGCGACAATATTTTTCGCTGCATACAGACGAAAACAGGACGAAGTCGCCGTATTAGAGCAAACTATTCGTACAAGAAATGAAATGCAGCGCGCCGCCGGCGTAGAGCTGGCTGCCACCTGCCACATCTGCTTGAAGACCAAGTTTGCGGATGGAGTAGGTCACTCCTGCCACTACTGTAGAGTCAGGTGCTGCGCCAGGTGTGGAGGGAAGGTCACTTTGCGCTCCAATAAGGTATCAAGATTACACAGTATGCTAAATTTAGAATTCACCATTTCAATGCTATTTTGCTTGCCGTTCCTCATAATCTGTTTCCCTTAGCTGATTTAGATAATCAGGTACAACACTCTCACTTAATGCAGATGCACTAAAATTTCTTCAAAAAATATTTTTTATCTACAACAAAATCAAGCCGATTGCATGTTTTGGATTATTATTCGATAAATTTTAGCAAAACTAGTTTAAATATTACAAAGGTTTGAGTAGGTAAAGGTATTATTAGATCCTATTTGACACCATCGTACACATTAATATAATTTTTGTCGGTAACTTTTTGAAAAAGAAAACTGCTGCCAGGATATTTTAGGTAACATAAATTTACAGGTAATATGGGTTTGCATACTCTGTCGCAAAAAACAAGAGCTTTTATCAAAGACCGGTCAATGGATACATAAAAGCGCCGGTCAAGATTCAATGCTGTGGCGCATGGAATCTGATTTAAGGGGGCTACCTCCTCAAGCCGACGTTTCGTTGGACAAAAGACCCAAATTAGAAAGAGCACACAGTGCTGCCGAAAAAGAAAATTTACCACTTCAAAGGACGGGAAGTGCTCTACGTCGACAATATAGTCAACAGGAAGCACGATGTTACGGGGAGTTGGAAGGGCTGGCGCGGACTCACCCACATTTAGTGCATCCGCGACAAAAGGCGGCATACGGAGTAGAGGACTCCGGTCTACCTCTGCCGCCCTCGCAGCTGCTACCTCTTCCACACACTGGTGTTCATCCGCCTCTGCCGCCTCGGTCATCATCATCAGACGATGAGGTACCGGAATGCATCTCCGACGAGAACGACGAGTACCGCGACCGTGGTAAGTGAGCACGCTCTCCCAGCGCTGGCCTGTCCCCCCTATTCACTAGTCCCTTCCATCCAAGCGATTTTGTTTATATCACCCAACACAACAGCTACACTATACAACATGCAAATATTTACCGTAAAGCTGTCATACTGCGTCTTTTCATAAAGAATTGAAATAAAATGTCTATTTTCCAACATAAAGTTAAGGTGTTCCGTGCGAGGTGTGAAATTTATGAACAAATGTAGATTTTAGTTGGTAACAGGTTATTTAATGAAAAAAATATAAGGTAATTATTTCACAATATTATATTCTAGAGCACCTGAACTTGTCCATAGGTACATATACATACTTTATGTTAACATCATGTCTGTCCATTTAGTATCTACATTTTTATAAGAGAGTATAAATCAGTAAGTATTCTCAGTATACATACATATCTGTGATAATTTTGTTTGTTGGTTGTGTAAACAGTAATCTTTTTTCAGATATAGAGCCTGTTTAATGATTGTATAATATTTGTACAATCGTCGATGTCTAAAGAGATAGCAGGTTATATATAATAACACTAGTGGTTTCTTATACATATATGAGTATACGACCGCGAGCGTCTTGCGCGCCCATGCCACGTGCCCGGTACCGCGCTAAGCTCCGTGTTGCACCTCACCCTTACCCTCACCGCCATGCACTGTTCGCAGGTGATGCTAGAGATAGACCTCCCGGAGGCACGAGGAGCCAGCGTCAGGCGATATTAGATGAAAGAATGAAAAATTTTCTATCGGTGAGAGGACGTTTCGCGGAAATACTCGTAATGCGTTGTAAACTAAGTTAATTATTTATAGATGTTTCAGTATTGTTATTGTTTATCGTCTAGTAAGATCTACTTCTCTGGCCGGCAACCTGTGATCACTGTTGAGTTTGAATCTCTTTCTCTTTCTACTATTTGAACCATTATCATCGTTCAAATCATCTGTGCAGGCTGAAGTACATAGATGATGGACAGAATATCTCTTAAATTATAGATATTCTTTCAATATCTTACTTGATATTGAAAGATTCGATTTTTAGCGTATTTATTTCATGTTATTTTTGTATTGTATTTATGTGTACTTCGGTCTGTTTTTGTTGCTTGAACTGTATTTAATTATCAATTATTATTTTATTCGTTATTTGTTCTGTGGACTAAAAAGTTTTCTTATCTGATCAATGCTCACTTTTAAAATAATTAAATGAGTATTCTGTATGTAAGTGTTTGTTAATTTGCAGTATTTCTTTTTATTAAAAAAAACTCGTATCGTGTATTACACACGTTACTGATAATATCGATGGTCCCTAGGTAAAGTATCGAAAGTGAAAAATTGCAAATTTCCTTTATGGCCGTTTTGAACTACTAATAAGAGTAGTTTTCGATAATATACACATTTAAAAAATGCATAAACAACATTTTCTTTGAATTTTTATAGAAAAATTATTAAAACTGCACTACTTAGTAATTCAGAAGAGCAATACAAATAGTTGCGATTTTCTCTTTCGGAATTTGAACAATTTCTTGAACAATTGAACAATTTCCTCGGTAACTAGGAAATTGTTCAATTGTTCAAAAAAATTTATATGACGAATATTATTTAAAGTTCTTTATTGATCACATAAGAAAACAATTTTCATCTATAAAAACATTCAATAATACCTTGTTTTCTATTTTTTGTTTATGGTTCAAGCAATGCATGGTTAGGCGAAAAGAAGTGTAACATACTTACTTGTTGAATTATAAATATTTTAGATTTTTTGTCCATCTTTGTTTTATAAATATTTTCTTTAACTTACATAAGTTGTCACGCGTTCTTTCCGCTTGTGCGTGATCACTGCTTTTAACTGCGATTTGTTTGTTTTGGTTCTGGTGTTAACTAAATGATAGGGTCGCATCGTATTTGGGATTTTAGAAAATTTCCCGTGGCAAGAATTTAAGAAATAATAAAATAAAATAGAATATTTTAAACATTATCGAATACAGTTCGGTTCCGGGCGCGTACGGGCGCGCAAGTCGTTGGGCGGTGTCGGTTTATGGCTTGTAACATGTAAGTAGATTCGTTGCTATTCATACGTTGTCATTCATAGGACAACTTGAGGCGTGCTCATCTCTCCGGCACCCGCACCTGCGCAGCTCCAGCGTAGCTGCCAACAATTATTACAATTTGACTAACCATTCGCCGGCGTCGTACATGCCGGCTCCGGCTGGCGGCCGTAGTTTCGACTCCGTCACGGACTGCCGCTGGCGCGCTCGCGACGACGGCGAGGGCTCGTACCTGCGCCCGTACGTCCCCGACGGCGGCCCACGCCCCGACCGCGCCGTATATAAGAGTGCCTACTTGTGGGAAGATTCCTCCGATAACAGACGTTTCACGGAGAGAAGAAAAAAAACTGTTCGCTTCGACGGACACGAGGGGGCCGCAACGTTCCCCCGAGGCGGTCGCGACGCGTCCGGCGCTCCGCACGACTGGGCCTCGTTGCGATGGGAGTCCGAGAGGCAGACGAGCCAGGACTCCGCCACTAAAGATTCGGGCATCGATACCTCTAGCACTTTTACTTCCAGTGAAGACTCGAACAGGGGTGATTGCCCTAAGGTATATAATAATCATTGCACATTTTTGTACTATCGGTACTTAGCTTGCTTTTAAATCAGGAAATTTCCAATATACCATTGTTATATAAATTTGCTAGTATAGGTTAATATGAATAAATGGTATATACATACTTATTTACGTTAAAACAAATATGTGATACTAATGTGCCATAGATTATTTACTCGCCCTAAAAGAATGACATATTTACATGTAATATCAAATTCAAAATATAAACCTGAGGTAGGTATATAACTGGATTATAAGATAAGACATATTTGTGTTTGGCTGCAGCATGATTGCATTGGCAGGCATGTCTCGTTCTAAGTGTGCACTTTCGTTACTGCGACACACTTCTAGCCAAATTTGCTAATTACTCATCATTTTTAAAGCGTCCCAACGACTTTACCTGAAATATTCCTTTTCTAACAGTTTCCACTGAATTGGCAAGTGTCAGCCGACGGTACTCGTATGGTGGGACACATGGTATTACGCAAAGCTGTTGTGGAAGGCAACTCGCACTCCTCAGCAGCGATTCTAGGACTGAAAGTAGTAGGAGGCAAGATACTGTCGGATGGTACGCGTGGTGCTATTGTTGAAAAAGTCAAGAAAGGTTCCATTGCAGATTTGGAAGGACAGCTACGTATAGGTTATTACAATTTCTTAAACCAAATAAAAGTTAACTTAAAAAAAGATTTAAAAAGTATTAAAACCTACATTATATAAAATATGCCTATATATTTAACACAATTTAAACAAAAATATTGGCGGTATATAAAATTTACGCATTCATGTAGGCGACGAAGTTTTACAATGGAGTGGGGTTCCACTTCAAGGGCGCAGCGCTGATGAGGTTGCAGCGATCGTGGCTAACAGCAAACATGACTCTCATGTAGAGCTTGTGGTCTCCCGCCTGTTGGCACCATCTCGACCCGTGCAGTCTTGGAGAGCTCACAAAGGTCAGTTCATAGCTCATTTGATTTTGAATTGGACTTCATGATTAATAACGTAATTTTTTGTTGTTGCCGATTGCAATACTAAAAGGATGGCAAAAGTATCTTTTATTGTTGTTTTGAACTACTAACAAGGGGAGTTTTCGATTACATACGCGTTTAAAAACGCATATATCGTTAAGCCTTCAAACTATATTTATTAGTAGTTTAAAAGAGCGATAAAAACATTTGTGATTTTTCGCTTTTGATACTTTATCTAAGGACCTACCTACCTACTTTTAGGTTCTCTTAAGGTGAGCTTATTGTATTGTACTTACAGAAGTGTACACTGAAATTATGGGGGGATGTGAGAAGCCCAGTGTACTAGTGACGTCACCGGGTTCTCCAGACATGCATTCACGGCGACGCTCCGCGCGTCACAACCATCACAATGTCAGTGTGACCGGGCGCATTCAGGTACCTCTTCTATATACATATTTCTATTGTTTTTACGGATATCTTTATCTAGGATTACCTATATCTAGGATTCAATATTTATATAACTTTATTTTTATATAAACAGCTCAAAGTTTACTTCGACATTCCGGCACTGCAGCTTCTAGTGACTGCGGTGTCAGCCAGCGGTTTAAGTCCAAGACCAGATGGCTCGACACGTTGCCCTTACGCTAAAATCTTCTTACTGCCTGATAAAAGCGAGAAGAGTAAACGCCGCACTAAGACCATTGCTAATACTTTAGAACCAAGATGGAATCAAACGTTCGTGTATTGTGGAATAAGAATAACTGACATCAAAAAACGAACATTAGAGGTGAGTTTATTCACGTCATCCACACACTCTTCTTGACAAATCAGTTCATAGCATAGTAGTGTCAAAACACTACTATATAAATTGTAAAAATCATTCGATCACTATTTTCTTTTATAATAAACTAGCGGCCCGACCGCGGCTTCGCCTGCGTGAACTACGTTATTATTAACTTCTGTCTCCATGAGTACCTACGTCCTATAAGTGACGTGTAAAATTTGAGACTCCCTAGCATTTGTAGTAACGAAGTTTCATACAAATTTTCAACCCCAAAAACAACCCCTTAGAAGTCGATATTGCAAATTCCTTAGTCCTTAGTCTTAGCAAGCACCTACGTCCTATAAATAACTCCTATGCAAAATTTGAGATTCTTAGCACTTGTAGTTTCTGAGATTTCGTGTTGAGTGAGTGACCTTTCGATTTTATATATATAGATAGACTAAGATAACTAGTGCTTACATAATTAATCCGCTGTTGGTAATACATATTTTTTATTTGTTAATAGGTAACCGTATGGGACTTAAATAGGTACGGTCCCAATGACTTTCTTGGGGAAGTGTTACTGGATCTTGACACCATTTTAATGAACCACGAACCTAACTGGTATATCTTAAAACCTCATGAAGAGTCGGGATATAGTGTAAGTATAGATACATCTTAAAAAAAATTTCGTTTAAAATTTATAAGAATAGTTGTGCTAGTAAAAATTATCTACGGACTTTATCTACGGACCATCGATTTGTCTAGATATTTCCTTTTAAGACCTATCTAAAAGCCTACCCTACTTAGCCTACCTAAAATCTGATTTATATTTATGATTCGTAACAATATGCTTATGGCTAAGCAGAGGTATCGGGACGACGAAATAGACGGGGAGCATCTTTCTCCGCCGTCAACGTCAACGTCACGTCTCTCTGACTCGGACACTCCTAGCGAGTGTGATCTGCGCAGACACCATTCACTATCCAGCCTCGCCTCCAGCTCCAGTCCGCCACCGCCACATGAGGTAAAAACAATAAGCAATTTTAATCTAACAAATCTAATTTAAATCAAAGAAAAATTTGATTTGAAATTAATGTGATGTAAATTGTTCCATTCGTCCAATAGATATTTAGTCGGATAAACTTCCGTTTGACGTTTCAAAAATTTATGACTTCTACAAATATATATATACATTTCATATAAATCAATCCTTAAATAACTTTGCATTGGTCTAATTATAATATACCCTTATTGACATAGATTGAAGGAACAAGATGCAGTCGACGAGACATGTCGCCAGCGGGCCGTGTACGAACAGCCGGCATGGCGAGGGAACGAGTGAGTTTATGTGGCTTTCCCATTAAGTATATTTAGTAAAATATGAATATTAAACACAAACGCAAACACACAGACAGACAGTTAGGTATATAGACAAACAATTTAAAAAAAAAAAAACATTTTTAGGGCTCTATAACATTGACAAATGTCCCCAATACTAAATTTTCTCATTTTTCCTCCATACACAGACAGTGTTCATATACAATTTTAAAATACGTTAGTTAACATAGTATATATATACTTAAGTATATAGTAAATGTAAGTAACGTGAAAATGACTATAAAAAGTAATAACGACGTTATTGTAGAGCGGGTACGTGGCACGGTCGCAGTCCGCCGCGGGCGGGCGAAGCACCTCGCCGCGCCGCTCGCTGTCGCCGCCCGCGTCCTCCGCGCGCTACCCAGGTCACCCCACACACCGTCACCCACACATATGCTCATGTTGCTGTATCTGATAGCCTAGCCTTCTGATAACGATAACTATAGTACCTTTGAAAGCATCTCAAAACCCACGTAATACATAGTGTTACTATATCTGTTCTATGAATGGTATTACCATGTAGGTTTGTGGTGTCTGGCTGCAATCTTATTGGGTTTATTTAAAGCAAGTCATTTTTCCTTTCAGACTTATAGATTTTTAAGGTAATGGTTTCTGACGCTTTGTTTGTATGCTGTAAATTTTGAACCCATAAATGTTACTGTTCTAACACATTTCTTTGTTAGTCCTGGTCAGTTACACAATTTGAGCATATTTGAATTACTGAGTGCCCTAATGTACCTATATATATTGTTATTTAATGCCTGGTTGGTGCTGGTACGTATCGATGTATGTATGTGTCGAACTTTTGATGATGTATTCAAATGTTTCTCTTTCCCGATCGTAGTCTTACAGTTTCGCTTGGAATAGTACAGTTTTGTTTTCGCGGAATTGTTGGACTACGGTCCCTGGACGGGCCGCGGAGTGGACCGACCCCGCACGGAACACGTCGCGACTTGCACCTATCGATCATCACTTTACTGCCACTTACTGTTCTACCTTCCTGTCATTTTTGTTTCACGCATCTCCGACCTCGTCCTCTACCCACACGCTAAATTTATATATCATTATTCCATATTAACGCAATGTCAAAGAGTTCACAGTATTAATAATTGCATGCTTTTCTACTTTTATTATTCTCTTTCAAGGGCAGCCTTCGTAAGTTGATTCACTTATTTGTATTCTGTGTATTACATTGTCTTGATAATTAATTAATTGATGTCACTTATCATAAACCTAATAAGCATATAATTATTCGGTGCAGTATTTGAAATAACGTTTCTTAAAAAGTTGAATTCAAAGTAAATAATATCGTTTGTGACATCAAAAATTAAAGTCAGAGTAATACTAAAGTGTGGAAAGCAGCGTACAATATATTACAGTGTGCGAGGAGCGAGGTGACACGAGGCTGCCGACACACGCGTACGCGCCACGGTTTCAGTCGCGCTCCGCCACCGCCACCCCAACCACTAGCCCCAAGAAGCGGCAGCTCCCGCAAATTCCACACCAGGTACTTACCACACATACTTCTCGCTAGGCTATAGACAAATGTCCTTTGGACAATTGAAAAAACACACACCAATCAGAATATAATGTAGTTTTGATCATGGAGCTTAGAAATACGGATCGGGTTGATCCGTGCCCACTAAGAACTTTCCTAAGTTAAAAATTGCCGAAATTAAAAAAAAAAACATTTCCACGAAAATTTAAACTGTTCCAAGCTAAAGTTTAGGCTCCTCCTATGTTTAGATACACCCATGTTTTTGGTAACTTTTAACGTTAACAAATTTAACAACATGATAAAAGGTTGCTTCTACTGTTTGCTTATAACATATGACTTGGCGCAGCAGAGTGGGCAGCGGGCGATGCGCGCGCAGGTGTCGGCGGACCTTGAAGAACGTAAGTGGATCGCCCCGCACCACATTGGCGCCACACTTACCTACCGCAGCACGCCACAAGGTCAATACATCCATACCCTCACTTGCTACTTCGTCATCTGCAAAGCCAACAACGGTGTACCGATGCTCCCTCGCATTGGTGTCTTACAGAAAATTCATTGGAAATTGCATTTGAATGAGATAAAAATTATATTATCTTAAATGTGGCGACAATATCTCCAAATGTGTTCAAAATTTGGAGAAAATGGCAAATTGATTTTTTTTTACACATATTCCCACATACATACTATCGAAACTACAACATTCATATAGTTAAAAACCCTGGCAAACTGTGAGAGTTTCTGCAAAAACTTAAAAGACATTACAATTACACCCTGTATGATGTAAGTACTACTAATCAAAAAACAGAAAATTGTATAAACACTGCTTAATTTATAGAATATATTCAATTTTAGATTAGAAAACACAAAAAAATAGGTACATGTAGATCTAGCCAAACTTTGTATTAACAGGGCCTTATTTATGACGAAACTGGGAGCTGATATATATCACTTGTATTTAGTATTTTACATTATAGATTTAAAAAAAAAAGTCGAATTGATAACCTCTTTTTCTTCTAGAAGTCGGTTAAATAAACTTTTCACCTTTTGGTACTGCTCTATCCTAACAATCTTTAAATTTGGCCCTGCATCAGTCAAGAACCATAACTCTTACATACCTATTCAAAAACAAACTTGCTCTTTTTCATTCATTAATAGTTAATACAGACATACATACAACTCCGGTTAACATGGCAACAAGATGACAGTTTAATTGTTTGATTTTTGTATTTGTAACACAAGCTTTATTTTTTTTATTTTCAATGTTTATTTGATTATATAATTTTATTTAAAAAAAATAGGTACACGCATTTTTGGTAAAAATGGATTATTTTATACTAATCATTATTAAGATTTAAATTAAATTAGTTAATTGTTCAATCAAGCTGTTTTTTGAATCTGTAAACTGTCAGAGCCGCGCCTATGATAACTGGATTATATACATTACTACTTAGGGTGGGAGAGACACTATGCCGGGTTGTCGGACTCAGAGCTGGCGCGAGGCGGCGGCTGGGCGCCTCGGCGCCGCCTCTCCCCAGACGCGACGGCTGCAGACTCTGACCTGGAGTCTGTCGCTTCCGTCACTTCTAGTGCTTTCAGCACGCAGTCTGAACGCCCACGTCCCACGAGGATGCTAAGGTGACAGACTAAATTTTATTTGGCCTATTCGTAAACCTTTTCTCTAACTTTTGAACTTCTCTCAAAATTTTTCTTTATATAACTGTCAATACTATTCAGAATTTTAAATTTATTATGAATATTATAACCTCAGACTTCATACAATCACAGATCAACTTCTCATAATATACGCTTAAAGATTTTTTACTTTTGCCTTATTCATTATAGAACGTAATTGTACAACTACTTAGTATGTAAAACAATAAAATTGCATGAAAAATCAATGTCGTTATTGGTTGCTTCCATACTTTCCAGCCGGATGCAATCGCTTCCCGTTTACAGCACTTCCCATTGCTTTGACCCTGCTCTCGAATATCGTTACGACTCGCCTACTGAAAATATTAAAAGTGAATATGACAAATATAACGATCGTCGCACATCAACTGTAAAGACACATCATTCATATCCCGTCCGTCGCCACCGCCGTTCACTAGGTCGCAGTCGCTCAGTTGGTACCTATTCCAGAACTTTCTCTCACCCTATCACATACGAGGGATTCTGTAGTAACCCTAAGAGTCAAGGACAGTGTTATAGTACTGACCATATTTCCCAAAATTTGAAACACGGTGTTTGTTTCTCTGGCAAAACGGATATATATGGTACGCAGGAATATGAAACATACAAACCATACAAATCATCCAAACCACGCGTCCACAAATCCTCTATAAAAAAGAAAGTTCAAATACGACCAACTGCCTCATGTGAAGAATATGATGGAAATGACCACCAATTTATCGAAACAAATGTAAAGCAAAAGAGATCTCTGAATGTAAATAGTATAAAAGTATATCACTTAAGAACCTTACCTGATACTCCGATTAATAACACTACTGACGAAAGACTTAGTGTAACCCCATACGATTCAGATACATTATTAAATGATAGCTACAGCCACCATTATCACGGGTATGCTAGTGATGATAGTATTCCTGAAACAGCGATACACATATTTAATAATAAACAAAAATCTTTAGACATTGAACCATATATTGTACATCAAGGTGTAACGACTAGTCCAAGAGTTGATGATACTAATAAAAGTTTCCATTCTTGTCCCTTTATAAAAGACATTGATAGTAAAACTTACTTGTCGCTAGATTTAAGATCAAACTATAAAAATAAACAACAATTTGAGGCTTGTGAATTTAAAGGTACAAGTAACAATTATGACTTGGATCATGTTAGACGTAACCAGAAAAATTGTAAGTTTTATAAAATTAATAAAAGCCATTCAGAATCAGTACTTTCTATTTGTAGCTCATCTGCTCAATCCAAATGTATTACACCTGATGAAAATATAACCATTTTTAAAACAGTGACTTCTTTGTCAAAACACAATACAATTTCTGAAAAAATGTTCACAAAAGACCCAAAACATCATGGTAACTTAAAACCCTACACTCCTCGTTGCATGCCATCAAACAACCACGCTTTTGATCCTTCATTTCGTATCGCTAAATCCTATCGTTTAGTCCAAGATTATAGTAAAATGGCTAATTCTTTATCTGTTGGTCTTTCTCCCACGAACCTCGGCTCGCCCTGTGGTCTGCTTACATCCGTCGCCCCGCATTTACCACCCGATGACACTCATCACAAAACTACCGAAGCGACGACATACCCACCTGATGATGCTGTCTCTACGCAACCTGAACATTCAAATGCGCCACATCGCGCGCCTAACTGGGAATATGACGATGCAAATAATGAAAAAATATGCACGTCTTTGAAAAACAACGACGACCCTAATGATATAAAAACCAGTAATGACTATGGAGGGCGAGAAAATGGACGCAACCATGGTCAACAGCAAACTCTTGAGAGACGAGAATCGCGAAGAGGGCAATTTACTCGCAGCCTTAGTAATACAGATGCTCCTGATGAAAAAGCAGGTATGTCCTCATTTTGTCTATCATATTTTATTAATCAACATAAAATTCTTAAATATTTTTTCTATGAAAAAAAATATTACATTTTTTAATAATGTATGAGTAGCTAGTTAAAAAATTACTATTGTTTGCAAAAAGATGGAAGCCTCAGCGATACTGCGCTCAGTGGGGCTAATGAAATAGAAACCGTGACTGACGACGTTCTTCTAAAGGCTGAACCGAGGGATTATTTCGGTCCTGGTATGGGGAAGAAGAGTAACTCAACATCACAACTCTCCGCAACAGGTATGACAAAAATTACTATTTTCCCTTAAAAATTAACCGATTAGTTGATATATTGTTATAAAACTTTTTATTTATAGCCTATTNCTACCGAAGCGACGACATACCCACCTGATGATGCTGTCTCTACGCAACCTGAACATTCAAATGCGCCACATCGCGCGCCTAACTGGGAATATGACGATGCAAATAATGAAAAAATATGCACGTCTTTGAAAAACAACGACGACCCTAATGATATAAAAACCAGTAATGACTATGGAGGGCGAGAAAATGGACGCAACCATGGTCAACAGCAAACTCTTGAGAGACGAGAATCGCGAAGAGGGCAATTTACTCGCAGTCTTAGTAATACAGATGCTCCTGATGAAAAAGCAGGTAAGCCTTCATTTTGTCTATCATATTTGAGTATTTTTTTCTATAAAAAATATATAACATTTCTTATTAATGTATGAGTAGCTAGTTAAAAAATTACTATTGTTTGCAAAAAGATGGAAGCCTCAGCGATACTGCGCTCAGTGGGGCTAATGAAATAGAACCCGTGACTGACGATGTTCTTCTAAAGGCTGAACCGAGGGATTATTTCGGTCCTGGTATGGGGAAGAAGAGTAACTCAACATCACAACTCTCCGCAACAGGTATGACAAAAATTACTATTTTCCCTTAAAAATGAACCCATTAGTTGATATATTGTTATAAAACTTTTTATTTATAGCCTATTTTTATAGAGTAACGAAAAGTTCTGTCACAAAGCAGATAGCGCTTTAATATATTAGGCGGAAGAAAATGTAAGTAGAAGAAACATGAAGCAATTGTACCATCTACTAAGTAATGTGTTGATCGACAGGACGAAAAAGAAGGTTAGGTTTCGGTAAACGAGGGAAAAATTCGTTTACTGTTCAACGCAGTGAGGAAGTGGTCCCCGGGGAAATGCGCGGGGTACCAGGAGTATCACGAGCCTCGTCCGCCTCAAGCGAGAACGACGACGACAGGTTGGCGACGCTAACAAAAGCCCGATGTTGACACAATAGTGGGCCTCGAGGCGGTAGTTCTCGCGTCGGGGATACGTTAACCTGTTGTTAACTTCGTTCGCTTTAGCCAATGTTAGGAGACATATATCTAGAAATAAGACGTCAGCTATAAATAACACAGCATGCCAGGAGTCATTCATAGATGTGCGATGTCGCTTTGCAGAGTCGGCTACGTAGAGCTTTTACCGGTGCGTGTAATTGGCATATAAGCGAGCGAGTACGATAAATGTCCATCTAAATTTACTAAATTATATATATTTATCGATTTACACAATATTTTCTTATTTTATAATTTTATTTATATTTTCTCTTAAATTCAGTTTAATAAGGCCTTTCTACCACTCATTTTAAAATTAAAATTTATATAATATGTAAAAAAAACTACCATTAATAAATTAATAAAATACAGAAAAATATGTACATATTATGAATTTCTTGGCAAAAATTCCGGATGCAACGGAACAGGTCGACTGTTCGTAAACCAGCGCACCCTGGATTTTTGACAAATGAATAATTGGCATGAATGTTCGACGGGTACTGAATGTTGCGTGTAGAGGGCGGGGGCGGGGGCGGTAGCGGCGCCCGCCGCAAGCGCTCCGGGCCCACCTCCTTCCAGCGCTCGCACGAGGTGTGCACCAGCCTCGTCTCCATATCTAGCTCGGAGGGATCCTCGTAAGTCGCTCGCTCGCTCGTCCGCAGACATCTATGTGCATCGATGTGTTCGCGACTTCTCTCTAACCCTCTTAATGCCTTCGTCTTGACGCATGATGATGTATTTTATTGGTGTTTTTCACTTCACTTACACACGTGTCTCTCCACGTGTTTTCACAGATATAAATTTTGCACACAAACACACAAATACGTATACACAAAAAATTTACATAATTGTGCTCTTGGCATTTCAAAGTAACTGCAGGTTCTCCAGCGCTTAAATGTTACTGCACGATGTCATTGGTGTAAGTGTTGCCTGAAAGCCTACCGTTTGCACCTTTCTATTCTAAAACATTTTACTTGTAAGTCTCCATTTTACATATATTCCTTTAAGTCATCATACCAACGCATATTCATGCATGCATCACAAATTTTAAGCAAAAGCGTTACAACGTCGTACACATTATAAATATTTGTTAGAATAATTACATATACCTAGGTATAAAAGTAACATTGTATATTTTAGTGTTATAATATTTACTAAAAGAGAGTAGGTAATAATTAATTAGGTATATATAATTTGATTTCAACTATAGTTGAATTAATAATTGCGTTCTATTCTTATCATAATCGTCATTTTGCCTGGATCAAAAGCTCATTACCCTTACAAAAATTTAAAAAAAAATAGTTAAAAAAAAATATCGATATTGCCGCTTTTTAAACGGTTTTATTTAGCTCACCCCGTTTGTTTTTTTCATTAATGTTCTTTTTTTTACTTAGGTATAAATATATAAGAAGAAATAAACATTTCAGAATTACAAAAAAATGCATAGTACATCCATAACGTAAGCAAAATAAAATCAAAACTACTTTTTATTTGCCAATAATTTTGAGGAATCACACCTATGCTTTTTATGTTAATTTAAAACTGTAGATCTTTCTAAGATGACGACATATCGTTATTCGTAAATGATAAAAAAATGCTCAAATTTGAAAATTAATAGTTTTTAAATCTAGGTAACTCTTTTTAGGTCTAGTGTCTAGAATAGAAAATTTTCTTAGTTCTTGATCTACGTCTCTTAACAGGCCTATTTTTTTTCGAACTTCGACTTCTAGATATAGTCTCCTCACTGTAATCCTGACGATCAGTATCTAATAGATGACCGCTCCAAATAACATCTGTAAAACCTAATTTGTATTTGTTGCATCCGAAGACTACCGCCCCTCTCTTCACTACTGTATCAATGTCGTACTTTTTTTTTAATAATCTTTTACCCGTTACTATGATATAGCCCCGCTATTAGTGAAATTCCAAGTGTCGTTAATTCAAGAAATTTTTTACATAACCCTGTTAATAAATCGATGGTAAAATGTCGAATGTAAAAAATTACAAAAATTTTATTGCTTTGAACTACTAAAAATAACAGTTTCTCAAAATGACAAAAAAATCGTTTTTTTATACATGTATATAATCGAAAATACCCTTAGAAGTAATTCAAAACATCAATAAAAGAAATTTGCAATTTTTCACTTTTGATACTTGGGGACCGTCGACGTTTAAGCCAAATACGTTCTTAACGTACGGCACTTGGTTTTTCACTCATTCTATCCAACACAATACTACCAATGCTTATCATACGAATAAAAATAAAAACTTAATTATCTCATTAATATTTTTATTGTCTGTCTCTGCTTTTAAAATATATGTATCAAAAATAAAAGTAAGTATTTATATTTTCTTATATACTTAACTATAATCTAATGTGGAAAGTATTTGCATTGTCGCTCGAATATCTTTTTTTAAAATTATTTTTTGAGTCTCTGTAAGACAATGTAATTTTAAATACAATATTGGCAACGTACAGGTGGTCGCCTGGAATGCGAGGGTCAGGGTCTTCTGAAGGAGGTGGATTATCAGACTTTATAGACGGACTTGGCCCAGGCCAGCTCGTTGGGAGACAGCTACTTGGTGCCCCGACTTTAGGCGACGTGCAGCTCTCTATTGTGTACCAAAAGGGCTTCCTTGAAGTAAGTGACTTTAAAAGTGTGTTCAAACCAAAGTTCTCAAATAAAAAAATTAAATTGTTTAATGATTGTTATGTATTAAGTTTTTATTATAAGCGCC
The DNA here is from genome assembly GCA_036379175.1 of Heliconius cydno galanthus. Taxonomy (NCBI): domain Eukaryota; kingdom Metazoa; phylum Arthropoda; class Insecta; order Lepidoptera; family Nymphalidae; genus Heliconius; species Heliconius cydno. The sequence continues at coordinate 187,195 of JAKRZM010000164.1, read as the reverse complement.
ACAGGTTGTGGGTTCGATTCCCACTCGTGGAAATGAAATGTTTGATCATTTCATTTTTTTCGCCCTGGTGTCAAAGCAAAACGCGACGTTGAGTTCCACAACTTAACACACAATGTCTCTCAGACTTCGATGGAAAATGGGGAACGAAGTGTCTTAACATTAGGCTCCCTTTGCCTACCCTGATGTGTCCGGGATACTGCGTGAAATAATCAATATCATAATATAGGTGGAAGTGATAAGGGCGCGGGGCCTGCAAGCAAGACAAGGTAGCCGCACGCTGCCGGCGCCCTACGTGAAGGTGTATCTGGTGAGCGGGAAGCGATGCATCGCCAAAGCGAAGACGAGCACGGCGCGACGCACGCTGGACCCGCTCTACCAACAAACACTCACCTTCAGGGAAAATTTTAAGGGATGCATTTTGCAGGTGAGTCATTAAATCCTACTACCAATATTGTAAACGTGAAAATTTATGGATATGGAAACAGTCAGTTCATACAGTAATATAGCTTATACTTCAGAATAATGCATAGGCACATAATAATTTTACTCGCTAGTAATATTTAAATTTAAACTGTTTGAAACAAAAATTATTAAAATCGTGAGAATGTGTATATTTTAATGTATTTCACTTTGCGATGTCGAATTATTTCTGCTTCTGGTATTATTAATATTTTACTACTCGAGAGAATGAATTATTATTTATTAATATTTTTATTTTTTCGCTCCGGCGCTAAGATAAAAGCCCGGCTGATTTGATTTTTATTTCTGTTTGTAAACAGGTGACCGTGTGGGGAGATTATGGTCGAATCGAGGGTAAGAAAGTGTTTATGGGTGTGGCGCAAATTATGCTGGAAGACCTCAACCTCTCCAACATCGTCATCGGATGGTATAAACTGTTCGGAACCACGTCACTGGTAAACCCTGTAAAAATCTAAATATTCAAACATTTATGTATATGTGTGTAGAAATAGCTTGTGAAAAAAAGCCTTGGCTTTGTCGTCTAGTGGTGTTGAAATATGTTTCAGCCGAAATGTGTTGCGAGTTCAAATCCCAGTAGCGCAACTTGTACTTAAATGATACATCTGACATGGAAATAAAGACGAAAGTTGTAGAAAAATTACTTTATTTCAGCAATGTTTCCTGTGAAGATAAATCATTACATGGATTTTATTTTGCGCATGTCATGTAGTTTTCGCACTTATCCATTGATATATTCAGAATTTTTTTATAACTTTTTTATATCAAGGTAGGGAAAACGTGAGACTGTAAACGTGAAGGTTCTGGGTTCGAGTCCCACTCGGGGAAATTAAATATTAGTTAATATTACCATATCTTCACCCTGGTGATGAGACAATTTGCGGCGTTCAGGAATATGTAACGCTGCTATCAGTACAAGTGTAGGCATGTCACACTCATCAAAGCTCAGCTTAGACCTCGCAGACTGTACACAATTAGAAATAACTAAACTTATTTTGTTTCAGTAACAATGCGGCACTGACCGAGTGGGTTCGACAAACTTATATCAACAATAAAAATTAACTTTGTCCAAAAATACATTTAGTGATACCGCTTTAATATCATGATAAACTGCATAACTTTGAACATAGGAAATTTTCTATAAGACGAAAGTTATATTATGTAAATTATTTGTAACTTTTTTTTGGAATGCCTACCGGAGTTTTGAATAGATAGCATTTTATAGCAAGAAAATAAAATGTATAGTGTACTCAATAATAATATGTAATTAAGTATTAAAAGCCAAATGCAATATCTATTTTTATTTCCCTAGTCCTTTCTGCTTAAGATATTGTTTAGTGAACATACTTTAAAAACTATTTTTATATATAAGATAATTATGCTATATTTAAATATATCAAAGTAACAACTACTATTGGTTTTTTGTTTCTATTATAATCTAAATAAATTTAAATAATATATATATTAAAAAAAAAATTCTAAAAAATCATGTTTATTCTCAGCAAGATATTTTATATAACAGATATAATTTTGCACTTATTCTATTTAAATGAATACTTACACAACATCCTATCAGTCACTTATTGCGTTTTAACAATAAAATTAGTCAAACTATATCTATTAAACACGTCACACACGAACGTCGTCCAAGATTTACAACAATATTGAAAAATATAATTCTATTTGTGAAATGTATACTATAAAAGCGTGCTATAGCACGAGGTGTCGATAGTCGATACATTAGGGGCCGTACATAAATTACGTCACACATTAAAATTAGGGGGTTACGAAGTATGACAAGACGTAAAAAAGATACTAATTTTCATAACAGAAAATTAGTATCTTTCTTTGCTCACTTTCATAACACTGTTCTAATTGAACTTACTTACGATAGGGGTCTCAGCTGTCACCAGGACAAAAGGGGGGGGGTAAAAAAACAAAATTTTAGTATGAAGTGATTTATGGATGGCCCATTATTATATGTACTCTAAGTGAAACCACATAATAGTGATTGAAAAGAACGTTAGTGCATCAATTGTTTGGGTTGTTTGGACGGCGACGCGCCCGGCAGCCGTCCGTCGCCCGCTCTTTTTACACCTGTTGATTTTATATCTGAAAAAAAAAAAGATATATTTTTAGATGCTTGCAAACCTTATATGTTTATACGGAATATATGGTTATATTTCGCTCTGGTACCAAGCGCAAAAGCGCAGCGATGATTTCCACAATTCAAAGCCTCGAAAATTCGATCAGTGGGAAACGGAGTGTCTTAACACTAGGTTCCCTCTGCCTACCCGAAGTAAAATATTACCTAAGCAATATGACAGTGTGTTACATACCTTGCAGCCACCTGACCTGCGTGGCGGGCCCGTATCCCTTGTCGTTGCGCGCGGCGATGCGGAATATGATGGCGGGCTTGGTGGAGGAGTCCACGTGCGCCGCGCCCAGCGACGCCTGCCCCACCACGCACGTGTTCGCCTTACCGCAGTACACACGCACGAACGCCAGCTGCGACTTGGCCGCCTCCTGAAAACAAATATATTATTGCTACTAATACAAAATGCTGCACTACGACGGCCCGGCAACTTCTACTTTTAGTTTTATATTTTTAAGCGCTGGAAGGTAAAAAAAGGAAGGTAAAGGCACAATCATCTCCCGAGTATGAAGTGATTAATGACTTTGAACGAGAATCTGTTGTCAGGTATAAAGCGAGAAGATAAAAAAACTGACCTGCATGATTTTATTTGCAGGAATGCAGCGACACAATGTCTAACTATAAACACGACGGTTGTGGGTTCGATTNAAATCCCTTCTTAGTGGATGTCCAGATTACGAAAGTAAACATCTGTCCAAATTTCACGTTTTTACCATCAGCGTACCTCAGTCTTACCTCAGTCAGTGAGGACAAGTCCTTTTATATATATAGATTAATGACTTTGGACGAGAATCTGTTGTCAGGTATAAAGCGAGAAGGTAAAAAACTGACCTGCATGATTTTATTTGCAGGAATGCAGCGACACAATGTCTAACTATAAACACGACGGTTGTGGGTTCGATTCCCACTCAGAGTAAAAAAAATATCATTTATTGCAGTGAGTTCCGCCACTCAACATGCAATGACTCAAAAATTTAGCGAAAACTAAGGAACAGAGTGATAGATCACTAGAGTATCTGTCTCCCGGCTATATGCGGCGATACTGACCTTAGGTTGTGAATTAGACCTGACAGCTAAATAAACAGAGTATTCGAAGATGCCCTCCGCGGCGACCTGCGGCGGCTCCCACGACAGATGCGCGCCCTCTGCCGACTTGGAGATCTTGATGGCGGATGGCGCGCCCGGGAACCCTGGCAGACACGTCTTGAACGCCGACTCCTGTCGTATTTATTTATTACGTTACCATTTGTAAATATAAATACACAATTAAATATTCACATATTAACAAAAGCTTAAAAAATTTAAGACTAAAAAAGAATCTAAACTATTTTAACTAGATTCGCATTCGAAAACATTTTGCACGCGCATTTTAAACCCTAATTAATAGAACTAACAAACTTTACACTAATGTGAGGGCTGACAGTCTAATCCTGTTAAAATAGTTTCATTTCAAAAAAGTTTTTATTATCTATTAAAATAAATACACGCTGTTATTATATTAAAATTCATACCTCGCTGTAGTCTCCTCTACCACACGAATTAATGGCTGCAATTCTGAATTTATAAGCTGTGCCGTGTTCCAGCGGAGTTGTAGGTATTCCAGTTAAGTCGGGTAAACTATCTAGAGATAGATTCGACAGATCTACGTTTGGATCAGATATGTAATTTTGTACCTGAAAATTAGTACAGTGTATTTAACATTACAATATTATTTATCATTTATTGAGTTCGTGTCAGATCGGAAGTGTCTTAATGGGGAATGGAGTGTCATAACTCTAGGTTCCCTCTTCCTACCCTACAGCATATAGCGTGTAACTAAACAAAAAGCAACAATATTAATTGCAATTAGCAATTCGCGAATATATGGCTGTATTTGGTATTTTAAAAGAGTTATATGGACCGTTTATTTTGAGAGTGGTGTAAGTCCATTTTCTTTTGTTTCGAGAAAATTGAAGGTTAGTATGTCGATGATTATGCAATATAATATAATATCATTTACCGACTGATTTTAAGTTGTTCAAAACATGGGTTTTTTTTTAGAAATTAAACACGGACTAGTTATATATTAAAAAAATACATTTAATTAAGCATGAATTACGTGATAGCTCATTTTTGGAAAAAATGGACTTACACCACTTTCAAAATAAACGGTCCATATAAAAATATATCTTACTGTGAATGTTGTTCCTTTAACAAGACCAACTGTATACCAAACATCCTCTTCATTCTGTGGTTTGGGTTCTTCAGGCTCTGCCTAAAAGAAACAATAATCATTTTATAATATTTATAAAATTAAGATAGTAACAACTGTGTAAACAAACTAATCATTTGTAGATAAAACATATTCAGACAGCAATTATTTTAAGTTTTATGGTTATATTAACCTGGGATTTACTTTGAGGCTGCAGTGACCACATCACCCTTAAAAAGGTAAAGCGCGGCGTTGAGTTGCACCAATCTGCCACACGTAATTTTCAGTCACTTTAACACTAGGTTCTTTCTACCTGCCTTGTTATATTCGGGCATTCTATATTGCAGCATGTTGGTTAAGAAAAAGAGAAAAATAAGTAATATCACATAGGACACCTTCTCGTGGTGGTGCAGCGCGGCGCTGGCGAGCGTGGCGAGAGCATGCGCGGCGTCGGTGGGCGGCAGCGGAGGCGCACCATTGGCGGCCGCCGCGCCTGAGCTGCTCACCGCGCCCTCGCCCTCGCCAGCACCCTCCCCGCCCTCCGCCCGCACTCCCCGCGCACCTCGCGCGCCCGACGACGACACCCCCGCGCCGCTCTCCTCGCCTGCAACACCCACTTTGTAGCTTGCCATGTCTTACCAAATCAAAACTATAGAGACGGCACATCTGACTGTAAATGCAACGGTTGTGGGTTTGATTCTCACTCAGAGGAATAAATTATTATTTTCTCAATCTGAAAGCAAGAGCAATTAAAGGAAAATAAATAATTTCATGTTCACAATTTGTAACGAAACAAGCACTAAATGAATGATCCAAGATTTATAAGTATGATTTGATTTGATTAATGTAACTAGTTATAGTTAAAATTAAATTCCTTCTTTTTCCCATTTTATTATATACTACTTGTTAGCTACCATTTTAGTTATAAGTTAGTACATATATAGGTAAAATTATTTTAATATATTTTTTATACTCCACTATATGTATATATACACAGCAAATTTGTATAATAATACTAAATTTTAGTTAACAAATTTAATTATAATATTCTACCTTGAAGTAGATTAGGCGATAGTAAAGCTGATCCATTAGCAGTCATAGTGAGGAGAGGCATGGAGTCACTGACAGAGGGCATTGTGTCAGCCGCACCTTCCATTTCTGATGTGTCAGCATCATTGAATCTAAACAAATCACTTGTATATGATTTTAAATTAAAATTTAAACAAATAAATCACAAAGAAAAAATAATAATAAGTGCTAATCTGTGTTATAATTTTAAAAGAGTTAACACAAACGCTGCAAAAAATACTTTACATTGGATTTGAATAGATAGATTTTAAATAAGACAGTAATATATTATATATTAAAGTACTAAAATAAGAAATGAAAATTTGTAATCTAATAAAATAAAAAGTTATTCAAGTCAAAACGAATAAAAAAAAATGTAATTATAAAAACTAAAAACTCACTCATTGGTCTGTGGCTGTGGCAACACAGAGAAGGAATGTAGTACTGCAGGACCATTAGCAGTTGATGATATCAATGCAGCTTCATTTTGACCACTGCTTGATATGTCTGCTCCACCTTCAGTTGTACTGGAACTGTCAACATTTAATTAGTTTTGTATAAATATCTATTTTGTGTGCCAACTTAACACCGTATGTGCATATAGTATGCAACACAAATAGAACATAGTTGTATGTACAACTATATACTTTTGAATTCGAGACATTGAATGTTGAGTGAAACTCAACATCACATTTTGTCTTATCAATGAAGACATAAATATAATTTATTCTCGAGAGTTAAATGATGGGATTTCAAATCAGAGAATCTTTGTGAATCATCAAATTCACAAAGTTGTTCCTGCTACTCGTGTTAGATATGATAATGAAAAAGTCTTGTCATAGCCTTCTTCAATAAATTAACTATTCAACAAAAGTATTTTTTCAATTTGAACAAATTGTTTCAGAGATTAGCATATTTGACCAAACAAAACCTCCAGCCAAATTCCAAATTTGTATAAAAGTATAGATTATAATTAAAAAGATAAAAAAAATACCTAATGCCTGTACTGAGCACTTCTTGTGCAGCACTGCTTATGTCATTCACATCATCACTACTGGCTACACCTTCACCCCCACCCATATCTTCATCCATTGTACTTGATTCTTCTACAAACAATAATGTATTTAATAAAAACATTTAATTTTGATACTGATAATAATTTAAATATGACATTTTATCAAAATTACCATGAAGCTGTTGTGGAGCAGAGCCACTGCTTCTTACAGTAAAGTAACTGATCTGTGTGGACTTGATTCCGGAGACTCAGGAAAATCAATTATTATCATTTCCTCACTTTGGTAACAACATTTAGTTCCACAACTCAACACACAGTCTTAACAATCTCTAGGAAGTTGGGAATTGAATGTCTTAACACTACATTTTTTTTTGCCTGACATATTTTATACAAGATAAGTAAAAAATTCAAAATCACCATCTTGTATCATAGGTGCATCTGCTTCAATAGGCATTGCTGAACTTATAGACTGATCTGGAGATTCTTCTTGATTGGGATCAATTCCCTGACCATCCCCTTCTCCTTCACCACTATCTAAACCTGGATCTTTTAACAGAGGCTCCATATTTTCTTCTTGGGGGGAGTTATCTTCAGTTTCAGCCTGTAAATTTAGATATTTATTATTGCATATAATTAACATTTTTTAAAAACAATTTATTATATCAACATATTAACAAAACTTTAGATCTTATTGCAATTATTAAGGACCTCATTTTTTTAAATAATATCAAAATTAATACTTTTTTAAATAACAATAGATTCCTTTCATTTATAAGTTTTAAAAATACTTTTCTGAAAAATATGTTAAAATTATAATGTAATATTTATACTTACAGGAGTAGACAAGCAATTATCCCCTATATATGCTGACTCATCGACTGTCCCTGGGGTAGTGTCATCTATATCCATCTCTTCTTCTGCTTCTGCATTATCTAAAAATGTAGTTATAAATGGTATATTCATTTAAAATTATCAGTTTCTACCTAAATGAAAATCAGGTTAGCAGAATGATAATTATGGGTGTTAGTTTATGGTGAAGGTTGACATAATCTCCATCTTCTGATTACCTTGCTCTTGTACAGGTTGTTCTTCATTTTCTTGTTGATCGCCAGGTTCAACATCCAAAACATCACTGCTACTTGAAGGAGCACCCCCATTTGTAGCTACATGCAATAATATTGTTCCTACATATTATTATCTATATATAAATATATCTTAAAGCATGATGTGGATTATCAAAATCAAAGGTTTAAAATATACTTATCAGGTAAGTATAAGAAATATAAAACTAAAATATATGCTATAAATAATAAAATAAATATTGCTTTTAATAAGAAAATAAGAATGTAACATACTTAAATAATTTTAGATAAAACAAACACACCTCCATTATCTGCAACCGGGAGAGCTTCCGACTCATCTGGAACTATATTATTAACTGCATCATCTCCAATTGCTTCTACAGGATTGTCGCTCATAGGGGAGATTTCCGCGCCATCGGGAACATCACCGTGCAGAGCAGAGTCTGATTCCATTGTAAGAGAAAATGACTAACAATTTTTATTATACACGAATAAACATTGAATTATATCAACTAATAAGGAATATAATACAACATGTTTGAAATTATTAATAAAAATTAAATTTATTTGACAGTTAGCAAAGACAGTCCATAGTGCCAAGCCAACTCGGCGTCATATTGTATATTTTTTTAATATGCCTTAAAAAAATATTGTCCATGACCACAATATCTACAGCCTTAAATTTTGATATCATTCTAATAAAAATATCTTAATAGTATTATAAACTATAATTATATATACTCATATCATAATACTGTGTAAAATATACAACATTTACGATTAGACTGTATATCAGTATATTATTTACAAGTAATTATTACGTTTTGTAACGTAAATTCATATTATGACATACAATTTGACAAGTCAAGTTCTGCTTTTGATTGACAAAATTTTGTGGTTATTGTTAAATATTGTTCATATTTATTACATAAACGAAGTAGAATTGAATTGTAAAAGTATTATTACAAAAACATCAAAATATACAATAAGTAATCAATTTTAATAAAAATCAATTTAGTAATAATACTTCATAACCACTACGTCGTTTTATACTAAAGTAGATAAAGATAGTTATATAAAAAATTAAATCAGCTTCAGCTGTATCCCGCACACAGCAGGGTAGGCAGAGAAGACCTAGTGTTAAGACACTCCGTTCCCTACTTTCTGCCGAAGGAGGCATCTGGAGGCATAGGGTGTGGAGTGGCAGAACTCAACACCGCTCTTTGCCTCGACACCAGAATGAAGAAATACCGTCGGGTTAAAGTCACACCTTGTGCCGCTGCGCCACATCGGCCTCTTATTTATTTACTTAGATTTTCATAAATAAAAAATGATTGTAATTAATATACTTTTTTAATAAATTTAATACAAAATTACAGATAACTACCACAATAATTTTAAAAAATGTCACATAACAGCAACAGCAATAACAATGAAAAACCAGGTGATGGGATTCGTTCTATGAGATCAACAACAGCTTTTAGAGTTATTAATTTTGAATTATATGCTAAACCGGTATGTAAGATTTCCTTTTAATAAAAAATATTTTAAACTTTACTTTTTAAACTGTTTTGATTAGAAATGTTGTTTTTTTTAATTTCAGAATATAGTCATAATGACAATTGGCCTTACATGTTTTGGTCTAACTTTAGGATACATAGCATATATGAGACAAAAATATGAATCAATGGGTTATTATTCAGCTGTTGATAAGGATGGAAAAGAAATATTTGAAAAACGGAAGTCAAAATGGGAACAATGATTGCGAGTTCCATAATTATATTGTTAATATTGAAATAGTTTGGTAACATGTATATTATTACAATATGTTGGCTTGTCATGTAAATAATAATTTATTTAATTTCATTGCAGTTTCTTTTAAATCAATGTTTTTTCCTTGATTAACGATCAGACTTTTATTAGCAACAATGGCCTTCATGGATATTATGTTGGAAGAAAATATTTATAATAAAATTTTCTTGAGTTAGTATTAGATATACCATTTTATATAAAATTTTGCGAAAAATGTCTATATCCTAATGAACAGTATAACAGTTAAGATCCAGATATATTTGGAAGATTTTTTGTCTTTATACTTGACTTTGTCAGAACAGAAATATTTTGAGTATATATATTATAGATGTACATATATCGAAATCAAAGAGCTAAACACTACTAAAATGTGTGGTGTCAATGAATTTGTCAGAATTATGAGAGTGAAAGACTATTTAAAAAGTGCAAATTACTAAATAAAACAAGGAGCAAAAGGAACAGTTAATTTAGTTTTTTTCGACTTTACGCTGTATCCCTGATGTAAGCGAGTGTACAGTGGGTATCTAGTGTTAAGACATTCCTTTCCCTACTTTCCGTGTTTAGTGGTGGAAAACAACACCCCACTTTGATTGCTTACTAGAATGAGGAAATTAAAATATTAAATAATACATTTTTCCTGGGTGGGAATCAAACTCATAACCACTGCGTTTACAGTTATACGCTTGTGTCACTTTGAAGTGATACATGTGGAATACAACACTTTGTTTTGTACAGGGTCTACAGGCATGGAAAAATCTACCAAAACTGCACTACTTGTCGCTTAATACAGGAGGCACCTCAGTTTAAGTTGTTTTTGTGTTTTTATCATCACGCTTTATCCTGCACACAGCAGGGTAGGCAAAGGAAACCTAGTGTTAAGACACTCCGTTCGTCAATTTCCGCCGAAGTCTGGACAACCAAGAAAAGAAAAGAGAAATGTTAAATCTTTCATTTCCTGGAGACGGATCGAACTCACAACTTTGTGCCCGGCTGGCCTCAAATTTATTTTATTATATATCTTTTCATTAGAATATTCTTAAGAAAAGGGGTTTTTAATATTTAGTTTTACTTTTTATCTTTTCATTACAATATTTTTACAGGTGGGTTTTTTAGTATTTGTCTTAGAAAACGTCGCTTTCTTTGTTAGTAACTTATTTTCAGACTAAATAACAGAACTGTAATTTTTTTATGATTATTAAGCAGCATAATATTTTGAGTAAGTTTGTTGTTTTTTTATTCGTGTTATTAGTATCGGATTTTTAAAAATACATAAACAAACTATACACTTAAAAAAGTCTTTTGTCAATGTCACTGTGACACTGAGGTGCTAAATTGAATTTTAAGTTTAACTATATATCTATGAGTTTAACTAATAACTTAAATATTAAATAACTAAAAACCATTAAATCGTGTCACGTCTGCCTTTTTATTTACTATAATCTGTTATTTCTATTTTTCTTATATGTTCAATTCCTTTCTTCTTTATATAAAGAATATCAATCATGTTTTCTGCGTTGAAGAAGTTAACAAGAACTGGAGATGATCGCTGCCCAGCACCAATGCCTATGTCGTCTTCACTGCAAAAGAAATTTTCTAGAGGAGTACATTTTAATAGTAATTTTTTTATTTTATTATAACCTGTACTTATTATATACGAATTTCGATTTATGTAGAACAGATAAACGTACAGTATCAATGTAATAATTTCCATAGTTTTAAATCAAATTATCAAAATGATATTCGATATGTTATATTTTAGTGAAGATATTGATAAAAGGAGATAGAAATGTTGGTAAATCCTGCTTGTTACAAAGACTCCAGGGTGGTTCATTCACTGAAGAATATGTCCCTACAGAACAAATACAAGTTGCTCCTATACATTGGACATACAAGAACACTGATTATATTGTAAAAGTAAGATGGAAATTTAATATCAAATAATGTTATTTAGAATATTTATGCTTTTAATAAAAATGATGGACATATAAAATGAAGTAATTTAGTTTTATTTGAAACGATAATAGGTAGAAGTATGGGAAGTTGTAGACAAAGGGCGCACAAAAAAGAAGCCTCCACTAGGATTAAAGCTGGAAAACCAATCTACACCAGCAGTAGCAGAAGAGGAATATGAAACTCCAGTCCTGGATGCTACTTTTCTAGATGTATATAAGAATGCAAGTGGAGTTATATTGATGATGGATATCACAAAACCATGGTTTTAAATTTAACTGTTTTTAAACTCACTTGAAAATATGTTTTATTTATATTTATGAAACATTTTTTTATACATATTTCTGGTTATTAATTTTAGGACTTTTGAATATGTGGTCAAAGAATTGGCAAATATACCAGCTGACTTGCCTGTGGTATTATTAGGTAATCATTGTGACATGCAGCACCATCGTCAAGTTCACCCACATCATATAGAACAAGCTATGCATCATGCTAAAATGACAAGGTAATCTTTAACTTCCTCAAGTCTTATTTACAGTCCAATGCTTGTGCCCCTGTAGATATATGTAAAATAAATTTAAATAAAGACTTGTAGAGAAGCAATATCAATAAATCTGACTGGGTATGGGTTCTGGGTGGGGTAAATTATATTAATTTCTCCTCTTGGGAATTTATAAAGAGAGTGTGGCATTAGGTTCTGCCACTTAACCCAATGCCTTGCAATATCAGCAGAAAATGGGGTATAAAATGTCTTTATTCAGGTTCTCCATGCATATGTTGTAGGTTGGAAAATTGATAAGATGAATTTCATAATTTTTGTTTGTCCCTTAAATACAAAATGTAATGATAAAAGAGATATATGAGTAATTTCTATGCTTGTCACATATTAATTAATTTAATTTATAATTTACATTAGGACAGCCCCTATTCGTTATGCAGAATCTTCCATGAGAAATGGATTTGGTTTAAGACTATTACACAAATTTTTAAGTGTTCCTTTCTTAAGACTACAAAAAACAAGTTTGTTGGAACAATTACAGAGAAATCAGAAAGATATGGAGGAAATAGAAAGAGAATTAGATGATTTCCAGGTACTAATTTGTTTTAAAATAATATTAGGTTGGTCAATATAATGTGATTGACTAATGCATTTTAAATTATTTTACAGAATTCAGATGAATCTCACTATAACATATTCTTGGACCGCCTTGCAAATAAGAGGCGTCAAAGTGTGGAACCAGAAACTAGAGTGAGCAATGACCGCTCTCCTAGCATAGTACTGGGTGCTGGTAAACCAATAGTGCCATCAAATGTTAATCCTCTTGTAAGATCTTTTTTTGAAATGTTGGTTTATTAAACTGTCCCTCTCTTTTTAATCTGGACAAAACAAGAAAAATTATATTGGATTAATCATTACTACTATATAAAAAAATAGAATATAAGTCACCTTTCTATCCCCATATTGTAAGGAACCCAATCTACTTATAGTCTTGCGATTGACTGCACATTTAAAATAGAAAAAAATATATATATATTGCTTTCAATATAATTTACCCAATATCTTGAAATTGTTACAGTTAGCTCAATCCTTAAATCCCACCTTAACAAAACACATGCAGAGTAATGAAAATACTCAACCAAAACTTTGTGAATATGTGAGCCCACAATTAACTAGGAATAAACCACCTGTCAGTATGGACATGACACCTTCAAAATTTCCACAAGAGAGGTGAGATTATTAATAAGTTTTATATTGATCTAGATATATATCACAATATTTTATAAAATATTTGTGCAGCCATTGTGCAGTGGGACACTGTTTGACAAAAAGTGACGGTTGTGGGTTCATTTCCTTCTTGGGGGATTGAATTATTTAATTTTCTTGCTCTCAAGTGCAACTCTTGTAATTTAGTAGCAAGACAATGCCCGAAACTTGGCAGAGAGTATTTTAACACTAAATTTCCTCTGCTTACCCTTTTTTTGCTTTGATTATTTCTTTCATGTCATCATAGAGTGTATAGTCTCTAAAATTTAAATGATCTCAAAATTTTATGTATTTCACTTTTTTATAGTGTCCCAAGTACACCCTCAGGAGCAAGCATAGCTAAGTCAGGGTCGTCGGGTGCCTTAGAAGAGTTTTATGCGGGTACTTTGGATAGTAGTTTTTTAGAAGATCTTGCGCCACTGCCTAATTCCACACAAGAAATGACTTATGAGACTGACAGGTAAATTTGGGTCATAAATTATATGTTATGAAGTTTTTAATGTATTGTTATATTAAAATATTGATACAAATTTTCAATATTTAGATTTTTTTCAAACATTGGATCTAAAATGATTTTATTATAATGTAAATCGATAGTTATTTACAAAATTTGTAATTAGAAATTAATATAATATTTTAATTTTATTTTGTTCCCCTCCCCTTTATACAGTGAGGATGACGAAAATGCAACAAACCCTAAAGTAATCGCGGATAATGATGACTTGGACATTGAAGGAAACTCTCCTATCAAAGAAATAAGCAGAAGAGAGAGCATCAATACAGTATTATCTTCAAATAAAAATGATGAAACATTAAGAAATCTTCTAAATAAAGCTGTAATAAGCAAAGGCGATGAATATAATAGCGATAGTTTATCATTAAATAATAATACGCCTAACGTTCTCATGAATAATGATTTTCCATTATGGGCTGGTGATTCTAGTGTAAGAAGGTCTCCAGAAGGTAAACGCATCATTTTTTTTTTATTTAAATAATTAATACTTCACATTTTTATTTTTATATAGAAATGTAATAAAAATATAGAATTATTAATTAAATACAACATTTTTAATAGGTGGGGAAGATCCAGCCCAATCAAAAGAAACTGATGTCAAAGTAAGTTGTTAATAATTTAATAATAGGTAATATTTTTAAGTCNTGTCACGACCTTAGAACGTATTTGAAATATTTGATTCTTTCTTCGTGTTTGGTTTTTTGGTACTTTTATGTGTGTTAAAGAACAAAAATTGATCATTAAAGATGATCTACATATTTTACGAATCATTTTAATAATATTTTTTTGTATTATACCAAAAATCAACATAATAAGTAGAATGGGACAAATTTGTCACGACGGCGGTTCAAGGGGGGTCTCAATCTTCGGCACTTCTAATGTTAAATAATTAATACTTCACATTTTTATTTTTATATAGATATGTAATAAAAATATAGAATTATTAATTAAATACAACATTTTTAATAGGTGGTGAAGATCCAGCCCAATCAAAAGAAACTGATGTCAAAGTAAGTTGTTAATAATTTAATAATAGGTAATATTTTTAAGTCTATGTTAATTGTAATATTTTTGTCATGAATAAAAATATTTATCATATATTACTGTTATAGGCAGAGAAAAAGCACAAAAAGAAAAAATCTAAGGACAAAGATAAGGGTGACTATAGTGACAAATCTGATCGAAAAGATAGGAAACATAAGCACAAGAAATCCAAAGGTGAAAAACAACCTAACCCTCAGAGCAGCTTACTGGAACCATCTTCTGTCACTACGGAATTTAATTACGAAGAATATGACAGCCTTTAGTATTGAACGCAATAATAAAGAGGTTATAATTTCATGAAACAAAATAAATCTATAAATGTTGCAAATCTGCTTGATTGAATGAAAATAAAAGCAGACGTCTTCTTTTGTTTGTTGTACAGTATGAGTTAAATTGTTATTTAACATAAAAAGATATATAATATTTTGCTTTATATGAAACATTATCAAATTTTACACAGAGTTATATTAATTATTGTTTTGTAAACACGGCATTTAAAAGGTTTTAATTGAATTATATATAAAACACGTGGAAAGATACAACGAATTACCTCCAGCGTGCCTAGTTGATATCTTATACTTAAAATTGATCTAGGGTATAAAGATTTTGTTAAAATTTTAGCTTCATTCAAAAATATTTAGATTTTTTTAAATAATATTTATTAAGATGGACGCTGGATGTGCTTCTGCATTGTAAGTAATACATTTATGATTGTTTTTAGGACATACTTATAGATATTTGCATGTAATTATCCATCCAAGTATTTCTTCATTATGATTGCAATGGCGTAAGAGATAGATATACAAAAAAATGTTTTGTGTCTCAAATATTAACTTTAAATATGAAAGAAATCAATAATATCAATTTGATATAAGTTGTATATGACGCGACTGAAAAACTGTATTTGTTTAATAACAAATAATAATATATTTTAATAAGAATGCAATATTTTGCAGAGCAAACAGCATTAACCTCATGTGCGAAAAAAAAGAATGTCTATTGTATAGGAGCCCTCTTAAATTATTTTTTTTGTTTTTTTAGTATTTGTTACATCGGCAAAAGAAATAAATCATATGTGAAAATTTTAAATATCTTTTACAGTTTATGACATTCAGACTGATGACAGACAGTACGGAGAGTAATTTTAATAATAGAGTCCCGTTTTGCCCTTTGAACCCCAAAAATGGATGTAATATGTATGTCTGGGCTCCATAAAGTTAAGCCTTATTGTTTTGATGATATGAATATATTAAGTATTTGTGATTTTTTTAAAAGATTTTATACTTATCTCAATAAAATTTAAAATGATTAATTGTACGTGCTAACAGCTTTACATGACTTATATTAAATGTGTGTACAATTATTGAAATGTTATAAAATTATAAAAATGGTAATATATTAAAAAATATATCGTTATGCTTATTGTAAAATAAATTCATTTTGCAAATCTATTTTGTATTCTTATAGCACTCAGATTATTTGGTATTTTGTTTACTTTTACTTCTTTTTTGGAAAGTATAATATCTAATATTATACTTTTTGAGGCCTTCCTGTCGTGACGTGACTGTAGTCGCGGATGGTTGCGAGTTCGATTCCCACTTCTGGGAACGAATTATTTTCATTTCCTAGTTCGGGTAAGTAGCTAAACAAAGCGCAGGTTTGAGTTTCGCTACTGAACACGAAATATCTCGAAAAATTAGACGGAAAGAAGGAAACGGAGTGCCTTAGGCGTTCCCACTATAAGCGGGATTCAGTGTAAAGCTATAAGGGAATCTATTTTTGCACCAATAAAAATAAATGTCAAATCAAATCTCAAATGTGTATTCACAGTCGGTGGTTCATGAGAATGCATCAGCAATAATGAACCAGGAGGCGAATGGTGTGAGCAATGACGGCTGATATTGTTTTCAACGAAAGAATTTTAATAAATAGATTACAATCTATTCAAAATGTAAATATACAACCACATCGATATTTTTATTGGTTAGATTATAAAAATTGGACCACTTGTTGTGAAGTCCACGCAGTAATGTAACAATATTACAAACAAAAAATCTCTACATAACAGAACTTACAGATATTAGTCAACTTTATTTTATACATTCTATAGTACACGATTAACATTAATATTTACCTAATATTATATTTTATACATTCTATGTATAGTAGATAATATTCTCGATCTGTAATAAGTTAATAAAACTATAAAATATATTCTCCAGTTAAAGTATAGGCATTCAATAAGGCTAAGTAGGTAATGAAACGATATTTGGTGATTTTACTGTAGTCCTTGCGTGCGACACGATGTACTTACTATATAAATATTTATACAAAGCACTTTGTACTTGCCTTTTATATTTGTTATGTTACTCAAATTTTAAGTTAAATGCCACAAACATCAAGCAGTCTAAACTTAATAAAAATAATTTCATTATCGTCTTGCCAATTTCTGTCGTAAATATAAAAAAATATTAAATAAAAAATTACAAAATCGTACAAAATGCTGTCAAATTATATAATAGTTATCACACTTACAAATACAACTGCCGTCGCGACGTTTCCTCTGATAGACACAAATATTGTACTTAAATTAATTTTGCAAGAATGTGTTAAAAGAGGAACCATAACAACGAAAGAGGGCCATAAAAGTTTTATTGCAATATATATTTTAATATATTAAACAAATCTTAGATAGATTTAAATTTTAGTGAAATATTACATATTTACTTACTGATTATAAGTAAAATTTATTAAATAATCTAATTAGAATGATAAAAGGCATAACCTTTTATTTAAATTAAATATAATGATACCAGTAACATTCATTTTGTGTAAAAAATATATTACATTTTTAGTAAATTTAAGTTAATAAATTTAACTTTTAATAGTTACGTTTATTATTGAAACATACAGACGATATAGTTTATAAAGAAATATTTCAAATTCATAATATTAAATGCATATTTTAAATTATATAAATAATGTTAAAAAACATGTGACAAATTAATTGAATTAAAAAATGTTACTGTTATAATTCCAGTGCAAGTTGCATCTATCCATGAATGACCTAAGAGATTTTTAAAAACATTTTTTAGTTGGAAATCAGTAAGTAAATAAATATCAATCAACACATTTATTAATAATATATAAATATATTTAAGCAAAATTGGCATATACTAATAGCTGCTCAAGTATCACTCAGATCATCATTATGCATGTTAATACTTGTGCATTGTCAATATTTTTTAACTTGGAATATTTGTTAACAATATTATTTAAGTTTTTAGCAAACAATTGAACTTTTTTATTTTCTGAAAGTAAACATCTATTCTATTAAAAAGGAATGTAGAATTAACTGCTGATAAACTTCATTGAGCTATTTAGGATATATCAATTTATTTTGGCCTCGGTTTTCTATTGCATAAATTAATTAGTAAATAAGAATCAGCCACAGCGTGGCACTCTGCATAGTTCATTCACATATAATTTCCTAACTTTATTGCTTTTCATAAGACCGATTTATACATAACAAACAAATAACCGCAGCCCTCGGGGACTAGGGTTATAACACTCATAATGTATACATTGCATTAAATAAACATAATTATATTCATAATCAACATATTAGGCAATTTCAAACATTATATTTGTAACAATGTCTCTTTTGATAGATGTGCAAGAAAGTGAAAGTTAAGTGAAAGTGAACAGGTATGCAAGTTTAGTTCTATTACTTCATATAGTCATATGTCCAGTCAGCAAAACTTCGGCTGATATCTCAGCGCTCGAATTAAACAACAATATCTATCTGAATGAATAATTCACTAAATCCTAATATAATTATCTGTATCTCTCGTAAACTATGGGCTGCAAAATAATTTGAATGCATCTCTAGCTTCCTTAAACTTAGCCTAGCTAGATAATCTTATTTACAGTCACTAACGATAATTGTTCAAATGTTTAATGCCACGACTCGCGGTCAGTCCACGCCGTCGTCGAGGTAGGTCTGCAGCGCGTGCGCGGCGTGCGCGCCGTGCGCCGGCAGCCCGTGCGCGTGCACTGCGTGCGACACGTGCGCGCTCAGCGACTCGAAGCTCACGCTCTGCTCCACGAACGTGTTGTGCACCTGGCTGGGAGGCTCCACGCGGAACTGGCCCAGCGTCCAGGGGTCGCCGGGCCAGGGCGCAGGTGCGGGAGCGGGCGCCGGCGGCGGCGTGTTCAGCACCTGCGGCGTGGCCTCCGCGCCGAACGGCGACCCGCCCCACACTAGCGACTCGATGCCGGCTGTGGGCGTGCTCATGTGGTTGAACCCCCAAGAGCTGGGGGCCTCGGGCGCCTTGGGCAGCGCGCGCCCATACGCGTCCTGAGTGCCAGCCCGCGCGGGGCTGGGCAGGTGGCTAGGGCGCGGCGAGTAGGGGCTGTGATGCTGCTGGCGCGACATGGGGCTGTACTGGCCAGGCGTGGGCGTCTTGCCGGGGGTGCCCCTGAGGCTGTCACACTTGACCCCAAGGCCGGGGTCGGGGCTCGCGTGCGTCGACGGGTGCGGCGAGAAGGGCGCGTGATGTTTCGGCATCGGACTGTAATTGCCCGTGTTCCACGCGCCAGCCTTTTGTAGGTCTTGTTTGACGATTTGGCTTGTGTCGGGACTTGGTTGAGCCGAGTATGGACTAGGTTGTGACGAATATGGACTCGGCTGGGTGGAGTACGGGCTTGGCTGTGTGGAATAGGGGCTTGGTTGAGCTGGACTCGGCTGTGCCGAATAGGGACTTCTTTGAGATGAGAATTGATTATCCTGCCTAGGCATTGGACTGTAGCTCCCATAATTCCAATTATTAGTATTCTTTTTGTCCTGTTCTTTGTGTTTCATAGCTAAAGTTTCTGGGCTAGGTTTATTTTCTAATGAAGTTGTCGGACTGCATTGTTCGATAACTTTACCGTGCCTTATTTTAGATTGACTTTCGAGTCTGTTCAGAGGACTCGCTTCGGACTTATGGGAAGGTGTCCCCTTAAACTGTCCTAAATTCCAAGAGTGATTACTTTTAACAGATTCTGGTTGAACATCGGGACTACTTGGTACCTGACTGTCAGGTTTTTGGACGGGACTGAAGTGTGGACTCCCCATATCAGTCTTGACGGAATCCGATCTAGGTGTAGAGGAAGAGTCTGGTTTTAATTGAGCAAGTGGACTTGATAGAGTAGGGGTATTTGAGCCTTTTGGAAGTTGTGTGTTTTCAGTATTAACAAGAGAATTATCTAAAGTATTCCTACATTGTTCAAAGATTTTACTACTAGGAGAGTACTTTTTATTCACGTCATTGGAAGAACGTTTGTCTGTCAAACTTGTGCCCACATCAGATACACTTTTTGGTTCCTGAAAAACTCCTTGGGAAGACTTGTCTGGAGATTTTATTGTATTGCTACCTGAACTTATGGGAATGTCGCTTTTATTGGACTCGTTTGCGCTATCGACTTTAACTTCAGTCTCTACTTTTGACTTTTTCTTTTTTGATTCATCAGCCTTACTTTCTTTGAGTTTATTTTTTTCTGGATCTAGACTATCTTTTAAGTCCTGGAGTTCTTTTCCTGTATACAGACGTTTCATACCACGGGGTAAAGCTCGACACGAGCTAAGATTCAACGATTCTATGTGAGGACATTTTAATAGAACTTTTTTAACAGCGTCATATGAAACAGACGATCCACACAGGTTGAGTATTCTGAAAGAGAGAGCCACAATATAATATAATTTAATAGTAATGGTTTACATTTTATTTAATAGGATACTAAAATTATTTGTGACATTGCAAGTACATGTTGCATTATATTCTATTTTACCTTAATTTGCTGTTTGGTGAATCTGCAAGTGCTGAGACCGCGTCGTGTAAAACTTTAGCGGCGGAGGCCCAAGACAAGTCCAATTCTAGCAAACTATGAGACCATTTCTCGCATATCAGTTCAAGGCACGCATTGGTCTGCCGAAGTACGTTGCAGCCTAAACAAATTTTGATTTTAGCCTTTGGATAATAAATAGAGAAAAAAAAAATTGTGCTGCGACAGCACCCTATTTTTAAGACAATGCGTGGTGAGTGGTGGAACTTAACGCCGTGCTTTATCTCGTTACCAAAGCGAGAAATTCAAATAATATCGACGACACAAGCACGTTAAGCTATTATTTTTTTTATTTTAATTTTTGAGTCTTGTAGTAACATAGGATTGTTTTTGCGAATGATGGACAAACATATATCGCTACCTACTCCGGTCCACGATGTTCTAAGTAAAATGATTAATATTGTGTAAGAACACTATTTCTCTAGCTCCAACTATTAAAATTTATTACGAATAAATATATAGCTATCTGACACGAAGTAGTAAATATTTACTACTTCGTTTCGGATGCCAATGTATATTTTTTAATGTCCATCAAGAGTAAGCTCGCATACCGCCTAAAAACAAATGCTGCAGGTCCCAAGCGGGCACGCGCACGAGGCCCGAGTCGGTGAGTCGCTGCAGGCCGCGCAGGTCGAGCAGGCGCAAGCGTGTGGCGGCGCGCACCAGCCGCGCCAGCGCCTCGTCGCCCAGCCGGTACTCGCCCACCGCCGCGCGCTCCTCCGCCGCGCTGCACGCTATCGACACTTCCTCGAGCTGCGACCACCCGCACGCTGACATCTGTTGCATAACGTTCGTTGGGCAATAGACAATTAATACTAAAATTCTTACAATTTTTCGTTTGCTTAAATAATTTTCGCTTGTTTTCATTTATAGTATACAAATACCAAACGCTCTACACCGATCCTCCATTTTTTTGTATTATAAGACAAATCTGCGGAATTATTATTGTATTACATCAGTCACATCCATTATTTAATAAAAACATGAACCAATGTTAACTAGACTTATTGAGAAGAATAATTATGAAAGGTTCTTTGTATGTCAAAGTTCCCCATTTGATGAGGGTAACTTTGGCAGACTTTAAAATTCAGATTGTCTTCTATACTGATGTATTTTGAAAGGTTTATGTGAATGTCTATGGGTGAAAAATATTTTGAGCATTTGCACAAAAAGCACTCTTGCAGTTTTATCATCACCATCAACAGCATCTTCTAGCTTTTCCCCGTAAAGTAAAAGCAAAAGAAATCTAGTGTATACAAGGTTACAAAGTTAACGTATACAAGGATTCGAGCATTGGATAATGAGTAAAATAGAAAAATTACAGCTTTTTTTTAATAAAAGTTAAATCAGCTTCGCGTTAGTTAGTTTAGCAATTTGCGTTGTATCCCGCATACAGCAGGGTAGGCAGACGGAACATAGTGTGTGTTGAATTAAGACACTCCGTTCCCCACTTTCAGCCGAATTCTGGAGGCATCGGGTTTTGAGTGGCAGAAGTCAATGCCACGCTTTGCCGCGACATCAGAGCGAAGAAATGGAAATATAAACGTAAATAAATATTTCACTTTCTTGAGTGGGGATCGAACCCACAACCGTCGCGGTACAATCACACCCTTGTCCCACTGCGCCACGACGGCTTCTTTTTGTTTATTAAATAAAACAATTTAATATAATCATACACATACCTGCTGAGAAGCCTTAACAGAAGCCAAGACTAGCTGAGCGTTAGCTGCCCTGAATACCCTCATTTTAGGGCAGCCCTTCTGTAAAGACTCCAGTGGGATGGGCGCCGGGTGTGACGTCGCTAGCGCACCTGATATATCAAGTACTTCGAGATTCGGACAATGTTCCTGTATAACATATTTTTCGTCATAAATACGTAGCATACTTTATTATTCATGGGCGTAAAGAGACATGGAAAATGTGTCTATACGCCCATGGATAATGAAGAAGTAACAAATCAATCTGTTTCTAAATATCAAATCTGTATTACTTTGAAATTTAACACATATGTGTCATTCTTACCGCGACTGATGAAAGTATTTGGGGTAAAGCTGAAAACTTGTTATTGGCTAGAGTGAGATGCGTAAGTCGTCCCCCGAAGTTCGATGCTACGCGCGCCATCGACGCCGCCGACAGGCACGTACTTGAGCCACCCGTTTCCGACTGTAAATATCAATGTTTCTTAATAAAGGTCATCGGTCATATCATCATGTGCGACAAGGGGTGGAGTCCTAAATTCTATGGCGTCACATTTCAAAATATAATATTAAAAAAAAAACAAAATTGGTGTTGGGTAGTGGGTTAGGGGTCAGATTGCAAAATATATAACGATGGACAATGTCACAAGTTCATCAGGATCCCACAAATGTGACTAATTGTGACAAGTAGAAAGGCATGACTTTAATGGCTAATCCTTAAATGTTCACCTGTCGATAATACTATTTAGTCCTTTAATTAATTTGTTGGACGGGCATTTACACTTAGATTTTGAAAAGTTTTTTTTTCCATTATGTAATTGAAATTATTTACTAATGTGTATATGAACTTCTAGCTTTTTAAAATATTGTTATAGCAAATTTTATACTTCATAAATATATATAATATAAATATAATTTAAGCATAAACCACTAATAATGGCAAGACATACCGTCAACGACAAATCAAGGCGTTGTAAATTATTCAATCCTTGAACGAGATCATACAACTGTTCGGGTGTGATGCGACTCCAACCCGCCACGCTCAGTTCCACTAGGCCAGGACAGTAATCCACCACGCACGCCAACACCCACGAAATGTTACACACTTTCCATTGAGCTGTAAATAATAAATATTCAAATTTGTTACAAATTGTTTTAGCATGAAGCTGTATCCCACATATAACAGTCTGAATTTTTTCATAGGCTTTGATGGCTCAATCCATTAGGCTCAGACAGAAAAGCAAATCCCACGAAATGTTACACATTTTGATGAAACTATTAAGTAAACTATTTTTTGTGTCAGCTTCACTGTTTCCTAAAAGAAACGCTAGAGAACCTATTGTCAAAACATTTGATCATCTTTCCGATCTAATTCGAAACATTGCCCCTTGAGTGAAAATTACCCTCACGCTATATCACGCACATAGCATGGTAGGCAAAGGGAACCTGGTAACCTTGTATTAAGACAGGGACGGAGATCCCCAAATAGACACTCCATTCCCCACTTTCCGCCGAATTCTGGAGGCACTGTGTGTAGGGTGGCGGGACTCAACGCCGCGCTTTAATAATTAATATTTAAATATTATGCTGCAGTATTTTATGCGCTCTGTTGGACCTAATCCCTATACAACTAGGTAAGCTATACATTCCCAAATATAGAATTACTAAATAAGAAACTTTATAAGAAAATATATTGGTGATGCGACAATACATATACATATGTATATGTAGTTGCATAATATAACTTTTATTACATTTAATACCCATAAACTTTTCGAAAATAGTTCAAAAGTAAGTTCTTAATATTAAATACCTGAACTATTGATACAAAACAACAAACATATGTTTTTGGCATCACATACTAACTATAATACAGAGCACTATAGCAAACAACTATTAGCAGTTTAGGAACAAGAAGCATTTATTTAAATTTCACGCAAAATTAAAATAATATTAAAATATTATTACTATATAAACGTGAGAAAAAGTAAAAATCACGATTTAATGCTTATATAAGAATCCTTACCAATATTTAAACTCTGACATTGCGACAAACGATTTTCGAGAAGCCAGACCAGTTTGTAGTCAGTTTTACATTTTTCGACAGTGTATTGCGCAAGGTCTACATTCTTCCAAAGTTCTGGCCTACAACTGACGCTGTGCCACAATTTACACACTCTACTCAATCTGAAAAATATACAATTTATATTATGAAATTATAAAAATACGACGTTTTTGTTCTTTATTTACCTAATTGCTTATTTCGTTAAAGATTACGAGTTAATATTTTTAGCAAGGTAGGCAGAGGGATCTTAGTGTTAAACTCCATGAGCCTACCCATTTTCCAGAGGCACTGAGTGGCGGAACTTTGCCCCGACACCAGGACAAAGAAATGAAAATATTAAATTTTCTCGAGTGACAATCGAACCCACAACCTGTCGCGTGTAAACCACTGCGCCACGACTAACCTCTGTCGTTTATTCATATATAAATTTGTCTTATGTGGGATATATGTATAAGCGTTTATATAATTTCAGAAAAAACTACATTTCCTGGCAAAACATATAAACTATATGCAACGATACTATCATAGCAAGACATTGGCCGTAAATTAAAAAAAACCAAAACATAAACTAACCTAACAATGGCAGGTAAAGTTCCTTGCTGTACAACATGTTCAAAAATTTTCACTAAAATCTCTTCCGGCATGGAATGCGCCCATGGACTTTGTGGGCCACTATCCTTACTATCTGTTGCGCTACTTCTAGTTCTTTCAGTCTTTTGAGCTTTATCTGAAAATATATAGGTACTCTCTAAAAATCAGATATATAACATTGGATATAATGTCTTTATTAATGTGTGAAGTAGAAAAGATAGATTTTCTTTTATTTTCACACCTATCCCGCAAGTAACAGTTTAAGCATAGAGAGCCTAAAAACTAAAACACCACTCCCCACTTTCCTCCAATTGGAGTCATTGGATATAGAGTGCGGAATTCAACGCCGCGCTTTGCCTTGACACCAGAGCGAATAAAGAAATATATTAAATTTATTTCCTCTGTTCTGTTCTTTCTATTATGGCGTTCCGAGCGTGCCAGTTGAGCACAAAATCACTTCACCAGTGTCACTTGAATGGAGAATTTTATTTCCTCAAGTGGAAATTGAACCTGTCGCGTTTATAAGAAATCTGTCAAATGTGAGTACACAATAACAAGATGTAAGAAAGAAAAGCAGCAAAGAGAAAGTAATGATCAATTTTATATGAACAATATAAGTTATGTAAACAAACCTTTAGTCCTGGAGTTATTATTATTAGATTTCCTAGCTTTTGGGCGGGGTTGTCGTGGCTTCGTCGCTGCGACGCTCATCGCGGCCGCAGTGTCCCCTCGTGACGGGTCGTACTCTTCACCAGAGCTGGCACTTGGTACAGGTGATGCTGCTCGCTTTTTTTTAGATTTCCTTTGCCCAATGTCAGCTATTGACGTTGGTGTAGGAGTTACCTAAAATTAAGTATAGGGTTCAAATTACGTTACGTTATTTATTATAGACATCATTGCGGTGCTGTAAACTATTTGATTATACACTTGATGGTTCTAAGTTCAATCCACAATCGAGGAATGTGGAGCGGCACAGCACAGTTAGGTTATCCCATCTAATAAACAATGGCTATACTCTATGCTAGGATAGTTTTGTATACAATAAGTGTGCAAAAGTTTACAGAAGCATCATGCATTTATTTAAACATTACGTTAATAGATACATAAATATAGTGTAACTAAGAGCATTATTTTTAAACAGGTTTTATTGTATTTTATTTTTTATACATATAAAGAGATATAGATAACTTAATTGATAATATTACAGGCATAATTATAAGCTTTAATTATTTAAAATATGGGATTACCTGTCTTTTAGGAGCCAGGCACAACTAAAAACATTAAAAGTTATATATGATTTAGATTATTCACATAAAGGAACTATAATTTTGCAAGCCTCCTAGACCAGCCTTTTTTACATTTGTTTACATTATAAAATACCAGAGATTCAAAAGTTTTTAATAAATATCTTACAAAAACTGCATTAGTGTATAATTATTTGAAAATATTTATTTAACCTTAAGCAACTATATTACTTTTTTGAAATAACCTACCTCTGTTTGATGTTAGTCTATATTTATATAATTTAGTTATAAAAAAATCTTATTTTTCACTTTTATTATAAAACTAGTTATAAAAGTGACATCATCTGTGTGAAAAGTAAATTGATATAGCTTTTTTATTTATGAATGTATTGAATTAAAATAAACACAAAAATATAATAGTGAGAACTGCACTTAAATTGGTTTAATAAATTTTGTCATATATCTTCTAAGTACAGACAGAGATGAGATACATTTGTATAATAATCTGCTATAGATTTCAATTTCATTTTTATTTGGCTTTACAATAAATAACTACTTAGATACTACTTTGTTTTTTATAAAATTATTGTAATAAATATGTTTCATTTCTCTATTAAATATAAAGGTAATTATTGCTAACATAACATTTAATATAAAGTAGTAACCTAATAAATGTAAGAATAGTAACATAAAATTGTCTGAAAATATTGTATGAAATTCATATAATAAATTATGATTGTAAGATTGTGTATTAAAATAGGAAAAACAGGAAAGCTTAGAAGACCTTAGATAAAAATTGTTGTTATGGCAGTGGACCAGTGGGTCAAAAAAAATAAAACAAGTGTATTAAATAATGTATAGTTGTGTAATAGATAAGTATAAATTATTAATAAGTCATACTTACAGTTTCCTGAATACTTGTCCTTCTTATCTTAATTTTAATTTTAGTATTTGTGTCCACTATCTGACTTCGATATGTGGCTGCACATTCAGACTTTTTAGATTTCTTTTTGCTACGAGAACTACATAAGTCCAACATTGAACGAGGTTTCCCACTACAAGGTATCACTATATGAGTTCTTGATTCCTTTGATTTACTCTTTTTTGATGATAATTGACTAAGTTCATGACTGTAAGGTTTGCCACTTTGTCGAGGCATATTAATTAACGGTAACTTTACACTAGGGGTAAGCAATTCATCATCTGAACTTTCACTTTCTTCTTCTACGTCCTCACCTTCATCCTCCTGACACTCACTACTACTCACTAAGTTCAAGTTCTTACCACCTTTCACCTTTGACACTATACTTTTAGAAGAATGCGTCCTTTTGTGAGAATTACGTGAATGTTTTTTTCTTTTCTTCTCTTTTGGAATACAACCATTAAGGGTAGAATGATCTGTATTACGTCTGGAGTGCTGCTTATGTTTTCTGTGGCGAGGCCGTGTCGGGGACGGCAGCGCTCCGTTGACCACCTGCATCCTCTGATGAGCAATGTCGTCTATGCTTTGCTCAAAATCTGTCTCTAGCTTAACACAAGAAATATTTTCCACATCATCTTGTGCTGCATCAGAATCAGAGTCAGAAGTTGCTTGGGACAAATGAATATCAGGAAAAAGGTCCTTGCGAACCGAGAGCCTCATTGCGGGCTCAGCAGCCTCATAGCCACCGTTTACGGGACTCGAACGGCCCGACATACCGCCCGCTTCCCGCCGCCCTCACGTACCACTTCTACAAACCGCTCACCGTCACCTGTCCGTCGTGAAGTAAACAATCAGTTTGACACATCACATTTTCACTTTTGATGCTGAGACACTCACTGACCATTAAACGATTGTGTGATTACGTCTGATTGTCGATAATTGATATACCGATACGCGTCATATTTTTTAACTCGCACTTCTTGAGACAATTCAAAGCATCTTTTTTTCTTTACGTATTCGCATTTTAGGTCATCCATGTTCATGTAACGATGTGATTGCGAAAAACAAAGTACTAAGCATTTTCGCGAACACTAACACTTTTATCTTTCTGATAGGCAGATTGATTGCGCTAATTCCGACAATATGTACCGAATCTTAATTATTTTTGTCCTCTGCGAGTTGATGAAAACTGTTGACCTTGTTAAAAGCTTATTAGGTTTCAAATTTTAGTCAACAGATGCAGACATTGTCACAAAGGTGTACTTAGTTGTTCGTCGTTTGTGCACACTACGCTTGAGAAGACGTACATAAATACATTAAGAAAATAATAATGTTGTATATTAACTATGTATAACTTTGTTCAAAAATAAACTCAAAAATAAATTAAAATTAAAATATATTTTTGTAAATACTGATTTGGATGCTAATTTATAAATTGAAAGTTAAAATAAAGACTCCATAACAAGCATAAGATTCTTGTCAAAGAATTGTCAATTTGAGAATAGTCAAAGTTTTGTATTTGGTAACCCCGAAAACAATATTTGAACCAATGGGCATCTTTATATTTTCTTTCACCAGACGACTGTGATTGGTCGAGTCCATTTAAGAACAACGTAGTAACCTATCAAGAAGCTTTCATATTGGAAAAAAATGAAATTGCACTATACACATATGCTGTCCGTAGCGTACTACAATGACTATTAAAATGTTTCATAAACCGATCATAGATGGCGTTAGTAGTATGATTTACCGAAATTCAATACAGAAATTGGAACGAGAGTATATTTTTGTTGTTTCTCGCTCTCCCTTTCCCAAGAAACGCTAAGATTTATAAATACTTTTCTTTCGAGTGTTTCAGTATTTGCGCAGAATGTATTTGTGCTATGACAATTATTTATTGCATGTAAATTTATTTGTTTGAGGCTCTGACCTCCTGAATAATATTGAAATGTGTGCTATCTATGACGTGTGTCATATGTACTGTGTGTGATAATGATAACCTACACCGTCTTTTTGTAGCTAGTATATAAACGGGTGAGTCATATTTAAATTTATTTGCTGTATCGATGATCTCATAAAAGTGTAGGTATAGTAGGTATGCTATAAAGAACATCATGCCATGATTAGTACGCTAACACTGTGTTATAGTAATTTGTTAATAATATAACGCGTAGTTATATTGTGCTACGCTCTTTCATTATACAAAATAAATATACCCGCACAAAACAATTAGAAGCGGCTTTTCTCTATTAAAATATTTTGTATTAGTTTTCTGTTGCTAAGAATGGAGAAAACTTGATAAAAAGAGTCGTACTAGATCTTATAAGCGAAATACTTGTCATAATATATACTTAAGTGAGATTTTATTGTTGTTTTCGGTAAAATGTCAAATCAGTTTAATATTTAAAAATGTTTATATTATAAACAAAACAATTATATATTTTCTGTTTGTAATATTCTTGCTACATGCTAAATATTAGCTACAATGAGATAAAAATATTGATCAATGACATCATCGCTTAGTTAGCTACTGCTAACTATTATATACAGTTGTTTTATTCAATTTTATATGTTATAAATATAAGAGGAATTGTTTATCTTAGATATTTAATTTTCACATTTGCTTACTTTGAGCAAATGTAATCAAATTTTTTAGAATTAAAATTTTACTTCTTCATCTTCAGTTATTTTATTGCAAAAATAACAATCTATGCTGGCATATATTAATTTTGAAATATATTATTTGTAATAGCAAGATATTGTCTGAATATTTGAGTGGGCTACTTTTGGCACATTTTTCTTTTACTAATCACACCCTTTTGTTGTAAAATATATATAATATATCTCTTAAACAATTTTATTTTATTGATTTAATTTTCATTTACAACTCAATTACAATTGTTTTAATCAACTTAAAAGAACAAAATCTTACGTAAACTAATAGTAATAATATAACTTATTTCTTGTTACAGATTGTGCTTCTTTAAAATATTACCTGAAAACCTCAAACAGATGCCATTGAACAGCGTAGGAAGTTTCAAATACTGACATTATATTATCAATCAACTTTGTAGCTCAGGTATATGACAGTTATAGGAATCTTTAGAATGTAATGTATGTGCGCGTGAGTGTGGTAGTGGAGTGGTGGTGGTGGTGGTGATCAGTCAGTGATGCTCGCGGTGATGCTGAGGCATGGTGGACGCGGCTGCGGAGCGCCGGGCCGCCGCCGCCGAGGGCTGTCAAGCTACCTCCAGTCTCACAAAGTATGTATTATTAATTATTTGTAATATGTATAATTTAATGTTTGAAATATAATTTAATGACCGGATAACTTTCCTTTAAAATTTTAGTATTGCATGCATCAAATAAATATAAAATATTAATAATATTTTATTTTATTATTAAATGGTGGTATAGGATTATAATAATAATATAGGAATTACAATTTTACAGTGTGGGCTTTCATTGTGTTAAAAAAAACCTTTTTGTCTATATATTTAACAACAAAATTTACACTAGTTTTATATTATTCACAATTATATTTTTGAATAGCAGTCCTTGCCAATTTACAACAAAAAAAAATTAAGTTAATTCACACTTACAAGTCATATAGGTATATATCTTAACGTATCTACATAATATAAGGTATATTACTAGCCATCTACTGTTGTAGATACCCCATAGCCAAATATTTTTCTTATAAGGCAATATAATATGGCCCATATTTGTATTTGTTTTCAAGTCAGATCAATCTTGAGATACCGTTTTCAAAATCATTCACAAATTATATCTATCAATGATAACGGCATCTCAAGATCGATCTTAGACTTGAGAGTGATTTACAAATACAAACCTTAGGATATTATAGTCATATTACACTCTGGACCAGCATNGGTGGTGGTGATCAGTCAGTGATGCTCGCGGTGATGCTGAGGCATGGTGGACGCGGCTGCGGAGCGCCGGGCCGCCGCCGCCGAGGGCTGTCAAGCTACCTCCAGTCTCACAAAGTATGTATTATTAATTATTTGTAATATGTATAATTTAATGTTTGAAATATAATTTAATGACCGGATAACTTTCCTTTAAAATTTTAGTATTGCATGCATCAAATAAATATAAAATATTAATAATATTAAAATGGTGGTATAGGATTATAATAATATAGGAATTACAATTTTACAGTGTGGGCTTTCATTGTGTTAAAAAAAACCTTTTTGTCTATATATTTAATAACAAAATTTATAATATTTCTATACACTAATTTTATATTATTCACAATTTAATTTTTGAATAGCAGTTTTTGCCAATTTACAAAAAAAAAAACAATTAATTCACACTTACAAGTGTACACCTCATTAGTAAATAATAGATTGGTCTCAATATTGTAATTATAATTTCATATTGTAATATTATCACAAGTCATTTAGGTATATATCTTCACATATCTACATAATATAAGGTATATTACTAGCCATCTACTGTTGTAGATACCCCATAGCCAAATATTTTTCTTATAAGGCAATATAATATGGCCCATATTTGTAATTCCTCTCAAGTTTGAGATCAATCTTGAGATGCCGTTATCATTGATAGATATAATTTGTGAATGATTTTGAAAACGGTGATTTACAAATACGAACCTTAGAATATTATAGTCATATTACACTCTGGACAAGCATTTGTGGAAATCTCAGCGTTGAATTAGTATGTAACCACTTAGCGTCCAGGACGTGGGTACGTTCCTCCTCCTCTTCATATTGTGCATTTGATTGTGGCAACATATCTTTCGCCAAGTAATTGTTTGATTACATGTAAACTGAGCCGGGCACGCAATACGAGTACGTTAATGAGAGTACCGATATGAGTTTCGTCACGGCTGTGTTATCAGGGCCGTGGGCGGCTGTGTGCTGTACGTGCACGGCTGTGTGCCGTACGTGCACGACTGTGCTGGTGTGCGTGAATAGTAGCGCTTCCAGGAAACGCGGCCGGATTTCTCGGAACTGATTGTGTGTCGCGCGCGTTTTCAGGCAATGAATGGCAATTCGTGTGTGCTGAAATTTGCTCTACTATTATCTTATCGCTGCGTTTATTATATTTAATTGATTGATGCTTATTAATTTAGATGTTAACATTTGTGTAATCCAAACGTCTTACCTTAT
Organism: Heliconius cydno galanthus; assembly: GCA_036379175.1. NCBI lineage: Eukaryota > Metazoa > Arthropoda > Insecta > Lepidoptera > Nymphalidae > Heliconius > Heliconius cydno. Next base: position 154,555 of record JAKRZM010000164.1, on the reverse strand, counting down.
TACAATTTTAACCGACTTGTGTAAAAAGAGGAGGTTCACAATTCGAGGGTTTTTTTTTATGTTTGTTATCTCAGAACTTTCGACTGAATCGATTTGATTTGCTCGTGTTCTAACAATGCTAATTCTTTAATTAGCATAGTTTTTTTTGTTAAAAATTACTATACAATTAATATTATACTCACATGTTATGATTTTAATATATGTGTAGAATTATATTTGAACATATGTAGGAATATAGCGAATGTAATAGGCGTAAAGAAATAAAGTAGAATATTAAATATTGTATTAAGTGTTGAAGTCAGGCATATTTTTTACACGCTTTAATTAGGCAGATCTGTCACTAATTATTTAATAAAATTAAAAAAGCTTATTTTCATATTATTTTAATAACACGAAATTTGGAACTTTTATGAGGTATATGAGGTGCCAATAAAATAATCGATGGTATCATACCCGAAGGTGAAAGAGCTTTAAGCTTATAAATATGTATATTAAAAAATGAAAAATAAGATTTCGTCCTATATTAAAATGGAATCATTAAAAAAACGTAGAGCTGACAGCAGCCATCAGCATTGTTAAGATCAAGTTTACTAATAAGGACTTCCGGAAAGTAACACCTGGTGAGCCTGTCAAGAGTCAAGGCCGATTACATATTTCGTGAGTGATCCATCGAACGTCTTGGTTTTCCTTTTGAGACTAAGCTGATTAAGCAGCATGATTAAGTTTTTAACTTTGTGCCTATAGATTTTTATTTTTATGTTTTCTCGATTTCTCAAGTTTTAGCTCATATATTTGAGTAGAACAACTAGGTACGTGCTTTAAAGCTAAATAATATTTTAAAATTTAAATACTATTTCAAAAGGAAATATGTTAAAGAAATCTCGAAATGTATTTACAGTACAATCGTGGCTCACGGTACAAGGGTGGGACGGTAACGCGACGGTTGTGGGTTCGATTTCCACTCGGAAGAAGGAATTATTATTTAAATTAATATTTTCTTTTCTTCGCTCTGTCACCAAGGCAAAAAAGCCCGGCAATACATTGAAAAATTCAGTGGAAAGTGAGGATTATTTCATTCCTCTTAACATTGTAGTATTTATTTTGAATTTGAATTAATTTTAAATAACATAGGTACCTAGTTGCATATGTATGACATGTACACACCATCAATAATTGTGTCATTACAAAATAAAATATGACGTAATTTTTCCATTATCAGCTACAAATAAATTAATCAGTACTGATAAAATATCAAATACTTTTAAAGATAGGAAGGACAATTCGTCCAATTAAGAGGTAATTCCCGGAGACACAGCTTATATGAAATTATAGCTAAAATGATTTGATGATGTTTTCTATTATTATTATAGCCTCAACGTGGCGTATATATAAATATCCTAAAATTTATATGATATTCCTAATACAGATGAGACTACAAATATATTGCATAAACATATTGGACAAAAATATTTTCAGCTAGTATAAAAATTCTCGTCACTAACCAGCTCGATGATCTAACGTTATTCTCATTTAGCATGCGTTCTAGTTAAAGAGGTTGTTTATACTACTGGTACGAGGAATTAGGTTTAAAAGTAAAGTAGATACTTAACTAAGGAATGTGGAGAAGTGGATCTCTTACATCTTATCTATCCCTTATGTTCAAAATATGAAATACAAAAATTACTTAAAATATGTTTTTTTCACAAAAAAAATCACAGACAGCCACTTGGTGCTTGCATTTCTTCAGGGACAGAGTACCCTCTTCCCTACCCAACTGGCGTCACTGTAAAAGCCAATAAGGCTAACAGCATTAACCTCATCTTCGAAAAAAAAAACTAAAAGGTAAAAACCTATATAGATAGACAATTGATTTTATCTTAAACTTTCACCTCTTATATAGATGTCGTCTCAATAGCTAGCATATTGTGCCCTTTTTTGTTTTATTAACTGACTTAAAAACTGAAACAGGTTTTCTCGACTGTTTTTGACGCGTACCTACCTACCTATGTTTTTTTTATTCAGTAGAGTTTGAATTTCTGTTTTACATAAGATGTTAAGCAAGTCGTTGTTAGAGTCGTTATAATAGTTATAGATAATTATAGCTACAAAAAGTAATAATAAAAAACTGTATCAACCAAAAAATTGAAAAGCATAAAATAAATTTATTATTTTTTGTAAATATAAACCTTAATTAACTTTATTATTCTGATAACTAAGTTTATAAAGTTATATATATACCAAGTAATTTTCAGTCGGCGCCAGATCACTAAATTACCATAAATTGAAAGTAGTAACCAAATGAAATTAACAATACAAACTAAAATTTGCAAAAATAAAAAATCCTAAGAAATACATTAAGGTGTCATAAAACTTAATTGTATTTTACATACATATAATATTACTTTAAGGACTTATTATTTATCTGTTATTTTTTTATAAAAAGCTAAACTAAAAAAAAATCATTTGAGTATTATTTACCTCTTTGCCTCGTATATTTAATATTTTAATAATATATTAACTAAATGATTTAAAAAAATTGAATTAATATATCTAAAGGTATACAATAAGTTTCAAATATACAAGTGTACGGTTGTCAAACATTCGACCAGAAGGCTGTCCGCGTCGACTCGCTAAATTCGTCGGTGACGGTGGCCGCGGGGCGTGCGGCGGGGTGGGGCGGGGATTATTTTCGTCTGGCGGCCACGTTTGGAAAATGCGCGATGACGTCACGGTCCTCTACGGCGATGGCATCATCGGCCGTCCGCGACACGCACAGACCGACTTGCCAAAATATAGCACCCAGCTCCCCGCTATATACTTTATTTTGGTCATTATTCTGACACTAGGCTTTGTCTCACACGATGTTTGTGTTGTTGGGAAAGATGGATGTGAAATGATCTAGAAATTACTTATATAAATGCGTGGATTATACACAATAAATAGGTGTTGTTTTTAATATGAAATTACAATTTTTTATAGCGGTTATTTAAAAGAATAACATCAGAGACGATATGGTGGATAGAGTTCGTAGGAGGAGAATTTGAAGTAATAGGCACATTAATTGGAAGAACCCCCCTTTTTTGTCAGTTCAGCTCTGTACGTGAAACATATTATGATGTAATATAATAATATTTTATCATCAGAACAGAGGAGCTGTTCATATTATTTGCAAAAGCTGTTTACCTATCACATTACATATATATAGACACGAGTATTTATTAGAGTACGAAACGAAGGTAATTTGTGCATCGTACGTCCGTACATTATATACATACCTGTTATCAGTGTGGAACCAATAGCGAGTGCCCCGTACTAAGTTCACGCACTACAAATAAATCTGTCGATATTAGTACCGGTTATTGCTCATTTAGTACTAGAGTGAGCGATAGCGTCGTCGTTTGATATCGGTAATAGTTCTCGCGGTAGGAGTCGGTAGGGTCGGGCTCATGCTATCGTTCGTCAGCTCGTCAGCTCGTCAGTGCTGCGCGACCGGCGCCCCTGCGTGGTACAGTCCGCCTAGGTGTAACAACATGCTAACTTAACGTTCACGTTTATTTACAGTGATGGACGTTGTGTGAACTATTCGATTTTACTATTCGATTATCCATCAATGTTAAGGTGACCGAATCGATTAGATTTTTTGTTAATATCTCGTGAATATATTTGTTATGTTTGGTTACAACACTATTTAAGTTGTTGAATTGTGTCGTGCTATGTATTTGCCATTTAGAGGATATTATAATGTAAGTGTATTTTACAATGTCAACGGGTATTTTAGTACTAGTGAGTACTATTAGTTTTGATTTTGTTACTTATTTGTTGTGTTTGGAATCTTGTTTAGATTAAGAGATATAAAAACAATATTAAATAACTTTATTTCGTGTAAACATTGTTTTATAGTTTTATTTTCTTTCTGGGTAAACTAGCTTATAATAATTTCCTCTCAATTTAGAAAGTCTTTTTAAATATATTTTTCATGAGATCATGAATATTCTGTAAAAAAAATGGTAACAAATGACTAATTTCATAAACGACGATAGAAAATTTTCCAAAGAAAACAATCGATCATTAGGAGGCACCTACACTTAACAAGCGATACTTGTTTAAGCTGACATGTTTTGCCGGAGTGTGATATGGCCTTTAGTAGATAAATATGTACGATTACTACTTACTACGTTACAGGTTCTATCATTATACGATTATATAGATGTCTATTAAAATACTACACAAAAAAAAAATAACTTTAAGATGAGTAGAACTAGATGGTCTAGATCTTCGATCATATGTTTAGGAAAAGTGCTTGAAAATCGCTAAAGGGCAAATATTTCTGTTTTAACCAACTTCTGTAAAAAAGGAGGTTCTCAATTCGACTGCATTTTTTTGTGTTTGTCAGCTCATCTCAACTTACGACTTGGTGGACCGATTTTGATGATCCTTTCTCCCCTAATCACTCTAATTTTTGTGTGCTGTATACGAAACATTATTAAATTAAATTTAATATTAAACATTATTTACCTGTGTATTCAGATTTAAATATAAAGCGGAATTATCTGATATTATTTTGGTTATGAATTTTCGTTTAACTAAGTAATTCTTAATTAATGAAACTACAATTTTTATAGTTTATTCATTTATATAAGGAATTATCACAAATTCCTTTATTTGTAGCTAAATATATGTTTTACATATAAATCATTAGCATTAATTTCAATAAACAGTTAATATATGTTAAAAACAACTATATATAATATATGTTTAAACAGTAACTACTGGTATTACTGACATACAATTTTTTTAAAAGGAAATAAATAGCGACGCATGCTTTTAAAAGCTTTAGGTATACCCACTTAGTAAATTTTACTTAACATTTCTACTGGCTTAGTCATGACAGACAGACCTGCAACCATAAATGTCGACATTAATTCTGTAATCTGTTACTATAATTTTAAAACTTTAAAACAAAATAGACTTAATTTAAATTTAATCGTAGCTTAGAAATTCAATAATATAAGGATATGTTGAATTATATAAAGTTAAATATAATTTTGTACACGTATTAAAGAAGTATTAATTATAAAATTATATTTTACAGCATTGCCGTGTACAATTTTATATGTGTAAATTTATACAGTATTTTTTATATTTATTTTAAGCTACTTAAATAGTAGTGCGAAATAATATTATATCAAATTCTTTATTCTATAATAATATTAAAAAGTAGTGTTAAGACACTCCGTTCCCCACTTTATGCAGAATTCTCGAGGCATTGCGTATTGAGTGGCAGAACTCAACGTCGCGCTTTGCCTCTACACCAGAGCGAAGAAATGGAAATATAAACGTAAATAAATATTTCACTTCCTCGAGTGGGG
>JAKRZM010000164.1:114026-134745 GCA_036379175.1 Heliconius cydno galanthus | reverse complement strand
TAATAATCCACTAAAAACGAAAGCATAGATAAAATAAACCCAAAAATCTAAAAGCATGGTACGCAAAATGAATAGTCAAATGGTACTTCTCAGTATAAAGTTTAATAAAAATAGTTGCTAATTAATGAAAAAACCTGATGTCCCGGTTTGAACTGTAAAAATTATGGTCACATTAAGTATACATATATTATGACACATTTTCATCCATGACTCTAATACGATAATAACACATTTTAAATAAATCAGCCTATAGTTGTATCCAGCACACAGCAGGGTAGGCAGACGGAACCTAGTGTTAACTCTCTTTCCCACTTTCCCCCGATTTTTTCGAGACAGTGCGTGTTGAGTGGTGGAATTCAAAGCCGGGATTTTTGTCTTAGTGACAGTGCGAGAATTTTTTTTTTTATCAATAATAATTCTTTGCCTCGAGTGGGGATCGAACCCATAACTGACGCGTTACACTCACACTCTGGTCTACTTGTGGTAATTTTTTACTTAAATTGGCCATAATAACTTTTTTTATATTGATTGCGGATAAAAAATGTTCATTAATCCATTATTGCTTTAACAATTATAATATAGCAAGGATCAGTCATATAGAACTGTCGTTTGAAGGTTTTCCTTTATTACTCACTTTCCTAATGACTCTGTGACACATTGTGTTCCAGGAGGCTATGGTAGATCGAAAAAATTTTTAAAAGTATAATAAATGTATATATTTATAAGTAATTAAATTTATTTTGCCATAAATTAAAAAAAAACTGAACTGAACTGAACTTTATTTTATTGGCAAAATGATTTTGTGCTCGACTGGCATCAAATAACTGGCCAAGCCATAGTTGAAGAAATAGCCTGATTTTTAACTTCTCTTTCGAAAAGCAGGAGGCTCTATATTTTTTAAGTATATATTATTTACGATTTCTCCGTCATTTCTGGATCTGTTTTTAAAATTCTTTTTTATATAAAAGAACGTACTTTCCCATTGGTCCCGTCACCAACGTCCCGAATTCAGCGGAAAGTGGGTAACGGAGTGTCTTAACACAAGATTCCTTGCTTACCTGAAAAAAGCTAACAAATGTTTTTATCCTTTGTTACAGTGTTTGAAATGCTTGTATGCGCTCGTCAGTGTGCGAGGCGAAAATCCCTCATACTGACATTTGGAGAATTTAGCGTTTTCGCTGCTGAACTACGACGCTGTTCTAGGCAAGCAAGACTGTGAGTGTATTTTTTTTAATATATGCTTAATTAGTCTAGGTTCTCTATTTTTTTGTAATAAATTTATTGATAATCTAAATATGTATAGTTTCAAGAGAAGCAAACTGCAATGAAAATAAAAAGCTTTTTTAAAAAAAGATTTCATAACTAGGACTACTTAGAATTTACATAGCTTCTTTAAGATGTTAATCTATTTTAAACAATTACTGTAGGCGATTTCCTAGATCCAAATTTCAACTAAAATAATCAAATTTTGTAATTTTCTTTATATAGGTATTATGAGTTTTTGGTTATATATTTGGATTATTTCTATATTATATTATAAAGACTTTTGGCAAAATAACAAAATACAAGGCTGGCTGGGACGCATATAATTCCACTTCTTTAGCATACGATGTGATGATAAATAATAACTAAAATGGCGTAATTAGTGCCCTCAAAGTCCGTTTCAAGTGCAAAATGAATTAGTTTAATTCTGTCGATGACGAGCACAATGAGCTGCCACCACCACCGTTTGCGTTCAGCCGGTCTTGAACTGTGGAGGTGACAGCTTGCTTCATGGTTGGTGTGCGAATGCGAGCGTTGACCCTCGGATGTCGCGTAAAATGTTGGTCATGCTGAATCACACCCACGGCGTATGCATTTTCACCCTTGAAATTAAAAAATCCTAAGAACAAATATTTTTTTTTATTTTTCTTTTCGTAATTAGATGGTTGTTTGCAATATTTAATATTTAATTTTTTTCCAGAACATCGAACAAGCCAGAATCTCCGATCTGGAGTCTAGATAAAGAAATTCGGGATAAGGATACCATTTGCAAACATGTTAACGGTAAGAAATTCATTTAGTTATATCTAATTTTCATTCAGCTTCTGTATGCCGCAGGAGGGTAAAACAGAGGGAATCAAATGTTAAGACATTCTGTTCCCCATTTTTGTAGCCATTATGTGTTGACTGGCGGAACTTAACTACGCGTTTTTGTCCGCGTGGTACCCTCTGGTATGAAAATATTAACAAAAAACAATTCATTCCCCCGAGTGGGAATTGAAATCACGGCCTTTAATAAATAATTATAATGGAAGTTTGATTATTTAGTTGAGTAAGAAATATCCATTAAAAGACATATACTCTTCTTCCAATTTAGTTATTAATTCAACTCTAGATGACTAAGATAAGCAAACACACGTGAATCTGTCAAGTTCTTCCGATATAGCATTATAATGATGTACATTTTGTTTTCTCTTATTTCACCGTTCGCAAGGCAGCAATCTGCTAAACAAATCATAATGTGATATGACTAAACTTTCCGCACGGTACCAATCCAGAAATACTTTACGACGGCATCCCCGCTGCTGCTGCTGCTGTGCCCACGTCACGTCACTTCCATCTCTGACAAGTTTCATTGTTTAAACAATCGTGTCATTTTATCTTACTTTTCTTAGTAAGAATTTGTGAGGATGGTTCTTTGTTCCACTTTCCTGAACTGATTTTGATGAAACTTTGTAATACTATACCGTATATATCAGAATAACACATTGGCTATGCCGTATGTTGGTACAGATAACATAACTCGAGGAACTGAAGTATTTATTTACGTTTATATTTCCATTTCTTCGCTCTGGTGTCGAGGCAAAGCGCGGCGTTGAGTTCTGCCACTCAACTCGCAATGTCTCCAGAATTCGGTAAATTTAGGCGGGCGAAGCCTCGTTTGGATCGCTAGTAATAAATAAATCGAAGCTAGTATCCCCCTATGTATGTTTATTTTTTTATCTATAGGTATATATATAAAATCGAAATGTCACTTACTCATCACGAAATCTCAGAAACTACAAGTGCTAGGAATCTCAAATTTTGTTACTTATAGGACGTAGGTGCTCGCTAAGACGGGAATTTGCAATATTCGACTTCTAAGGGGTTGTTTTTGGGGTTGAAAGTTTGTATGAAACTTCGTTACTACAAATGCTAGGAGGTACTCATGGAGACAAAAAAATATAATAACGTAGTTCACGCAGGGAAGCCGCGGGCGGGCCGCTAGTTATTTATATTAGTAAATAATTCATAGGAACATGACTGATAAACACATTATCCTTCTTTGCGTCGCATCGAGTAAAAATAATGAAGCCTCACATATTTAGTAGCAATATTCGGTACATGTTATTGTCTAACCACGCGACGGGTTTCCTAAAACACACTCGTAGTATTATATGGTTCATGAGTCAAGTGTAAAGTTCATTTTAAGGTCTTCCGCACTCCCGACATTCCTGCCGTAAATGGTAAGACTTATTTATAGATTTCATAATAAATATGATGAGTTGCTTGCCGTGAGGCCGTCGTGGTTCAGTGGCACAGGAGTTTGATTATAAACGCGGCGGTTGTAGGTACGAATCCCCACTCGGTGAAATCAATTATTGTTTATTAATATACTTATTCTCTGGCATCTCCGCTGTGGTGATCTCTTTGAAACTCGGCGGAAAGTGGGGAACAGAGTGTCTTAACACTAAGTTCCCTATGCCCAATCTACAATATGCGGAATACATCGTGAAGTTGAAGATGGAGTTGCTTGCTTTGCAGGCGGTGCGAGACTTGATGTTAGTTATACCTTTATTGTACTTCATTTCAAACGTTTATATATCTCTATTAAAACGACACAACGACATACGCATACATTCTTTCGCACGTCTGTAAGTTTATTTTATAAGAAATGGGATATTTTTTTTACCCAAACTCATGCAATACAACCAATATACAAATGGTACTGACGAACTCTACTCATATTGATAGAGTCATAAGGATGACATAATAAATTTATTAATTTTATAAGTTTTTTGTTGTTTCCTTACTCAAACAATATATATGTACATATAAATATATATACTGCTATTAAAATATATGAATTTCAACATTATACTCACTTTACTTCCTCGTTTGGAGCGAATGATACGTAAAACTTGATATTCTTGATTAAATACGTGATATTTTTATACTTAATGAATGCAATCTTTAAACTTATGACATAGTGTCTACTCTCTCTGTAGACGAAAATATAAAAAACACAAATATTATGGACAAAGGGCTTAGTTCCGCATTGCTCTGTTGTTAATAAACTCAAATATACAGCGTGTATGGCCTTCCCGGTTCTTCCGCACCAACTATAAACAGAGTGCGGAAACGTTTCGCGACCGAAGCACCCGCGATTCGCAAAACTAATACATACCAAATTATCTAAAATATGTGTGGAATTGTATATGGGGAAAAAAAATAACACTTTGAATATATTATTTATATGTATCAAATTAAAATTTTTAACAGATTTTTTTTATAAAGTTATTTTTTATATATCAAAAAAAATTTAAAATATTTTATATTTGTTATTTGTTTTGCTACTAATATTATAAATATGAAAATTTATGAGAGAAAAACTATTACTGAACGGATTTAGATGAAACTTCAAATAATTATAGCTTATGCGAGTGCATCGATTTAACATCTATATGGCACAATTTCAAAATACCTCTAAATTTTAAAATATTATAAACTAATGCTACATCGATAGTGATAACGTCTTCTTTGTTCAGTCATTTTAGGAATATTTTTTTTTTGTTTGCATTTTGCTTTGCATAATATGAATATTTGCATATTATTCGATCTTTTCTTCGATCTGGTGATAGGGCAAAGCGCCGTATTGAGTTCCCACACTCAATACGCAGTGCCTCTGGAATTCGAGGGAAATTGTAGAACAGACTGTCTTAACACTAGACTGCCTCTACCTACTCTGCTGAGTGCGAGTTTCAGCGTGACACTAAAAAAATTTTGTATACGTTAAAACATCGTTAGTCAGTAATGTACTGTAATGATGAATGTGTATAGCCGTAGAGCGTACTGAATGTGCTCATCACCAATTATCCCATCGAGTTATCGTTAACGGATGAATAAGATAATAATTGGTTCAAATGATGGATAATAGTCATGATAATTGTGTCATGTCTCTACAGTGCCATGGCATAGGACTAACGGAATATTTTAAAATGCGGAATTGGCTAGGAGGCGGACGTAGAGTTGGCCGCCGCAACGCCAGTCGGCCGCCGACCGTCCGTCGAGGCAGCGCGCACCCGCGCGAGTGTCAGTTGTCAGTACAGCGAGTGTCAGTTGTCAGTCGGGGAACAGCCGCAACCATGCCGCCCACCACCATGATAGTGCCTTGTGGGTTTATTACCTGCTTATTATATTTTATTTATATTATATTTGATGAGATAAATCAAGAAATCTCGGTGCCTCATATTGTGTCGGATTCATTCAGTGACGTAAATACGTATTTACTACAAAGTCGCGTATATTTGAAGACATTTCCGTAGTGTCCGTAGTGTCTGTGTGCGGGCGGAGGGAGGGATGTTTAGTGCGTATGTTGACCACGCGTGGTGTTTACGTTTTAGTTAACTGTCAATATTATCATCTGTTTCATTCATACTCTTTTTTATAATATAGTTTTTTTTTATAAACAACTTAATTTTGTGGCCAGTTCTGGCGCAGGAGCACATGCGTGTGACTGTAAAAGCGACAGGTTGTGGATTAGATTCCCATTCGAGGATTCGAAATATTTTATTTTTTTTGCTCTGGTATCGAAGCATAGCGCGGCGTTTAGTTGCGCCACTCAATGTGAACTGCCTCCAGAATTCGGCGAAAAATTCTCTTCTAAATCTTAAGACTGGGCTCCCTCTGCCTACCCTGTTCCATGTGGGATTTAACATGAAGCTGAAACAAAAACTTAAATTTAAAATTAGCGCATACATCTATGTATCGATGTTCTCTTCGGTTGTTACCAACGAGGATGATTATGGACGGGCCACTTACCTTTGCGGAACATTTTCTAAATTAAGGTGACTACCACATTAGTCAGTAATGTATATGGCGACCCAAATTTGTTAAGCTTCCTTAAATATTCAACTGTTAGTCAACGTATAAACATTTCCTTGTTTGAGACATTGTTTTTCAATTTGACAGTAAAATATAAGCTTTTGTTCTTAATTTGACATTGGCGGTTTTTTTATAAATTCCTGTTTTTTTTTAATATATCGATTTAGACATAGCTACTAGTTATTTATCTTCGGATATGTGAAATATTTGTTGTTATTGCCCCCATGCGTGCGCAACCACAATACGAATTATTAACAATTAACTGTACTTCTTTAGCGTGCTTCAATCAAGTCTGAGAAATAGGGTCAACTACTTGTACATTAGACAACAATCGGCTTGTTGTACATACACGATAATATTTATTAGCTTCACGCAGTATCCCGTAAACAGCAGGATAGGCAGAGAAAACCTAGTGTTAAGATATTCCATTCCCTATTTTCTATGGAATTCTCAACACATTGCATGTTGAATAGCGGAGTTCAATGATATGCTTTGCTTACCAGAGCCAAAGAATACAAATATTAAATATTACATTTCCTCGAGTGGGAATCGAAGCCACAACCTATCATGTCACACGTTTGTGCCTAAAAATAAATATAATATACTAAGATATAACTGCTCGAAATCCATATGTTTTAAAACCGTTACACCTTTTAGGAACATTAGTGCTTTGTTAAAGCTTTTTGTGTTGTAACTATAAATGGTATTATTCACGGTATTGACGTAGACACCACGTTAGACACGATGGGTGCTTGTTAGATTAAAGAGCGTGGGTTTTGTATTCGAACACGTGATCCATTCTGTATATAGATTCTACATATAAACATCCCACACCTATATAATATTTAATTTTTTTTGGAGATATTAATAATTAATTATTAATTATATTAATATAGTGGTAATTAGTTATCAACACTTTATTTTTTCTAATTCTCATTGTTTTATTTTTTAATACATACACCTACATAGCATCACAATTTTTTTATGGATATTATTAGTTAGTTATTTTTTGTACGATGATATGAGTAAAAATATCAAAAAAATATATTTATATTTTCCCTTCGATATATTATAAAGTTATATTTTAACAAAATAAAACATTGAAACGATACTTATGTTGCCTTATCGTATATAGAAAATATTGATGATGTCATTGTATATGTCGCTGACCTTACATGCCCAACGTGAACTGGGCTGTTAAGAAATTGTTTAAAACAGACCGAATTTATAACCAAATATAGTCATATTAATCTCGTAATTAAAAATTATCAGAAAAACATAATATTGACGTTTTCAGTCTTTCTGTGAAAGCAATTCACTTAGATTAGTTTCAAGGTACTAATTTATCATTTCCCCGTAATACATAGATAGATAGATATTCGAGAACAGAACATTGAAATTTGAAATATGTTTTATTAAATAATCCCACAGAATATTCATTTGCCTAATGTGTTTAAGTGTCTTTATTTTAGTCTCTCTCTATCTACCCTAATACGTGCGGGGATACAGCGTGAAGGCAAAAAAAATAGGGAATATNTAGAAAATATTGATGATGTCATTGTATATGTCGCTGACCTTACATGCCCAACGTGAACTGGGCTGTTAAGAAATTGTTTAAAACAGACCGAATTTATAACCAAATATAGTCATATTAATCTCGTAATTAAAAATTATCAGAAAAACATAATATTGACGTTTTCAGTCTTTCTGTGAAAGCAATTCACTTAGATAAGTTTCAAGGTACTAATTTATCATTTCCCCGTAATACATAGATATTAGAGAACAGAACATTGTAGGTATGTATGATATATAGCTGAATAATATATGTAGAAGAAATAATACATATATCCTACACCAAAACGTTAGGAATAAGGGCAAACCCCGGCGTTAGGTTCCGCCACTCAATGCAATCACACTAGCAATGCCTCCTAAATGTGGAATATCGGGAGAGGAGTGTTTTTACTTTAGTCTCTCTCTATCTACCCTAATACGTGCGGGATACAGCGTGAAGGCAAAAAAATAGGGAATATACGTAAACGATTCTTATTTAGATGATAATTATAATCTAAGATATCTTTTTTTTATCGCATCAGTCTATCAAGTTTGCGATATTCCTGGTCCCTTAAAGGATGTTATGTAGAAGAGAATATGAATTATAGCAAGGCTTTTTTCAGTATGACCTTGATGAATCGAAGGTAATTAGTGTAACCTGATTACCTACTCTAGCCTTGCATCTGTTCATATAATTGGAACACTTTTTACTTTCTATTATTTAAGAAACATAATGAGAAAAGAAAAGAAAGATATATAAGAGAAAAATAATAAGTTATTAACAATATGTATCTATTGCTTAGAGAATTTAATAGAAGTAGCAATTTAAGGCCAATCCGAGGGTCACGGTCATAAACTCTACAGGTTGTGGGTTCGATTTCCACTTGCAGAAATGAAATATTTTATATTTTTATTTACCTTGTTCTAATAACGAGGTGAGTGTCTTAAAAAGAACGGAGTGTTTTAACACTAGTTTTCCTCTCCCTACCCTGCTATATGGTGGAACAGCTTGGGGCTAAAAAAATAATAGCAGGCTGGAGAATACCTACATTATGAAAAAACTGATTGGTGTTTTGAAAATTTTGTTTAATTATAAATGGTTTTGTCCGCAATTAAAGACTAAATACGGAAGGGATTTTACGCTTAGACATTTAATGAATTTAATAAATATACACAAGCATGGCACACAGACAGTAGTTGCGGCTCACTGGTCTACTGTAATGAAAAAAAATATAGATTTAAAATTTTATGGAAAAGATAGTAAAAATAATTTACAATTCATTCATTCATTTACATACGCTACGTACGTCAATGTATAATTTCGAAAAAACTTTAATAAGGGAATAGTTCCGTGTTCAATGATTCACGTCTAATCTACATTATAAATGACCAAATACTAGGAAGTAGATATGACGGGAAATCGATAAAATTACCAAATGTGATTACAAAATATTTCCTATATCAACCGGAATAAGTAAATAATGTAACATTACGCAGGCAGCGAGGCGTCACCTCCTCCGTGCGAGGTGTTCCTGGGAGGGTCCTGCAATCCCACCACCTGGAGATCGGACATCGCTATACCTATGCTTAAGAAAATGGGCATCACATATTTCAATCCTGTGAGTATATGATATTTCATTATCTATTTAATAGAGGCCAGTCGTGGCGCAGGGCTACTAGTGTTTGACTGTAAATGCGACTGGTTGTAGGTTCAATCCCCACTTGAGGAAATGAAATATTTCTCGTCCTAAGAATTTGGCTTAAAGTGGGTAAAGGAGTGTTTTAACATAAGTTTCCCTCTGCCTACCCTGCCGTGTGCGGGATACAGCGTGAAGCTGATCTTTGGATATAAAAATACCTTTTTTCCCAGCTAAATAATTATAGTTAATAGGTAGTGTGTTAGACTTCCTTTGTTTGATGACCGCAACGTTTAATGTGACCGATGAGGTCATTGATGTAGTAATTTCTTAAGGGTAAACTCAGCAATGAGGCAATTCATTTGTATGTAGTATCTGTAGTAAAAACAAATTATTAATTGTATTTGTTTATTAATAACGTTACCTATATTTATGAGGAATGTGTTCATTATTTAAATTATAATAAATAATTGACCACGGGAGGAACGAATTGTATTATTTTTTTATAATAATTAAATATATAAAATAATTATGTCAATAATAAAGTCATAATATCAATCATATCAATAGATATGTACAAAATATTTATTGTATCTCCTAAACCTACTAAAGGATTTTTTTTAATATATTTATTTTTAACACATCTCGTTAAAACAAAGGTTTATTAGTAATCGTGTGTTAATTGAAAACAATTTTAATGAAATATTTTATGTTCCATATAAAAGGCTTTTTGCCGATGTTCTCGCTTTAATTGATTGATGTGCCGACAATTGCATATTGTAATTATTGACTTAAAATATCTTATTTGTATATTAAGTATATAGACAACAAATATTAACATATCTTTTTTTTGAGCTTCAGTCTGTATCCCGCTTGTAGCAGGGTAGGCAGATGGATCCTAGTGTTACGACACTCCGCCCCTAGGTCTCTGAAGAATTCTGGCATTACATGTTGAGTGGCGGAATTCAACGCCGCGCTTTGCCTCCACACTGTAGCGTAGAATTGAAAATATTAAATATATAATTTCCTCGAGTGGGAATCGAACCTACAACCTTTTGTGTTAAAAGTCAGGCGCATGTGCCCATTCGACACGACTGGCCTCTTAATCAAAATATTATCTTAATTTTATAAATACTTTATTAAAACGATTGACATACATATTTTTTCTATATGTATAATTTATTTGTACATACGTGCGGCGGTTCAGTTTACGTTTTACTTAATGGTTGTTATTAAGTATTAATAAACATGACAACATTCCTAAACAGGTTTCTACTGACAAAAAATGAATCGAGTGCCACTTGTCGGATAGAAACTTAGCTTCTGTGACATTTACCTACGGCATTGTGGGCGATAGATAATGCATGTTTCTTGAATTCTTAATTGAATATACCTACGTGATAAAATTGAGTAACTTAGACGACTCTGAACGTCGAGAGTATCGTATTTTATAGACTTTTATTTGACACAAACGCTCGCTTAAAAGATTTAAAAGCTGTTCTTAATTAATTAGATCCAAATATTCACAAATTTGCTAATTGTGCCAGATGAAGTAGACCACGCATTAAGTTGGTGGTAATTTTTTGCCATATCCCTCATATTTAATTGTCGGTTATAATTTTAAAATACAAATCATAAAATAAAACGTGGGTCGACGTAAAGCGCGACACCTTAATTTTTACATTTGTAAAATTTTAATATTTGTTTCTATATATAGCAAGTAGACGACTGGTCGACGGAGCTAATAGAAGTTGAGCATCGGGCGAAGGCTGAGGCTAGAGCTCTTCTATTCGTGCTGGACAGTGAGACGCGCGCCGTCGCCGCCAGCGTGGAAGCGGCGCATCTGGCGGCCGCCCCCCGAGACCTGCTGTTGGTGCTAAGGCCTTACTCGCGGCACCAGAACATCGGCCGAGAAACCATTTCGGACCAGTAAGTAAAGTCGTTACGGATTCTTGCATTATTGCATTAATATCTTTCTTTATCGCTCTTCTATTTCTCGTAGCGTCAACAAACACTAATTGGTTCGTCGCACACAAGCCCCCAGCGGAACCCGGCACATCATAGACTGCCTAATTGTAAGATAACGGTCCACTATACTCTCAACTGCGGTCCAGTAGGAGGTACCAGTAGAACTAAGCAGATTGTTTCCAAATTAATAAGTGAGACCCACTTGAAGAATAGTTATATCTACATTGTTTTCAGAGAGTACGTAGAGCTATCGCGGGCGCGAGCAACTCTGCAAGAGGCGGTGGAGCGTCGGGGGCTTCCTGCGTTCACAGACATCCCTGCGGCGCTACGATGCGCGCGGGCGGTGCTGCGGGGCGCGCGTACGCACCCGCGGCACTCCTTGGGCAACACCATACTGCGCCTGAAGCGAGTGTACGACGCGGCTGGCGGTAGAAACGCGCGCCTGTCCCGCACCCGCGCGCTGGAGGCCCTGCGGGACGCCACGAGAGCGCCGCGCGACGTGGCCGACCGGTGCCTGCCCCCCAACGCAGACGTGGTGGATTTTGAAACATTTTGCGCCGCGGTTGCCGAATTAGCAGCGGACACAGGTAACCATTAGATTAAAAAAACACAAATTAATTTTGATATTAAGTTCCAAAAAAACCATCCAGATTAGTAGTTTCCTAACAGTGGCGTGTATTGCATATATGTATGTATCGATTGTGATTATCTGTTGAAGGCTCGCAATGTCCGCGAACTCCGTCGGGGTCGAGCGTGGCGGCGCGCGTGCGGCGCGCGTTCCGCTCCCTGCGTGATCTGATCACGTCGTCCGCGCTGCCCGCCGGCCCCGGTGCGTGCCCGGCACCGTGCGCTCGCACGACAAGCTTTGCGTTTTTCGTTTCATTTGTAGCTCCTCGCAAGCGTACCGTTACTTACACGTCGGTCGTTCGGCTGTCCGGATAACGGGCGAACATTCATTAAACCTTACATTATTGACAAGTTCGAATAATAAATATCTGTTGAATCATAATATTCTCACAAACAGGACTGTTATATCGTTCGTTGAACTTTGTGACATTGAAATCCAAATTGTCACTATATGCTTAAATAGAGAATCAAAATGCAAGGTCGCACCTGTAAAAGTAGACCATTTAATTAGATTTATTCATTGCTGTGAGCAATTAAGTGTGTATTTTAGTCTCTAATGTTGCAGCTTATCGTAAACACGTTGTTTATTCATACCCTCATAATAACAGAACGCCCCGCCCGACCTCGCTGTCGTAATTAAATATTAAGTCATAGATGTGCCAGGAATGTGTTTAAAAATAATGTCCAATGCACTGTAAACCTGCAATCTATCAAGTCACGTTCGCTGAATAGTTGTGAGTTTTGGCCATCGCGCTCTACGTGAGAGAACGTAACGGTGTGCTTAGAGCGCTGTCTTCACTCTATACACATATGTACTCGTACATGTATGTATATATAAATACATTTCATTCATTCATTTTGTTTTGCGGCTGTGTTTTCGTTATCTGTTTTCCCTCGCTGATAAGATTTTCAATTGTAACCCATTCCACACAATGTGAACATCGCTTTTTTATCTTATCATTTAAACTTAGCTCGGACTGTCATCACTAGAGTTTCATACGGCGTATGGTTTGTGTTGAGGTTTTTGTTTTGGAGACTTTTGTTTCATGTTTTGGTTGCGTTTTTTTTTCATATCTCATTAATTATATTTAATGTCTTACGTTTTTCTCACACCATTTGCTTAGTGTTTTTATTAAAACGATTGTTTTTTTTATTTCGCTATATAAATAGACCTATTGTAAATAAATACAGAAAGAAACTTTGTATATGAAAAATCAAAATTTCCTCAAGGTTTTTTGGTTTTTTTTTCATTTTAAAATATTATTTGTTTGTTTGTTTGTTTATTATATCTTTTTTATGTGACTTGAGCAATGTCCGCATTAATTGGTTACTAGTAGGAACATTTTATTATTATATAAGATTTTTTTTAATTTTTTTTTTGCATTTTAATTTCACGCTTAACATCTAAAGCTGTATTTATTTGCAATTCATACAATCATTTATTTTCCAAGTAAATACTGATAAAAACATTTGTTTTTAGAATATCAGTCTCGTCACCCAGACTCCGACAGTATGGAAGCGAGTGGGCGACCGGACGCTTTAGCAACGGGGCGCGAGAACGGCCTCAGGGTGCACAACCCGCGCCTCAGGGCGTACGGACAGAAACTATCATTGTTTATACCTAAGGTGAGTTAGAATCATGTGAAATATACTTACTACTTATTGAGGAAATTTGTATTAGTCACGCAATGTCATGGTCTGGTTTAGAGGGTTGTCCCACTTATTGCTGGGAATTAGAGTTGATTACGTTATTTTTACTAGAATTACATGACAAATTTATTAAGAAAACGTATTAAAAATTTAACGAAGCGAGGCTTGAACCCGCGTCTCTTGGAATATGTTGAATTTCGACGTAGCTGATGAGTGATGACTTAGTTGATGAGATGCCATTTCTGATGTTCCGCTCAACATACAATACCTCGAGTTTCGGCATGAACTGAGGAACGTTATAGTGTCTGAACACTAAGTTCCCCCTGCCTTCCCTATTATATTGGAGATACAGCGTGAAAATATAAACTATACATATATAAAATTCTAGAACGGCGGTACCAGGAGTGCAGTGGAGGAGAACACCTCGGCCGCGTCAGGCAGCAGCGGCGAGGTGTTCACGCCGGGCACGGAGCGCCGGTTGGAGCGCTTGCCCGCCATGCTCGGCGCGCCCGTGCACGATGTCTATCTCGGTGGAGCTTTTCCTGTAAATATATTTTTTTTTATTGTGTTAGCATTGCAGAAAATACTTAACAATCCATTAATTCTCTGAGTGTTCCTGGGCGTTGATTTATGTTAAAACTTAAAATAATCATAAAAATACAACTTTAGTATTTCCATTTTCTTCGCTCTGGTCTGGCAAAGTGCGGCGTTGAGGTTCGTTACTCAACACTGAATGCTTCCAGAATTCGGCGGAAAATGGGAAAATGTCTTAACCTCTGCCTAACAAAAATAAAATCTAATAATAATGAGCATATTCCTTAAGATAAAAATCATATTCCAGTTTTATTATTCGCATAAATTTAACCATCGATGACATAATGAACCAATAAAGGATCGTCTATACAGTCTAATAAGATTACTGAGGTTAACATTTACTATTGCGCGTTGTCAAGGCTACATGTAACATATAAGGGACAAAGATATCCACTTACATGAAACTAGGCTAAGTAATAATGTTCCTTTTAGATATCAATGTTATAGTAATAATATTCAAAGTTGAATTCCTTTTTTGTATGTTTAGTTTCTAATAGCCAATTTCTTATAGCGTTATTGGTCCACCCACTCACGCATGTGACCCAAAAACCTGAATTATTCACGATAATACTTAACTACAAATTTCTATAATATTAACTAATGAGTTATTTTTTAAAGTTTCGGAGAAAGTTCTCATTTAACCTACTAAGATGGCGAAGTCTGCGAAAATTTAGGAAGTTATTTTTACGATTTACAATTTTGGTGCTCGATGACGTCACGGCTCTTTGTTCATGTGCCAAAAATATAAGTATTCATACATAGTTATACTTATACTTGTTTTTACGATAAGTATCACATACCAAATAAAATGTAGGTACATTATCGTGAACTGAATGGCCTATAGGTTGCGTCTTGCTCGTTCCACGAACTCTTGTTAGCATAATGCGTTAGCAAACAATTTGTATTTTACTACTTCCATAGTGTGTAATTATCAACAGCGTACTAGTTTCACTCATACGCTCTTTTTAACCGACTTCTGCAAAAGGAGGAGGTTCTCAATTCGACTGGATCAATTTTTTATGTTTGTTACCTCTGAACTTTCGACTGGGTGTATCAATTTGGATTCTTTTGATGCTTTCTAACAATGCCGTCCATGAGAAAATCATATGTCTTTAATTTGCATAGTTTACTGTTAGAAGTCAGTTTTTTTGTTAAAAATGTTACTAATTATATTACGCATATATATTGTCTATATACTTAGCGCCGCCTAAATAACATCTATTCGTTTGCCCCTTTAAACACTATTTAACGTTTACTTTTCTATTTAGCTTTACACTGTATCCCGTACATAGCAGAGTAGGCAGAAGGAACCTAGAAACCTAATGTTGAGACACTTCGTTCCCATTAAACACTTCTCGTTTCGTTTCCCGCTTTGCGCCGACATCTGCGTGTTGAGCGAGAATATGAAAATATCAAATACTTCATTTTCTCCCTACACAACTCTACGTCCCCTATCTATATACTTCTACACGTCTTATTCTTAGCACTACCATAATAACACCTATCTGTTTGCCTCTTTAAACACTAATAGTGTTTAAGTTTAAAAGTCATATTTACTAATTGACTAATCGTTCTGATCTTGTGAAATATTTTTCAAACAATTCCTTTTTATCGCGTCATTTCGAGGTCCACTAACTTTGTTTTTGTAATTTTGCTGATTCACAGGTAGGTATAAGGTGTCATACACTGACTAATGTCAGTTAAGTGAATTAAAGATTTCGTTTAGATAGTATAGCTGTTACATATATCTATGAGTAAGTTGTAATATTTTTTTTTATTAGATAAAATAAAAATAAAATATGTATTGACTTTTTGTTTAGGTATGTTGGTATATCGTTGCTTACGTTACGTAGTAAATTATTTATTCCTCTATGTTTGCAGCTAGATTATAGATTATTATCATAGTTTTTTACGATAACCAGCTTCACTCTGTATCCCGAATGTAGTAGGTTAGTTAGATGGTGCCGTGCTAAGACACTTTGCTTCCTACTTTCCGCCGAATTCTAGAGGCTATGCTTTGCCTTGACAGCAGAACAAAGAAATGAGAATATTAAATATTTCATTTCCTCGAATGGGAATCGAACCCACAACCTGTTGCGTTTACAGTCCATTATGACACGCTTGTGCCCCTGCAGCACGACTAGCCTGAATTATATATATAACTAGCGGCCCGCTCGCGGCTTCACCCGCGTGAACTACGTTATTATTAATTTCTGTCTCCATGAGTATCTACGTCCTATAAGTGACGTCCATGCAAAATTTGAGACTTCTAGCATTTGTAGTAACGAAGTTTCATACAAACTTTGAACCCCAAAAACAATCCCTTAGAAGTCGAATATTGCAAATTCCCGTCTTAGCGAGCACCTACGTCCTATAAATAACTCCTATGTAAAATTTGAGATTCCTAGCACATGTAATTTCTGAGATTTCGTGATGAGTGAGTGACCTTTCGATTTTATATATATAGATAATATTTTCAATTGTTTCAGTCAAACAACCCTCGACCAGAGGAAATATTGAGGCGAGAAGGGTTCACGTATGTAGTGCCACGCGTAAACGACTACACGCGTATGTTCTCAGCCCCCGCGCGCCGTACCGCCCCCGCCCCCGAATCCCCATGTAGGGATAAAAAACCCAGATCCGATTGTACCTCACGCTCCCCGACTTCTCCTAAATCCCCTCGACCCCAAAGTGCACCTTCCCCGTCATCACCCCACTCTCCCTTGGACATAGTGTTTAGAGAACGCGCCCCAGATGCAGACAGGCCTGGTGATAGGCTCAGTGCGTCTGATTTCTATAGCGTCACGGAGGATATCACACCGCAACCGTTTAAAGGTTAGTAAAAAATGATTAACCATATTATAATTTATTTGCATTTGATATATCCGGTTAGATAAGTAGAATATCACTAGATAATTAAAATGCGTAGGCTGTCGAAATCAAAGTGATTTGTCACTATGTCTTATCTGCCCATTTGTGAAGATAAAAATCTGTTAGTTCCATATAACAAACCTCAGTTTGTCACATTGATTATTTCTATAATGGCATGCAAATTTACTATTGATTTTGCCATTTTGCCTCTTTATTAATATAAAACAAAAACCGAAAGTTCAATTATGTAGAATGACTGAATGAATTATTAGTCTTGATACCAAAACGAGGAAAATAAAACAATTTATTCCTCGCGTGGGAATCGAACCTACAATCGTCGCTTTTACAGTTAAATGCTGTGCCGCTGATCAACGGGTCAATTATATGAATTCTCTTATGATTTTAGGTACATACGATGAAGAACTACTCCTCGGGTCCCGCGTCTTAGTGTTTTCACTCAGTGCGGAGTCCCCA
Source organism: Heliconius cydno galanthus (assembly GCA_036379175.1). Classification (NCBI taxonomy): domain Eukaryota; kingdom Metazoa; phylum Arthropoda; class Insecta; order Lepidoptera; family Nymphalidae; genus Heliconius; species Heliconius cydno. The sequence goes on along the minus strand of JAKRZM010000164.1, from coordinate 117,247 downwards.
AGTTTCGCAGCCATGGTGCTAGCGGCCCACTATATGGGTCTGCGTCCGAGGCACACGGTGCTTATAGTGCAACCCCTCGATCCTGCTAAAGCAAAGCCTGTGAGTGTTAGTATCTTTTGTTTTTATTAGTTTATTTTGAGTCAGGAAGGCCGGCGCAAAAAGTGTAGTAGATTATATATAACTACAGTAGGGTCGACGAGTTGTGGCCAGATTTGATGTTAGTCTTCTTACTTTTCATTATTTTCTTCCCAAGTCAGCAATGCGCAAAAGTTCAGAAAGCCTTTCTTCGGGGCGGTCACGACTCATCGATCGTACTCTACAATACTAATGCTGTTTAATAAATCATATCAAATTACTTCAATAATTAAATACTGATCTAAAACCATATTGCCTACCTTATATTTTTAATACTATAGGGTTAAATATAATATATATTTATTACTTTATTACTGTTCCATAGTATAGCGAGACGGCGGTGAAAGATTACAACCGAGGCAGACACTACCTGACGGACCTCGCGCGAAGGGCGAAAGTTCCCGTGTTCGAATCCGTTGAAGCCGCCATGGCGTGTGTAGTGGAACGCCTGCGTTCTGCGCTTTAATTAATTATTTACACAAATACAAACACACACACACAAAATCACATTTACGCAAAGTATTTGGGCACATTTATATATGGAGATATATAGAATGGTGATTTTCAATAGTGATATTTGCGACATATAGTATTTTTAACTCTAAAAGTGATTAGGTACTAATTTCAATTTCAAAGTAAATTTAATGATATAAACCAACACAGAATAAAAGTATTGCTAGGTAACCATAAGGTTTAAAACATAAATTACCGTTCTTTAAATTAGGAAGTGTATGAAAAAGGGAATTTTAATTATATATTTTTGTCAAGTAATGAAATGTATGTAACGTAAATTAAATTATTACTTTCATTAGAAAATTATTTCCAATTTTTTTATATTAAGTAATATATATAAATATTTTATATATTTTTGATGATTTAATATCACGATGATTTTTAATTGAATAAACAATTCAGAATCGTTAAGATCAATAGGTCAATGCTAATTACTTTTTTTATTATTAGTTCCCTATTTCTATACTATAAATAAATAAAATTAATTATATTAATTAATGATTCTTATGTATTAATCTGGCAATACAAACAATAACGCACACTTATCACCAACATAAATAAATTTATATCCATCACAATATATTATGTAAATTGTATAAAATCGAAGTATATATCGTTTTAATTTATTATTATTACATTACATTATTATTATTGTATTACAAACATCAAAAAAGGTTTCATTAAAGAAAAATTACCTTCAAATGTAAAATATATTTTTTTAATCGATTCTTCTATTTTATACTGCTCACAATTTATTTGATATGTATTCGCTTTAAGAGGAATTCTATGCTCAGTTACAAAACACCAGTTACGTTCAATAAAAATGGACGGAAATGTGAATCTCATTCATCTTTTTCACTCTTAAAATATTCCTCATACGTAATTCTATAATCACAATGTACGTAATAAAGACATCACACAGCTTAGGTTACTGCAAGGAGTCTCATTAAAGTGTACTTACTTATGATTTTGAATGTTCAACTTAGTCTAGTACAAATACGTTTTTTTAACATTTTTTAATATGTTATTCCACAATAAGGATAAATAAAAAATATTTTAGAAAACGTGTAAAAATTTATAAGAGTATAAAAAATTTACAGGAACAGAGGAAGGTTTTCAAGTTCAAAATTTTTACGTTATCTAAAATATTTTAGTACAAAGTCTCTCTTTGACTCGCCACTCTCTAATTGTAAATGAAGCGTTGTTAAACGCCGAATGTAATATTAATCTGTATGAAAGAGCCGTATGGAAGGTGAAGATATTGAGTTCAACAAATCTCTGTGATTAATTAATTTGTTTAGGAAAAATATATTGTGAACTTGTAAATTTTCAATGCATAAGTAGATACTAGCGTGTAATGTAGGTTAGTGGAGATTCAAAATGGCGTGTTGATTGCTTATTTTATTGAATCTTAACATGACAAATGCATATGTCAGTACACGAAGTTAAGGTGTCGAATATTAGCTATCCTGAGATACTTTTAGCTTATTTCGTTGTAAACTTGTTTATGATAATGTGGTCTTATGTGGTCTTCAAAGGCCATTTTGTCAGTGTTAGCGTATTACGATTGGTATCTATTGACGATTCTCTCAAATTAGATCTTTTTAGTGTATTGGCATAGTGCTGTTAAATAATATACGTTCACTACAACGTGGGGATAATGGAAAGTACAAATGCGTCTTGCTCACGTAGCAAATTAAGAGTATGTCGTAATAATTAATTATTCGGAACATAATTTTATTATTCAAAATTAATCGTAATCAATTTATACTCATTTTTAATCTAGATTTAATAAAATATTAGATTCTAGAAGACTCTATATGCAAAATTTAAAATTAGCTTGCGAATTAATTATTAATCGAACTTTTGAAGTCTCGGTTCCATACCTAATGTAGGTATAGTAGTTTAATATAGATAATTTAAGTCGTAAAAACTTTGACCCACTGTCACTAAAATATTACAATTTTATATAATCAGCAAATATTATTTGCTAGTCACACTATCCATTAACATATATAAGTACTTTGTAATATTGTTTGATAGTACAAATATCTAATTTATAGAAAAAAATATTTCATATATTAATTGTAATTATATGCCATGTACGCTTATTTTAAACTAAAAACATCACATGTAAATATAGAAATTTGTAATTATAACTGTGTATTATTGTCATATACCATCCTGGACAAAATATAAATTATTTTAAAAGTTCAGTTCAGTAACGTATGTTCTTCATTATTTCATTAATGTGCCTATACTTCAACAAGAGTTATGCCCTCGAATCGTCCTCTATGCAGCAAGCGCGTGGTCTTCGGCAGCCGAGAAGCTGATGATAAGGAAACAACTAGACTCGCTGCAAAGAGGATTTGCCCAAAAAATATGCAAGGCGTACAGGACGGTGTCTCTGACATCGGCACTGGTCCTCTCAGGCTTAATCCCCCTTGACCTTCGAATCCAGGAAGCCGCCAATCTGTACAAGATCAAAAAGGGGTACTGCGTGGACCTCCTACCACCAGGACGCGAAATAGAGCGCAGGGTGGGACCATTACAAAATCCACACCCATCACAAC
>JAKRZM010000164.1:87468-102712 GCA_036379175.1 Heliconius cydno galanthus | reverse complement strand
AGGGAACTTAGTGTTAAGACACTCTGTTCCCCACTTTCTGCCAAATTCTGGAGGCAAGTGTTGAGTGGCAGAACTCAATGCCGCACTTTGCCTCGACACCAGGTCTAAGAAATGGAAATATAAATGTAATAATATTAATAATTATTATTAATAATTTAACAAAATCATTAATTTAAATATTACTTAGTAATAAATAATTATATTGTACTTATTTTTAGTGCATCATACCCCGACCACAATGAAGAAGACAATATGGATGTAGATGAAGAAGTTGAAGCTCCCACTACATTGGGTGCTGATGACTTCCAATTAGTGCTTCCATCAGGAGTCACTGTTGGCCATCGGTCGCTAATGAGGTATGTTTTTGTACCAAAAATCAATTTAAAATGTATTCTTTGCAAAACTTTCTTTTTATGTATTTAAAAATACTATGAGGCTTGTCATAGTGCAGCGGGCTCAGGGCAGGTTGTGGGATAGATACCCACTTGAGGAATGAAATATTTAATTTCTCCAGAATTGGGCAGAAAGTGGGAAGCGGAATATCTTAACACTAGCCTCCCTCTGTCACTGCTGTTGCATGTGGGAATACATTATGAATTTAAACAAAAAATAGATTATAAAATTTTTTACCTATAAAAATATTTTTTTCAGATATTATAAGCAGAATGTAACACAAAACAGTCAGGCTTTGGTGAAGAAATCCGACAGGAAGTTGCATCATTTATTGGGAGTTTACAGAGCACTGGGATGGGCACCCAAGGAACAAGCTTTAGCTGCCAAGTAAGATGATGGATTTCTTTAACATGTTTTGTCGTTTTTTTAAACATTTTTAAAGTGTAACCACATTATGCAATAAAAATATAAAATACATCCCTCTGTATGGTATTGCTTACTAAAGAAACATCATGTGAATCCAACCAGTTTTACCAACATTCTGTGTATAACAATAGCGAGTTCTACAGATTATTTTAGTGTTCCAATAGGCAGAGATTGACAGATTCAAAAAGAAATACGCCTACAAAGTCTCAATCCATCCCAACATGCTACTAAATATTTTTTTGAAACCCTCAAGTATGGCGTTACGTTTTTTATTTTTTATATTTTCTTCTTATTTAGGTTAAATACCTTAAACGTAAATATTATTAGTAATCCTTTCAAATATACTGTGTATACTGACTTACAATTTTATTTTCAGGAAAGCGCGAGACATTCACTTCATGAAGCGCGTGCAAGCAAAGTGGGAGATGAAAATGTCCCTCAAAAATAATAAATTCCAAAAACACTACCGGCCACAAGTTAACTTTTAGTTAATTTTTGCTAATATATGTGTGTTCAATATACTGCTGCATCGAAAATATAAATGGATGCACACTTCATTCTGTATTTAATTTAATTTTAAAATGTGTGCTAATTCTTTGTTTTTTTTTTGCGTATAGCAATAAAGCAATATTGATACAATATATTGGTAGGTGATATATTGATATATACATCTGTTTTTTTATTGATTATACAACTTCCGTTCCCATATTGTGATTAATGCAATGGCTTATTATAGAAACTGCCCACAAAATTATTTGTATTTTTTTGTAATATTTTTCACTCTTAAAAATTGTTAAAGTGCGTAACTTGTTGCTCATGTAGAGCCAAATAAAAAAAAATCAATAACTATCAATTATTTTATTATCTTCCTGTAAAAAATGCTTATTAGAATTTACATAACGATATTTTTTCTTCATACGTTTATTTAGTGGCTTTATTGTTTCTGTATCTATAGTCCAGGGTATTTTTACTGGGTTCTTATCGATGTTTATGCTGATTTTAAAAAGAGGAAATGCACTAATTTTGCCATTGAAACTTTCGGCTATGGTTTTCGAAAGGATTTCGTTGATAACATATTTGCTATTAATGTTTGTTACATCCTTTAAATATTTTTGTATAATCTCTTTTGCTTCGTCGTCGTCAATTTGAAATGCACGTGATGTGGAAAGAATAGTAAATATCTGAAAAATGTATATATAGAGAATTGAAAATATTGAATAATATTAGGCTGGATTAAATTTTACTTTCTTATTTTTTTATAGATAGACACTACGGTCGTACTTACAAATATGATGTGATATAGTGTAATTATTTTAAAGTTAAACATTATTTCTAATTACTCTGTACCTATCTGTATTTATTAAAAGCTAAGCAAAATAAGAAAAAATGGAAGTTAATTATAAAAAGAAATCAAACATGATTATGAAAAGTTAATTAAAATAGTTATAACTTCACGTTCAGGCTTTCGTGGCGCAGTAGCACAAACGTGTTACAGTGAACTCAACGATTGTGAGTTCGATTACCAGTCGCGGAAATTTTTTTTGGTGGTTGGGTGAGGTGAGGTAAGGTAAAGATAAGATTATGTTTCTTAGCGTGATGTTGAAATCAGTCACGCAACACACAATATGCCGATCACAGACTTCACATACACATTTATACATTTGATCTCACATCCACACATAGTCACACATCCACTCATGTGATCTGACATCACACGTAATATAACATCCATATTATATGAGATCTCGCATCCACATATCTTAACATCCACGAGTGTGAAAATCACGATCTGGTCAAGGTCACTGGAAGCCGCTGGCCGCTGGCGGTGGGAGTCAAAAATCTGACATGATAATATAACAAAATGGCTAGATTGGCAAGGATTCCAGAAGAGCTTCAGAGAGCTTCACTTTGTTTCCCGCACTTAGCAGAGTAGGCAGCGAGAGTCTGGAAAGTGTAAGTGTAAAGACCCGAATTCCCGTGTTCGGGAAGGGAGTTGCATGTTGAGTGGCGAAATTCAGTACCGCAAATAAAGATATTTAATATTATTATTAAATATTTCATTTCCTTTAAGGTCAAGGCAAGGAAGCCCGCGAGGTTAAATATCACAAATTGTTCAAATCAATCAATGAAATCGAGAATATAATTAAAATACCGACGATCAAGAAGTACCAAGAATATAGTGTTATCTACCTGCTTGGCTACGAGCAAAAGCTGCTTTTTTACAATTTAAATATGGGATTCGCTTAGTTTAACACTAATAAGATTATATTAGTGTGTAAAATCAGGCCTTATTAAATAACCAACAAACGTTTTCCTTATTACAATTTTATTAAATATATTCAAATAAATTATTTAAATTGCCATCTGTACAAGCAATTTACTTCGGTGGCGTTTGCACAGGTAAATCAAGAACACCGCGTGGTGTGGTGCCTCTTCTGGAGAAGCCTAAGGCGGCTTTCAACACGCAAATGCCAGCTTCAATCGTTCTCTTTCTGTCGGCATCGCTACCGATAGCGGGATTGATTTCTACAAGATCAAAGGCTCTTAGTCGTCCCGTACTGTGGATAATCTCCATCAAGTTGATAGCTTCTCTGAGTGTGAGGCCGCCGAGGACTGAAACGTAGGACCATTTATTTATTTGTGAGTGGATATTTAAATATTGATAAAAATCTTCATTAAAATATCTACTACATCAATTAAGAGACTTTTGTATTGTATTCTAGAATTTACCTTATGAGTTTCATTAGATTAGTAGAAAATATAAAAATTATGAATATTTGAAAGAAAATACCAGGAGTGCCAGTGCTGGGTGCCACCATTGCGTCTAAAGAGTCGACATCAAAGCTCACGTGAATAGGCTTATTTCCTTCTGGATCGATTTTTTTAAGGATGTGGTTTATAGACGTGCGGATACCGTATCTGAAAATAAAATCCTACGTTTTATATTTTATTCAACTAAAAAAATAACGTAAGGCTCGTCGGGGTGTAGGGGCAGGTCGTAGGTTTTTTTTATTTATTTATTTTATTATTAAATAAAACACACCACGGACATTGGTGGTTTGTGCTTTTTTTGTGATTTTTTAATAACTTCTTTACACAACAGAAGTATTGCATATTTAATTTGTTATGACAATGGCGTTAACTCGGTGGCTGTAAGGATGTAAGTGCAATTGCCAACTCGGTGGAATGATCATATTTAAATTAGTTTCAGTTTCCCGCTCGGTTAGACAACACGCGAGGTTGAGATCCGCCAGTCAACACACAATGTCTATGACTGTCTACAAAATGGGTATAAAAAGTTGTAAAATGTTACATACGGTAGGTATGTTGTACGAAGTATATATTCAAAAATATTATCAAATATTAAAGGCACGTAGATATTGTAAATCACTGTATCAGTAGAAATATTCGAACGCTCGCTCTGACTTTGATTTTGTTCCCGGCGAGCAGATTTCNAAAATACCAGGAGTGCCAGTGCTGGGTGCCACCATTGCGTCTAAAGAGTCGACATCAAAGCTCACGTGAATAGGCTTATTTCCTTCTGGATCGATTTTTTTAAGGATATGGTTGATAGACTTGCGGATGCCGTATCTGAAAATAAAATCCTATGTTTTATATTTTATTCAACTAAAAAAATAACGTAAGGCTCGTCGGGGTGTAGGGGCAGGTCGTAGGTTTTTTTATTTATTTATTTTATTATTAAATAAAACACACCACGGACATTGGTGGTTTGTGCCTTTTTCTGCTCTTTTTGTTTGTGATTTTTTAATATACTTCTTTACATAACAGAAGTATTGAATATTTAATTCGTTATGACAATGGCGTTAACTCGGTGGCTGTAAGGATGTAAGTGCAATTGCCAACTCGGTGGAATGATCATATTTAAATTATTTTCAGTTTCCCGCTCGTGTACACAACACGCGAGGTTGAATTTCGCCAGTCTACACACAATGTCTATGGCTGTCTACAAAATGGATATAAAAAGCGGGAAAATGTAAATAATATTTTTATAAAAGTACGTATATATAACTTTATGTACGGTAGGTATGTTATACGAAGTACATATCTAAAAATATTATCAAATATTAAAGGCACGTAGATATTGTAAATCACCGTATCAGTAGAATTATTCGAACGCTCGCGCTGACTTTGATTTTGTTCCCGGCGAGCAGATTTCAATATAATATTTCAATATTTATTTTCCTCTCTAAGGGATTAAACTTGTATAACTCTTTTTTGCTTACGTAACGATATTTATATCACGATTTGCTTGATTACTTTTATAGCGCGAACCTTTAGCTACTCTTCATATTTTTACATTTTAGTGAATTATTGAAAGAAATAATATTTTTAATATGCAGTTATTAATCACTGTATCCGGCATTTAGCAGGGTAGGTAGAGGGAACCTGGGAACTTAGTGTTAATACACTCCATCTTAACCCATCACTTGTTTATAGATGAGTAAACACTATGTAATCTTTTCCATTTCGAGATAAAGCGCGAGCACTTTGAAACATTCACTTTCAGCCCGGTATCGCTTAGTAATATAAATATTTAACTCACTCTTCGATATCCTCCATTGTGAATGCTGGCACGTCGTATTTTTCTATTGCCAGCCTCTCGTATTTATCAACTGATCGTAATCCCACGTAACCTAGATTCCTTATAGAAAATCTGTGGATAAATTTGTATATTGATTTAATTGTATAAAGTCATATTTATTTTATAAAGTCTCCGCTTTTAAATACAACGATTTGTACTAAGTTCTCTACGTATCTCTATCTATCTCTATGTCTCTCTCACAAAAGCAGCAGATAGAATAATTTAAATAAAGTAAAATGGGTTTTCTAATAACTGATATCAATGATCAGTTTGACCACCGAAAATAAACAAAAAAATAGGGTAACCGAAAATTGAAAACTTATAAAAAATAAGCTACTTTTGAACCGTATAAAATAATAATCCTACGTTACAGTCAACCAAAACATTTCAAAACCCAAAATTTCAAACACACCCATAGAATAAATCTAGAAATGCAAATTTACTTTGGCACCTGCCAATCCATTGTTGGTAGATACGGCCAGTAGTCCGACAGCTCCCTGACGAGCAGCGCGACGGGCATGCCGTGGACGGAGCCGGAGCCTGACGTTTTATTGGTATTGATGTCCGCGTGCGCGTCCACCCAGATTAGAATCATATCCTCGTTTACTTTGTAGTGGCCGTCGACTGTGCCTGGATAGAACCATTGTATACTAGCTTGAATATATGGATTCTTTATTAAAGTCGTTATTGAGGCTGTCAGGTCGCAGTGGCACAAGCAATTCTCGTTCAGGACAATGAATATTTTTAACATTTTCATTTCTTCGCTCTCGTAAGAAGGCAAACTTAGGTGTTGAGTTCAGCCACTCAAAACGAGGGAAGCTAGTGATAGCATCCCTCTCCTTATTCTGTTATAAAATGCCTGAAGTGTATTTCAGTCTTTCTAGTAAGATTCTTTGAGGTTTTCTATGATTTCGAGAGGATCCTATTATTTACTCTTATAATTGGATAGTATTTAATTATATAGGAATTTGCGTTTAACATTTATATATGAATTTTATAGCATATTTACTGGTGGTGGTGCTGTGGTACTGTATTTGTTGTCTAGGGTCTAAGTTGAAATATATGACTTTTGATGTTTGTTTCTTTCTTTTGTTTCAATATATAAAAAATAAGAAGACAGTATTTAATTCCTGAAGAAGTTATTTGGTAGTGTAATTGAGCTATTCTTACCAAGTCCAATAGCATGGTCGCCTCCGATCGTAACAGCTATCCGTCCGTCTTTCAGCACTTCCGATACTTTTTCAGAGACGTTCTTATTGCAGGCGGACACGAGGGAGAGATGCTCCATGTTATCTACGTTTACTGATACATCACTCGGTGGAATGTTGGTGTCACCATAATCTTTAACGTCTAATCCATCTAGAATATTTTAGAATAAATTATATGTTTATATTATTACTAGCGGACGCGCGCATATTTAGGGGTGAATTCTAATAAACCACGAAACATGTGTTCAATGAAATATTTTTAAGAGTCTAAATTTCAAATTTTATAAAAATCGGTGGCGTTTTTAAGATTTTTCCAAACACACTTTCAACCCCTTATTTGAACCCTTAGGAGGCGAATTCTAGAAAATCATGAAACACATGTTCAATTAAAAAGTTTTAAGAGTCTAAATTTCAAATTTTATAAAAATCGGTGGCGATTTAAGAATTTTTCCATACAAACTTTCAACTCCTTATTTGCACCCTTAGAGAAAGAATTCTAGAAAACCATGAAACACGTATTCAATTAAATACTTTTAAAAGTCTGAATTTCGAATTTTTTATAAGAATCGGTTCCGATTTAAATTTTTTTCCATACTAACTTTCAACCCCTATTTCACCCCTTTAGGGTCAAAATTTTTCAAAATCCCTTCTTAGTGGATGTCCAGATTATGAAAGTAAACATCTGTCCAAATCGCACGTTTCTACGTACAGCGGTTTCGGCTGTGCGTGCGATATACATTCAATATATTTCCGAAAAAAGGGGTACACCCTACAAAAGGTTAGGTTTAAGATAACTAATAGAATATAAATTTACTACTATTTTTTTTTTATTTGTGTCTTTCGTTTTTGTATGCCTACTATACCTATACCCATGAATAGTTGATCGATGGAAATAAAATTAATGGAAGAATTTGAATGAAACTTTTTTGTGCGACTGAATGAGTGTCTTGAAAATAAATAATCTTCTCGTAAAACTCTTGAAGGTCTCATTTGTCGTTCCCAGAAACATCCTCAAAATAAAAGATGTCTAAACATAAAAAAAATTATAAAATGAGTTACTCGGAACATCATCATCAATCTCTTTAGAAACAGAGAAAAAGATGTGTTATCTTAACTGAATACAATAACGTTATCAGTATTATAAAATATCATTAATAGCTTTTCAATTTATATGCATATTTATAGCTTATTTTAAAACAATTACTATGATTATTTTTATCAATAATTACGTAATACATAAATACCTATTTCTCGAAGTTGGTCGATAAGGCACGCTGACCTCACAGCCGCTGGTGCTACACTAACACCGTACTTCTTTTGTCCTTTCTCAAACGGCACTCCAATTATTCCCACTTTCTTCAAAGGTTCCCATTTTCGACTCATACTTCTGGAGAAAATTCTAATAGAGTTCATTGTTACTAAAATATTATGCGAATACAATTCTTCGTCGAAGTTATAACTGATACTGCCATTTAGTATACACAAGTGAAGTCTTGGGGCCAAATAATTGGCGTTATCAACAAGTCATATGGAAAGGTCATTATTGAAACTTATTATTTTTACATCATCACAGCTTATATATGAATCATAAATACAACTATTAATTTATGAAAGTTTTTACAAGATTTGTTCATCTATATAGGAATAGGGGGAAATATCAATTTATTTAGAAAGTTTCATATAAAAAGTTTTAATTGTTTATTGTATGCAAATCTAATCTAGACAGACGAACAGTCCGTACTTAACCGTAACTGTAAGTGAACTGCTATTAAAATACTGTGTAAATGAACAAAATAAAATACAAATTGACAAGGCCAGTGGTGGCGCAGGGGAACAAAGTGTGACTGTAGAAACCAACTGGTTGTAGGTTCAATCCCCACTCGAGGAGATGAAATATTAATTTAAATGTATATTTCCAGTTCTTTGCTCTGGTGTCGAGGCAAAGCGCGACGTTAAGTTCTGCTACTTAACACGCAATGCGTTCAGAATTCAGCAGAAAGTGTGCCGGGATTCAACGTGAAGCTGTTTTTTTTATTAATACCAAAAATTTTGTTTTTTATATCGGAAGAAACTTATTGAACTACCTATATGATTTTGTTTTCAGCGTCTCGATGTATTCTGCATTTCTTCCTTATGCGAGAGTGGTGGAATTCAACGCCGCGATTTGCCTTGATAGCAGAGCGAAGAAAATGAAAAGAACTCTATCCATGTATTAGCCCCTTACACAATTTTTATTTAACTTATAAAATAATATTTAAAGGTATTGCAGCTTGGAACACTTTTGGAATTACTGGCTAATATAACAAAGCAAAGCACATTAATAATTATTAAAATATAATTTGGTCCCAAATCGTGTTGATTTTTATGAAAATAAACCACTAAATTTACGTGAACAATCGAAAGCTGAACACAGTTAACTTGAAATAATAGTAAAAATGAGTAGGTATATGTATGAAAGTTAGATTAGAATTTTAACTTTAAATAATATTATTAGATTACCATATTTAATGTACTTCCATGTTTATCGAAACATTTGCATATACAAAGTTACTTAATTGAAATATTCTTATTATTATATTATCTATATCTATACTTATAATAATAAAATGGCTATAAATAACTGTTTTATTGAAGGTGAAACTTATAAAGAAAAAAAAAGTAAAACAGATAAGTCAATTAACAATTATATAGTTCAAGCGGGCGAAGCCGCGAGTGGGTCGCTAGAGCACAATACATATGTATATGTAACCTACCTACTTAACTCCACACAAAGAAAGATGACTGCACAAACACTTTAAGACACAGTACAGCCACTATGAGAACTGACAGCTTATATAAGACAAGGTATAATTTTTAGACTAGTTATTGCATACTATTCCATTCGTTTTTATATTATTTGCAAAAATTAAATGAAACATAAATAGAATATTTTGATCATTAACGGTGTAAAATATTTTTAAATCAAACTTTATAGATGTTTTTTTCATGGTGTATACATTTTATTTAATGGCGGCCATTTTGGATCAACATAATAATTAATTTTAAAAATAACAAATATATCTATTGTGGCGCAGTGGAACAGTGTCTGACTGTAAACGCGATGGTTACGGGTTCCATTCCCACTCGGGGAAATGAAAATCTTTTATTTATTTTTGTGCAACAATTGCAGTCATCAAGTATAAGAAATTGTAACTAGTATATACCTACAACTGAAAACGTACTAACTGTCTTTCACCTCCAGATANTAATGGTGAAGACCGCATCAAAATCCGTTGGGTGGTTTAGAAGAAGAAGAGTTAGAAACAACAGACAGACACGAAAAGCGACTTTGTTTTATAAGATATAGGATAGGATATCTATACTCATAATAATAAAATGGCTATAAATAACTGTTTTATTGAAGGTGAAACTTATAACGAAAAAAAAGTAATACAGATAAGCAAATTAAAAATTATTTAGTTCAAGCGGGCGAAGCCGCGAGTGGGTCGCTTGTGCACAATACATATGTATATGTAACCTACGTACTTAACTCCACACGAAGAAAGATGACTGCACAAACACTTTAAGACACAGTACAGCCACTATGAGAACTGACAGCTTATATACAAGGTATAATTTTTGGACTAGTTATTGCATACTATTTCATTCGCTCTTATATTATTTGCAAAAATTAAATGAAACATAAACAGAATATTTTAAATATTAACGGTGTAAAATATTTTTAAATCAAACTTTATAGATGTTTTTTTCATGGTGTATAGCATTATAAAAATCAATACATTTTATTTAATGGCGGCCATTTTGGATCAACATAATAATTAATTTAAAAAATAACAAATATATCTATTGTGGCGCAGTGGCACAGTGTCTGACTGTAAACGCGATGGTTACGGGTTCCATTCCCACTCAACACTGGGTGCAACAAACTGCGACGTTTAATTCAAGCACTTCTCACGGAGTATTGCAGCCATCAAATATAAGAAATTGTAACTTGTATATACCTACAACTGAAAACGTACTAACTGTCTTTCACCTCCAGATAAAAAAGTATAAAGCGGTTTGATTGGCAGTTATTATTTTTTTTTAACTTCACGCTGTATCCTGTACACAGCAGGGTTGACAGAGGAAACCTAGTGTTGAGACACTCTGTTCCCCACTTTCTCCCGAATTCTTGAGGCATTGCGTGTTGAGTGGAAGTTATTGTAAATATATAACATAATTTTGTAAGTACTTAGTGATAAATAGACATAATGCTAACAAAACCCCTACACTGCCCTTTCTCTATTCGGGCGAGGAAAACAATCAACTTTTATATTCATTCCACTCATATTAAGTTAAATATATACAGACAGAGTACATATTAAAAATTATAGTGAACAAAGAACTTATAATTCCAAGTATTGCTTACCATATCATCGTATGGTAATTTAAATTTGAAAATTGGCGGATAACTGTTGGTTATTGAAAATGTAAAGGCAATTACTTCCTGAAGAATGTCTAATAAGGGGAACGTAATTAGATCATTTGTTTTTTATTATTTTTTTATTTTGATTTTCCTCGATATTGCACTTATATCTTTAATTTCTATAAACAATTAAGTAGTTAAAAAATCATGTCTTCAAAGACAAGATATCGAAATAAGAATGCAAAAACGTCGTTTTATATTTATACTTAAGTTAGCGAGTCTGAAAGACGAATATATTTAAAATAGTTTTTTTAATATCACGCTTTCTAAATAGCAGGGCAGCAGTGTTAAAATCCCACTTTAATTTAAAAAATAAAAAAAATATTGATTATATTGAAAACTAAAATTATATTATACTGAGATAGTACTACCCTCGTGGTGGATGAAAGACGAGATTAGCTATCTTCGCCATTTCGCGGGTCAGCAAACACCGTGATAAGCTGTTACAAGTTTTGTCACAAAAGAAAGACAAAAATGCCACGATCGCTGATTGAAGATACAAGTCAACGACGAGCTGGGCGTGTGCCTTATCTTCAGCAAGTTCCTCCACACGGCAATGAGCCTTGAGTGCTATTAATAATTTAATGTTTGCTTAGAACGCTATGAATTTCAAAGAGCTCTTAACCTTAATAAGGGAAATGGATTTCGAGGGAAATTGGATCTAGGTTAGTGAGGCTGGGAAAGGCATACTTAAGTGAAATTTCGATAAAAGTTACATTTTTATGATACTAATAGAATTATTTTTCTTATGTTATAACACCGAAGCAGAAGATACTTTTACTTTTACTTGTATAACGAACCAATATCGAATAGTGAAGTCAACGACGAATATACTCACCCGAATGTTCATATTTAATGACACTCGAAGAAGAACTTCTCAAGTTTTCAAGAGGCTTTTTAGAATGTTAAAAAGTTTAAATGTATCTCAGAATGGCGAAGCTTGCTGAAAATAATGTGTTACTTTTTATTCTTTACGGGAGATAATAAAATTCTACATAAAAATTGCTACATAATTATGCAAAACGCATTTTATATGAAATAATGAAATTATTTTTTTTATAAATTTAGTCAATGGTATTAAAAAAAGGAAAGCTTTTAATTTATTAAAAAAATAATATGAGGATTGTTATTATTTATTTTATAACTGAAATACATATACTCCAGTTTTCAATAAAATTAATAATTTCTGTATTTTATTAATCGTGCAGTTTTTTTCTTCTTTTCAGGATAAAAAAAATAATAGCGAAGAATGAAAGTGAGTGAACTAAAACCCCAGACTGAGTTCTACCGGTATCGATAAAACTGAACTGAATTATCATTAAATGAAATGGTAAACCCTAAGTAAGCGGTTAGTCAAAGTAGATTTTTTTGAGAATTAAAACATTTGAAGGAGACCTATTGAGACAAAAACACTCAAAAGCAGATAGGAAGTAGCAGTATTTTTTTCTAATTAAGCTCTACTCCTAAAGCTAATGACATTGTTTGTTATTTATTCAGTAAATTCTCTGAAATGGGGAAAAATTTTAAAGGAAAACTTAATTAAATAATGTATACGTTGTACTGACTTCCTGTTGGGGTAAGTAATTGCTTCATCAAGATACGCTCGTTCCTTCATTCAAAAATGTCTTTTACGTTTTCTTTTATAAATAGATGTACTACGCCTTGTAAGACAATTGTCAGTGTGAGGGTATTTTACAGAAAATAAAATAATACTACCCACATAATTATTTATAAAAGATGAAGGGAACGGCTTTAAAAAGTGACGTTTTTGATGGATTGAGTCAGTATGTCGTTATTCTGCCTCTCGTAAGGTGTAAAATTTAAAGTTCAAGTATTTAAAATCAGTGTCGTTGTTGGAACTATGCGTTTTAAAACGTGTATAAGTGTAGTGTTAAGTGTGAAGTGTTATATAGAAACAGTGTTAAGTGTGCGGTGTAAAGTGTTAGAAGTGTGTATACGTGAAAGAGGAACAATAAATGATGGTAAGTGTTTTCTAATACTTACCTCCTGACATTTTAACCTTCTGTTGCATCTTAAAACACAATCTGTATAGCAGTATAAGTATATAATATTATAGTAATATTTCTTTTTTAGCTTTTCGTTGTATCTCGCATGTAACGAAGCTTCGCGTGTTGATTGGTGGAACTTAACGCCGCGTTTTTATCTTGGTACCAAAGCGAAGAAATGATAATGTTAATAATTAGCAATCAGGCAACAAAGTAGTTTAGTTTTTTCCTTTTGAAGTACGAAACCTTAAAAATTAAAATGGGATTTTTATTTCTATATTTGGCTGTGAAACTATAAAAGGAGCATCAATTATGAATATTTTATTAATTCATTTGGCAGTTATTGCAATAAATATTCCGCTGCGTACTTTTTACGATTCTCTATAGGATTAACTTCTATCCTCTGTAATTTATTATCCTGGATGTACTATATATATTGCAAGTCATAAAATTTCCTCATCGATGGCCTCTAGAGAGACATTAAAGCTGATACGACGGTTACGCTCTTGTCCTTTTACATGAAATTTAAACGTTTGGAATTTTAATTTCAATATGTAATTTCCTGCCTTGGCTATCGTAATTTAATTATATCTTTACAATCCTACAACCCCAGTAGGCTAGTTTTAGATGAATATTAGATATAAGAGACAAATGTTTTTATTAATTACTTAAAAAACCGGTCAAGCGCGAGTCGGTCTTGGATCGGTATATAATTTACATATTTTTCAAGTATTTATTTTACTTATATATTATGTTTATTTTTTTTAGTATTTACAATACAAACACAATTATATCATCAAATTTGTTAAAGCATACCTATAGTCCCAAAGGAAATGATAGTACCTTAACTTATTAATAAAAGTCATAGGTGATTTAGAAATGTTTGTAACTTTCAGTCCAGGTTGGGATGTCCATTGTACTCTTCGACTCCAACACTTGAGTACCCTCAAAGGAAAAGCTCGTCGAGTGGAATTCTTAATTTAACCAAGACGTTTGAGGCCGCGAGTGATTTCCCCATTGCATTCGTATACGGCAGTTGGGAAATAAGATAGGTCACAACTTGTTTAAGAAATTGTATGTAACATACATATATAGACCACATCACAGAAATTCATCTAATATAATTAGTAATTATAGATCCCATGTAATCTATAGTAAGGTAAAAAAATCTAACAAATCAGCTTCACGCTGTATCCCGCACACATCAGGGTAAGCAGAGGGAATCTAGTGTTAAGATACTCCGTTCCTCACTTTCTGCCAAACTCTGGAGACATTGTGTGTTGATTGGCAGAACTCAACGCTGGGCTTTGCCTCGACACCAGAGCGAAGAAATGGAAATATAAACGTAAATAAATATTTCACTTCCTCGAACGATCGAACCCACTATACGTCCTATAGTAAGGTAATTTGTGAAAATTCTAACATTAACGTAAAAGTGATTTTTCTACCTATTTATCTCCAGTAGTTTACCAATAGCACCATATAGAAGTCGATATTAATATAATATTAATAGTATTATTATATACTTCGACCTTTAACCTTCCTCTGAGCAAAACAAACCAGCGAGAGGTCCATGTTTGCGGTAAATAACGACCATAATAAATTGGTCCAATTTCTTGCTTGTAAGAAACAAATATGTATTTGGCATAGAAATATTGTTTCGGGACGAGAACAAAACGAATCAAAGTCGCTATGTAGAGACATTTCTCCATTCTCCATTCTCGTGATAAATGATTTTTATTTCACGGGGCGAGGATATCGATAAGGATAAATGTTGTTGTTATATGTATGTTATAGTACAATTTAGATAAAGTCAGTCTATACGAGTTGCATTTATTTGATACTAGCGGCACGCTCGCGGTTTGACCCGCGTGAACTATGTTATTATTAATTTCTGTCTCCATGACTACGTCCTAGTGACGTTATGCAAAATTTGAGACTCCTAGCATTTGTAGTAATGAAGTTTCATACAAACATTCGACCCCAAAAACAACCTCTTAGAAGTCGAATATTGCAAATTCCTGTCTTAGCGAGCACCTACTTCCTATAAGTAACTCCTATGCAAAATTTGAGATTCCTAGCACATGTAGTTTCTGAGATTTCGTGATGAGTGAGTGACCTTTCGATTTTATATATATAGATA
>JAKRZM010000164.1:69836-87448 GCA_036379175.1 Heliconius cydno galanthus | reverse complement strand
CTTTTTCTAATATTAAGAATATCCTTTAGTTACTTTTACTTCTTATGTTGGTTCATTTCAATTTCTCAGATATTTTTTCTAATAATATGTATCTACTTATTATTCTTTTTGATTATTTAAGCTTATATTTTCTTTATAGTTTAAGCAGGCGTAGCCGCGTCCGGGTCCACTAGTTTTATAATACTTTTTCAAGGATTCAAAGAAAGTCAAAAGATGCGAATATTTATGCATAGTTTATGCTGCAGTTCATTGGAAATTGCCCGCGTGAGCAAAATCTACCTACCTAGTGGACCTACAATTATGATAGTGAGAACTCACTTCAGTTCATTTACAATACAAATAAGTACGGAAATATCCAACCATCAATTTTTATATAATTTAAAAAATAATAGATATAAATTCGATTGTTATATGTAAATAAAAACAAAGACTATGAAAACTTCAGTTTCATCATTAAAATTCATACCATACCTTAGTAACTCAACAAACCTCGAATATCGTTAAGTTTTATTCTGGTAAATATTATTTTGCTTGAAAAGTGGTTCTGCCACAGTCAATACTTTAGGCGCTGGCTCCGTGCCAACCTCTATTTCTGTAATTCCGACCATTAAAGGTTTGTTTGCCTCAAAGTTATAATTTATCTCCCGAAACCATATCTGAATACTGGCTGTAATACTGGCGTTATATGAATATGGTTGAAACTTCTATGTCATTTATTTCTCTTGCACATTGGGTTTATTATTCAATTTTACAGTCCGACTGTACCTATTTTAATTATAATAATTAACATTATATAGATAAATATTTAGGGACAATCCTAAACATAAATGTTACGATTTAGTTGTGAGAGAAAATTGGAACTCACGACGTTTGCTACGAACGAAAAGATCAAATTTTTTCTTCATATTCTTCAATAATTTAAATATTTTTCTGAAAGAAAATTTTATTACAAGGTAAGTAAGGTATGCATATATCATCTGAATTTCCATTGAACTGGTTTCTGAAACGTGATCGTGGGTCTCTCGACTCATTGGAGCGTTCCCTCGAAAAGCCCGTTATTGTCCCCTCTATATATCACCTTCCTGGGATTTGAATATAACGATCGTGAAATGTTGTATGGGAAATAGAAAAAAATATTCTTTCTAATGATGTTGAGTCATTCTTAAAATTTTCATTTTCATTGGAAATGAAAATTATCTTATTATATAAACATTTAGTTTTTTTGAAAATAATGTATAGCGTTGGAAAAGTTGTCTTAAGTTGACGAAACGTTTTGGGAGTAACGAATTTAAGCATATATGTAACAAATAGCCAAAACTGGACATGTGCGAATCAAAATCTCCCAGCGAGGGTTCCGTACAAAAATTAGAGGTCTCGAGTTTTTTCTTAAATTCAGGATAGCTTAACCCAGAGCCTTTTAATCTGATACCTCACTTGTAGTAGCGGCTTTAAAACCAAATTCTGCCTCCTTTTAAGTCTATTATTTTTTAGGATTGAACCACAAATTTTCAAATATTTTCAGGTTTTTTCTAAACTAGTACTACCTGTAGATACTAGCCTAGATACCAGGTCAACCGGAAGTACCCTATCAATTTTGATTCCCTTTATAGTGTCGAAATACGCGTTTTTTGCGATATATACGGCCATATATTTTTTAACTAAATATAGAAAATTTCAGGAAATAATGGGGCCGTAGATCTGAGTATATGGTTTGAGTTTCAACTAGATATCTTCAAGCGTTCCTTAGATCTTCTGAGGCCTTGACAGACAGACAGACAGTCGGACAACGGAGTGATATTTTAAGGGTTTCTTTGTTTTCTTAAAAAGTACGGAACCCTAAAACAGCTAATGTGTGTAGGTCTTTAATATGGAATGTACGTGCAATAATTTATGATGACTTATTACATTTTTATGTTCGAGGATATTAAATTCTATTACACAAAAATAAGTACGTCGTGTCGTCAGGAGGAATAAATTTTATTCATGACCTGATTTATTACTATGACGTAAAGGACACTGAAAAAGGAACATTTCCACGTAGGTATCAGAATAAATCTATTTGTTTTTTCAGCTTCACGCTGTATCCCGCATATAACATGCAACTTCGCCCGCATGTAACTTCGTCCCCCACTTTCCGCGGAATTTCCGAAGAATTGTGTGTTCAGTGGCGAAACTCAACGCCGCGCTTTTGCTTTGGAAACAGAGTGAAGAAATAAAAATCTATATAAATAATAATTCACTTTCCGAGTACGAATCGTACCCACAACCCTTGCGTACAGTCTCACGCTTGTCTTCATAGATTTTTTCTTTAATATCCTTGTAAGCCTTGACACAGAAAATCTATCAAGACGACAAGAAAATCACTGATTTAGATTTTTTTACCATCCTTATGTTATATACAGTCATAACTGTTATCATCGAACATAATAAATTAAAACAACAATCGACGCCAATAATTTTAATAGACAGTTAAAAAAATTGCTTATTTTATAAAGTTTTGCAGTAGGTATAACATGGAAAATTTAATTAAATCTCTAGATCCACCATAAAGATTATGGGAGCCCCTGGCTTTCACAAGATAGAATATTAGAAAAGTAATAATAAGGAAATGGCCACTTTATTTCATAGTATCAATTTGGGAGCCGTGTCTTAAATTATGTATGAAATGTTTGATTTGTCTGTTAATAACTTGACTGACGTCCCATTGTTTGTTTGATCGCCGCCCTTTGATACGCATCGAAGCCGGGTCGTCCAGTAATTTCAAAGTTTTCATTGAAGCCACGTTAAGCATGAAATTGATGGCGGTGGGGTTTTTGTAACATTTGCCAATAAGTGGTTGGATGGTCACGTCTGCAAAATTTAATATGTTCTAATATAATTTTTTCTATTTATATAATTCACTAGTGGACCCGAATGCGGCTACGCCCGCTTGAACTATATGAATATTTATTAAATATATTTATGAAATTATTTTCAATTTTCAATAGAGAGATGCTTTAAGCAAGCTCATTTTAGGTGACGTTCTCTAACAACAAACTTTGCAAATCGTTGCTTAGCAACGGTCGTATAGCGACGGTTGTTATTAACATGGCAGAATAAATTCATGTCTTTCAAAATGGCATGTCAAATTAATAAGTATTTATATATATTGGTACCTATATATCAATAATATTACAAATATGAGAAAAAAAAGTATCCTATGTTCNGGAGCCCCTGGCGTTCACAAGATAGAATATTAGAAAAGTAATAATAAGGAAATGGCCACTTTATTTCATAGTATCAATTTTGGGCGCGCGTCTTAAATTATGTATGAAATGTTTGATTTGTCTTTTAATAACTTGACTGACGTCCCATTGTTTGTTTGATCGCCGCCCTTTGATACGCATCGAAGCCGGGTCGTCCAGTAATTTCAAAGTTTTCATTGAAGCCACGTTAAGCATGAAATTGATGGCGGTGGGGTTTTTGTAACATTTGCCTATTAGTGGTTGGATGGTCACGTCTGCAAAATTTAATATATTCTAATATTTTTTTTTCCATTTATATAACTCACTAGTGGACCCGAACGCGGCTACGCCCGCTTGAACTATACGAATATTTATTAAACATATTTATGAAATTATTTTCAATTTTCAATAGAGAGATGCGTTAAGCAAGCTCATTTTAGGTGACGTTCTCTAACATCAAACTTTGCAAATCGTTGCTTAGCAACGGTCGTATAGCGACGGTTGTTATTAACATGGCAGAATAAATTCATGTCTGTCAAAATGGCATGTCAAATTAATATGTATTTAAATATATTGGTACCTATATATCAATAATGTTACAAATATGAGAAAAAAAAGTATCCTATATTCATCCCGAGACTCTCAAGTATCTCTATAGGAGTATTTTATCACAATTAAATTAGCGGTTTGGCCCTGATTGCGTAAAAGACAGACAGACAGAGTTACTTTCGAATTTATAATATAGGTATGGACAAGCTACATAAGCACTCTCTCTTATCTTGGTAATATATAGTTGATAAGATGTAGCAAAATTTTAAAGGAAAAAGGCGTGTATTACTCTATTAAATAATAATCTATTAAATAATATATATTATTAACATTAATTTGGAATATTTAGGCAAAAAATAATAATAGAAAATTTTAAACTAAAACATATATAATACTTACTAACACCCACCACACAAGAGTACAAGTCTATATGGCAATGATTAATCATTGGTCTGTACACATAGGTTTTCATGTTACGAGCCCATATCTGTGCACACGCTGGGTCGTAGATGTCGAGGCAAAAAGTTGGACAAGTGTGATTGCACGCTTGATGACCACCGACGATACTGAAATCTACAAGTCTTCGGGTTTGGAAGTCCAAAAAATTTGACGTTTGAATGTCGCATATTTCATCAGAAATTCTATCGACACCTATAAATATTAGTAATTAATGCTTATGCTTTGTGTTGATTTTGATTTTACCTCTCTACTAAGACAGTATATAAGAAAAAGAAACAAATCTATCGCTTTATCGGTGAGATACCTAACCAGTAATTCAATTTACACGACTGTAGATATAGATAATGTGCAAAATTTTCATATACCTTCGTCATTAATGTAAAATGATTTAAAAAATATGGTAATAGTATCTATATTATGAAGCTTACATCCTTATAACAACAAAAAATTGACAATTTCTTTCCTAAAAAACTATACATAAGCTGTTTTTTCTAAAGTGTTCTAGAACTAATATTTGGATCTTATAATAAACTGTTTCAACAATTATTACTCCCATGAAAACTAACCTGCATAGCTAAACTTGCATTGCGCTAACCGTAGATAGCAGATGTTATGAAATTTGTGAACTCGTCGAGCCCCATTCAGTGCTATAGCTTCACCGCACACGGGGTCGTATACATTAGAACATAATATATCGTCACACAGATCTTCAAACTCAAATGGTTCTATTGCATCTATAAAATAAATAAAGATCAGCTCGTTCAGCTATTAGTTAAGGAAGCGGAGAGCTTCCCACTTTCCGCCGATTTCTGCAGGCATAGCGTTTTGAGTGGTGGAAATCGCCACTAAAGCGAAGAAATGACAATGTTAATTTAAATTAAATCAGTTTCACGCTGTATCCCGCACACATCACGATAGACAGAGGGAACGTAGTGTTAAGACGCTCCGTTACCCACTTTCCGCCGAATTCTGGAGTCGTTGCGTGTTGAGTGGCGTCATGACAACGACACCAAAGCGAAGAAATGAAAATGTAAATGTAAATAATTATTTCATTTCCTCGAATGGCGATCGAACCCACCAGCTGTCGTCTTTACAGTAACGCATAAGTGTCCCTGTGCCACGACCGCCTCGTAATATAAATTATAATTATTCATATCGCTATTGCCTCGTAATATAAATAATAATTATTAATACCTCTCATTATTAAAATAGTAGTAAATACTTAGAATTTTGATTTCTTTTAAAATTTTTGTATATTTAAAAATACAGGTAAATTTAGTTTCATATAAATATTTTATAGTTTTAGAAAATAATGACTAAAAATCCTTTACTTTTCTACAATTATTTTAAAATGAATATGTATATTAAATCTTACCTGAATAAATACAATATAACAGCACAATGGGAAATGTACATTTCTTTAAAGTGGTAATAAATTCTGTATACATTATGAATCCATTCTCTCCACTATACAGTTTTACATTTTAAGTCAAGTCAAGTATTTTTATGTTCATTCTTTATGGTTATAATTTAATTAAAGTTTGAGTGTTTTGATTATTTTTATTTCATTTAATTTTTGTATTAAATTTTGATATAGATATTAGTTAATGAATTTAACTATAATTTAGCATCTCCATGTATAATAACACGTTTACTTTATGCTCAATTTCGAGTACTCGAACGCTATTAGAATAAGGCTATTATTTTTATAATTTATCCACAAATGTATAGTTTTCGTATTTTTTTCCTGAACTAGTACTACCTGTAGACTATGAATTTTGCGAAATACGTGCTTTTTCAGGAAATCAAGGATTTGAATTTCAATTCGATATCTTCAAGCGTTCCTGAGAGAAAAGCTCTTAATAGTAAGACATACAGACAGACAGCCCGACGGACGGACAACAAAGAGGTACGGAACCCTAAAAATATAACATTTTCTGATTATACATAAAAGTTAAACGAGATCCAAATCCAAAAGTTTAGGTTAAAACAAACTTATATCATCTAATTAAGTCGCATCGCGGTAGTTTGAAAGTTCCAACGGATGGTTAACGTCTACCAATGCCCGCTTGTTTGTTTAAGTTTGTTAGCAGTATATATGTAATCAAATATTAGTTACCGAATTGCAAATAAAAGTATGAAGAGAAAACTCGTTGGAAAACTTTCCTTTCAATTTTGTGATTTTATTTTATAAATCCGCCATATTTAAAATTCTTAGTTAACTATAAACTTATTAGGTATTTTTTTAGGTATAAATAAAGGTATTTATTATTTTTTTCTCATTAAAAAATCCATGGATTCCAGATCGCCCAAATGACATTTTTATAAGTTTCACACTTTAGTAATAAGCTCTTCAAATATGAAAAATGTAAGAGTTCTCGTCGGCTTATCTTTTTATTTGGAGGGCAAATCCTCTCGGCACTTTATTGGATGATAAGAAAAAAAAACAAAAATGACACGAAAAAAGACTATTTGTTTTACTGTTGTAAATAGCTTTTGTACAAAATATTCTAAATATTATTTCTTATTTTTTTAGCCTCATGATGTATTCGAACCTAGGAATTTAGTGTTATGACACTTAGTTCCCGTTAGGACGTTTTCGTTCTCCATTTTTTGTCGAATTCTGGAGGTTGAGTGGCCCTGTTGAATGGCCAAAATCAATATTGCGCTTTGCCTCGTTACTAGAGCGAGGAAATGAAAATATTTCACTTCCTCAAATGATGTCATGTGTAATGTCAAGAAATTTATTTTTTATTTATTATTATTTTTTATTTACAAAACCAATACAAATTACATTAGGACAATTTTATTTTTCACCAAGAAAATCGCTTGAATGTCCTGACATTTGCACCTTGGATATCTCACTAGGATTCCCTGTGCGGAGATATCCGAGGATTGCCGTGCGGATCTATTATTGGATTTTAGTTAAAACAAGTGCTTATAAGTTAAATAAAGTTAATATAAATTATAAATGCAATTTTAAATGCAATCGAACCCATAACCTGTCGCGTGTTATTGTGTAATGTCAAGAAATAAATAATTATTTCGGAAAAATTCGATCGCTCGACTACGGCGGCTTTTCAAACGAAATTAAATTTAAAAACACGTCACTTTCCCATTCCCTCTAGTAATTACAATTTATTTGTTTATTTGTTGATTTGTCTATCGGATGAATGAGAATGATTGTAAAATAAAATAATTGTTTCATCACACACTTATTTTATTTCAATAAGTACATATTTTACTTATTTTATTTCCAATTCTAAAAAATGTCGACCATACTAAAACAAATACCCTTTAATCGATGTCCCTCTGTCATTTCGATTGTGTATTTAAATAGTTAGTTAAGTAATTTGAGTTAAGCAATGTTACTGAAAACCTTTAAATTACTTGTACGTAATTACAAGACCGAGTTTAAACGTACTTTATTGACTAAATGTGAGAAAATTATTATTTGTTTCAAAAGTGAACGTCAAAAGAACTTGCGAGGTTTTAATTATCGATGTTAATTATAGAACACGCCTGCTAGTGTCGTGCTTGGTATAACAGTAAATATAATACATATATATTTTATGTATAATTAGAAAAGTTCAAAATGGAACTAATAATAATTTGTTTATATCGTTATAAAAAACATAGTTTTAGGTTTTTCCCGCATAGTAGGGTAGGCAGGGAACCTTGTGTAAAGTCACTCTGTTCCCCACGTTCGCTGATTTTTTAAAGAAATTACGTGTTGAGTGCATCAACCTTGACGTCGACCTTAGCGACGAAATGAAATACATTAAATAAAATCGTTCCTCAGAGCGGGAATCGAACCCACAACTACGTTTACAGTCAAATTGCGTCTTGACAGTACTTTTATAAAATAATCACCTTTGTATCTTAGTAAATGGTTAAATTTCAGCAATAAATGAAAAGCACCTTCACGCTTTTCCCTGGAAAGCGGGATAGACTAGTAGATAGACTATAGCCTAGTTTTTATATACGCACTTCTGCCCGAATTGAATAAACTGCGTGTGAATAGCGGAACTTAACGCCGCTCTTTGAACAGTAAGAAGCCAGCCATCATTTTATTTCTTGGAAAAAAATAAATAAGGAAAAAAAACATTATAATATAAGAATAGAAAGAAATAAGAATACATTATATGGTGACAGTTGATTTAATAAATGCTATATTTCAATATAATTTGTGGCTATATAGTACACACATTTGTCCTTTGTAAATAATCATAGCAAACTTGTCCCGAATATATAAACAAATTTATGTACAACCGACAATTTAGTTTTGTATTATATTTGTTATAAAACTCTTTTTATAATAAATTTGTGAATTGAATGAATAGAAAATGGGGAACGGAGTGTATTAACACTTGGTTCCCTTTACCTACCCTTCTGTATGCGGGAAGCTGATTTTAATAATAAATTTGTTTCTATTTAAATATATCGTAAAATATAAGAAAAATCATTTTGATTTATTTCTATTTAGTTTAAAATTTGCGTGTATTTATACTATGATTATTTATGTAGATATTTATTAAAGGTATTCATTGGAATTTTAGCAATATGAGGTATTTAATTTATGTGGGATTAAAAATATTTCTATTAATGCATAGAATCTTGTGCATTTGTGCTACCGTAGTTCAGTAAATTATATTTTTAATGTAGATAGATGTTTTCAGTAGAAACAGAAATATAATAAGAAAAATACAACAAAGGCAAAGTAATTGTGCAAGCAATAGCAAAATTCCAAGCCGCGTCGTTGCTTTCGAAATTAATTTCAACGTAGTTCTTACGTTTCGTATTATGAGAAAGTTTTGACAAAAGAATTAAGTTATGCATAAAATATAGAATGTACGAGTACGTATATGAGAACAACGCTTTGGGGAAATTGTTCCGAATTTTCATATTTCACAGAGATATTACGTGACGCGTCGTCCTATGTAAGATTGACAGCAATTATTACTTTACTTATAATAAAATTGTAACGGATCGGTGTCTGTACATGGAAAAATATAAGAAAAAATGTTATTGGTAGTATTTAATAACATAATAAAACCTAAAACAATGATTTTTAAAATTTTTGTCTGTTTGTTTGTGTATTTGTTCACGCTAATCTAGGAATTTCAATCGGTTTATAAATAAATAGTATAGTATATATATATATAATAAACATTTTAAATAATGTTGTACAACAAAATTGCTATAAATAACTGTTTTATTGAATTAGCTTTTTTACTTTTCAATATAGTTATAGATATTGTTTTTGTAATTAAAGATATAGTTATTAGAAAATAAAGTAACGCAGATTAATAACTTAATAATTATGTATATGTTTACTTCAAACGGGCGAAGCCGCAAGCGTTTCGTTGGTCACTAAATACAGTTCTTATGCCAGAAATATATATATATATATCTCAATGTCTATTAAAAGTAAAAATATGATAGTTAAAATATGTTATATAATTTTTGTTATATAAACTGTAAATAAACAGGCGGCGACATAACGTGAACGGAGGAAACACTTTCATCAGTCAACTGTCGACGGACCAATTTGGAAATATAATTATTATTTTGTAAAGTTGACCGTTTCATGTCAAAAGCAGAAATTTTAATTAAAGTCATTCATAAAAAAGGTCTGTTGTAAAATTATTAATAATTTGTTTTAAATATTCTAAATATAAATGCAAAAGATGAAACCAAGAAAGATACATGGATTAAAAAATAAGCCTTTTAATTATAATGAAAATATTAATATGAAAGTGTTGCTATATCATAATTTTATTCCGGTGTAAGGAGAATTATATTTAGTAATTTATACTTTTTGTTAGTGAGATCATTCGAATTTGTAATATATTTGTATATATATTGTAGACTGTGTTCAGAACCGAATAAAGAGGGTCACAAAAACTGGTGTGCACACGAACCACGGACGTACTGAAATATGACAGTTATTGACACAATTTCTATAGAAGATATCGTCGGAAGCACGCTTCGATCCAGCATCCAGCGAGCTGTTCATTCAAAATGTGCACTATTGTCCTCTTTTGAAACGTTTTCACAGAATCAAGAACCACTGTTACCCTATTTATGGTGAATACGTCCTGATAGAGCCACATTAATAATAGAAATACGACAAGAATTACAGTTTTATATACATTTTGTTATACGTTAGACGATTTATGGTTCGTACGTCCATTTTGATGCCTAAAATCTAAGCTAAACAAAAAAAAATTAAAAAAAAATGTCGATATGTCAAATGTTAGTATGAGTAGTTGTAGAAATCAAAACAAAAATCAGAAGGCAGAGGGAACCTAGTGTTAAGAAACTCCGTTCCCCACTTTCTGCCGAATTCCGGAGGCTCGGAGGAGGTTTTTTGCCTCGACACCAGAGCGAAGAAATGGAAATACAGTCACTCTGTGAGCCTATATAGATTTAACTAATTCTTGGAGATGAAGTTATGTAAATTATGTAATTAAATTCTGAGCAGCACCACCGTTGTGATGATTAATAGCAAATCGCTTATGCTGCACACCGACAGCTGCATCTACTCCTACTACAGCGAGGGGGAAGAGGACGCGGTCAAAAGATTAATCGAGAACGTGACGGGGCAACGATAACGTAATGCGGAAGGAATAAGATCGCTGTCAAGTCATACACAAACTTATAGTTAGATTTTTATAATATAAAAAGATGTAAAATTGTAGTTTTTTAAATCTATAATATCTATATTATATTAGAAATGGATGTGTGTTTCGTAAATATTAATATGGGGTTATTACATATTAAAAATTCCTTCAGACTAAGTATCATAGAGAGTTCTAAGTAGGTAGAGAGAATCTGGGAACGTATTCTTAAAACACTCCGTTCTCTACTAAGACGCTTCCTTTCTTTAGTTTCATTATGAAGTAAGTAATTCTTGAGGTATTACGTGTTAGGTGGCGGAAGCCATCCCGCGCTTTGCCACGTTACCAGAGCAAGGAAATGAACATATTAAACATTTCATTCGAGTGGGAATCGAACCTAAAACCTCACTCTCTACTAATTTTTTACATCTTATTTACGTCAATGTCCTAAAGTCATCTCTGAAAATTCCAACGAGAAAAATGAAATGTTCTATGGAACGATCCAATGTAATAAGTGAAGTATGACATATGATTTCCTCTTTTTATTTTCTTTGGAAAGAATAGAGTAAGATTCCTAAAAGCTATCTTTCTGGAATTATTAAAAATATAGTTTAAAATATAAATTCATATAATTTGTTACATTAGTTATTATAAAAAATTTAAAAAGAAAGATATTTTAAAAATAAATGCTTATATATAATATATATTTTTACACATTATGAAGTGAATATATGTCGCAGACTCATCACGAAAATTGTTTAAAATTACCGTCTCTACCATTATCATAAGGGAAAATGATTAATGCGTCCCGTCGTAAAAGAAACCTACGGTGACAAGACGACGCGTGATTCGAGAAGGTTTATTTCTTAGGATATTAAATTTAAATATAATACATTATGTATGTATTAAGGTATTTTATGTGCCTAGCGTGACGCGTGACGACGATGTGTAAAGGAAAACGATTTAGAATTTGCATGCATAATATTAAGCCTATGAATATGATGATAAGAATGTTTTATAAGATTTTAACATTATATTTTTATATCTGAAGCATTCTAAACTATTTTTTAAATTTCATATATTTTTTATTTTTTTTCACCTTACGCTGTGTCCTTGTACAATGGATCTTTGAATGGGAATCGAACTCACGACCTGTTGCGTTTGGGCCATGACTGGCGTTCATTAGAAATTTAGTGTCGGCTTATTCTAGTATATATTGCTCTTAAAATACTTCCCCCTGCACACCATAGCAGCCAAGCATATCCTTACAATGGCGACTCTATATTAATAATCGTTCTAGTGACAATATATTTTTTTATTGAATTGTACGTAATAAATATGGTTATGCCTAGCCAATAGTAGTTAGAATCAAGAACATTAAAAAGATTTTTGTGTTATTAATACTTTTTTCAATACCAGAGAGATTAGAAAAGCAAAGTAATACAATTAGGAACTCTCAATCAATGTGACATATCTCAAAGAGAATACTTTGATGAGGGTCGAACTGTCTCCGGATTAATTTATTACCAGAACTGGACAATATCATAATAAAAGCCATCATTACTATTAAGTAGTTTTTAAACACACTATTAGAAAATAAATCCATATATGATTTCAAATCAAATCAGCTTCACCCTGTATTCCGCACACAGCATGGTAGGCAGAGGGAACCTAGTGTTAAGATACTCCGTTCCCCACTTTCTGCCGAATTCTGGAGGCATTGCGAGTTTTGCCTTGATGCCAGAGCGAAGAAATGAACATATGTATAAATAATAATTTATTCCCCCGAGTGGAGATCGAACCCATAACTGCCGCCTTACAATCACACTCTTGTACCCCTGTACCACGAGGCGACGACCTCAATTTGACTCGAATATAATTACCATTGCAATCGTTGTATAGTTCCAGTTGTATTGCATCTGCATAAATAAATAAAATGATATTTCGTTTTCACAACATGGCACTATACGCTCTAGCTCCAGGCCAAATTCCAACAAGTTCTCTATTCGTATGCAGCATATCAAAATGTACATTGCCAGTCCTCACGGACATCACCAGGCCTCATGTTGATACCTAAAGGCTTATTTGCATATTTGATTTAGTTGGGTACTGTTCAAATAAATGGTCGCTTCAGTATTCAGTGTAGTAATCTAGATTATATTGGGTATTTCATATTATACAGGTTAAGCTTTGATATTCATATTTTATGATGATATAGAATATTCTCCCATTTGGGATTTCATTACTGAGTCACCCACATATGTATTATTCAGGCCAGTCGTGGTGCAGGGGTACGGGTATGTGTCTGTTAACGTGACAGGGGTTTGGTTCCCACTCGAGGAAATGTAATATTTAATATTTTTCATTTATTCGCTCTGGTGCCGAAGAAATCGCGGCGTTGAGTTACGCGTTGCAACATGCAAGAATTGCCTCCAGACGAAGACGTTTCCACCATTAGGCTCCCTCTGGTTTCCCTCCTAAATGCGAAACATACTTTCCATATATAGCTCTTCATTCACTAGTTCTTACCATTTACGGTGATCTTACATTCCTTTCTTTATTTCTTTTAAATATCAGAACGATTGCTTACTTGTATTTAGGCTTAGAGCATGATTTTCACACCCTTCTTTCAGAATGGTAACCAATACCTGCAACTGCCATTCTGATGATATTGCATCATCAGCACTGCATCATCTGCATACAACAGGTAATTTACCATCAAAATATTGAACGAATTATTAGTTCAAAGCAAAGTGAATACCTATTTAAAATACATTTTTTTTACTTAGGCATGGCCGCGAGCGGAAACTAGTATAAAATAAAATAAAAAATATTTTATGAAACTCGAAGCGGAAGAGCTGAATAGGGCAACTGAATATTTGAGTGCCATCAATCGTTTCAGAATATCTACCTACCAGTTTCAGTTATTTATTATTCCGTTATCTAACTTTAAACTTGCAAGAGCAATTATAGCAACTATATAGATATATTTAAAAGTAGGTACATATAAATATTATTATTTAATGTTCAGAATTACTATTTTTTGTAAATATAGCAGTTTGAAATTATTTTGTATATATTTTTTTCAGTTTGACACTGTAACCCGGCTAGAGGACCCTGCTCTCTTGAGGCAGAGGGAATAAGACACTCCGTTCTCCGCTTTCTGCTGAATTTTCGAGGCATATAATGTTATATAATGTTGTAGTGGCGGAACTTAACGCCGCGTTTTGCCTTGGTATCAGAACGGAGAAATGAAAATATTAAAAATAGTATTTTTTGTATAACTATTTTTTTTGGTAATATATAAAAATTGTGATAGTAACCACGCAAAAATATATTTAAAAAGGCCGACTAACCTGTATATTTGACCGCAGTTGGATTTAAGTGGATAAGAGGGCTAGAGGCTAATTTCCATACGTACGATTAGACTCTAAACGGTTAAATTGAACGAGAATATTTGCGCGATTTAACATAGATACCATCACGCTATATTAGGTTTAACGAATTAATTCTCCTTGGTATTTTTATTTAAATAAAATATAATGAAATAATAAGTTTTGGGTTTTAAAATTTAATGAATACTTTAGTTTCTGTATAAGCAACGACATCTAATTACGTAATAGAACAAGAAACAATGATTATTTTATTTAAGTGTAAATAGTTCAAGCGGACGAAGCCGCGAGCGGGTCGCTATTATTTTATATAATTATAGTAATTTTATAAGACGTTTATGGATTTTAAATAAGCTGGGCGCGTGTTATTAAAAAATCTTACACTTTTTATGTAATCTTTTTTAGTATAAAACACATCCTACGCAATTTAGAGGCAAAGTTGTCTTTTATTATTCGACAAACATAATATATAACAAAGGGTATTGGATCACAAAAACTTTTCCGGACCCACTATAAATATTCAATTGAAAGGGTGATAACAGGTAAAAAGTTTTTCCATGTGGCCCTTTCACAGCACTGGTGGAACCAGGTTTTCCGAAATAACTTGAAGCCCTGATAAATGATGTTTTTTTGTAGTTTCGAGGTATTATGCACATAGATTAATAAAATACATATCTACTTTATGTAAACAACATAATAGTAGATAAGAGTTTAAACAAAAACAAATGATTTAAAAATCTGCTTCACGATGTATTCTGAGAGGGACCCTAGTGCTAAGACACTCCGTTCCCCATTTTCCATCGAATTCTGGAGGTGTTTCGTGTTGAGTGGCGAAACTTAACGCCGCGCTATGGTAGAGGCAGGCAGTAGAGTAAAAATCTAAATTAAAATAAATATTTCATTTCTTCGAGTGAGGATCGAACCCACAATGGGGCGCGTTCAGAGTCATATCTTTGAGCCTCTGCGCCACGACTGGTCTGAAATAAGAAATTAAGCTTATATAGCTAAGAATATCTATAGCCTTAGTAAACTAAAAAGGTTAACTTAACAATGAAACGTGAGCTCTTTCGCAACCCATATTCATAATAAGCAATTAATTTAAAATTGAAGTTTCCTCACTAAAGTTCTGCTAGAATTTGCAATTTCTATAAATCTACGTAAGGTGGTTAAGAGGGGGAGCACTTAAAATAATTAATTTGTTGAACGTCACAGAATAAAAGCGAGGTTCCTATATCTATATATATATTGTAACTGCTGGTGCCGACTGGGGGATGTTTACAAAAGCCATGTTTTACAACAATCAGAATGGTGGGTACTCCAAAAATAATTTTATACGAACTGCAATATTGTTGTGACTTAATTGTTGTGTATTGATTATTTTTTTTAAAACGACTCGTACTTATATTGTTTTTGTTTCACGTTCTATATTTTTTTCAGTGAATGAAAAATTTTGAAAATATTATCATGTTAAAATTTAGGATTATTTTAGAAGTAATACAAAAAAATTTACTAATAAACGTATTTTTCAAGTACAATTTTAGCATACAATATTTATAAAAATCTTATTATTTATTGAACCCTTTATTATATATTTTTCCATTATTTACTTCAGGGTTCTACGCCTGTGGCACATACGTATACTTCTCTATATAAACTACGACATTCAATAAAAATACTTTATATTCCCGAATGAAATTAAATAAAAACACTTCAGAATGCTTCTGTTGTTCGATAACAAATGACGCAAAACAAACTTAAAACAAAGTTCGTAGCAATAAATTTCTACGTAAATGTGGAATTTTATTTGGCTTAAATTATTCGAGGAAACAATAATGAAACTTTTTGGCAAGGTCTTACTGATCCTCTCATATTATTTCAATTTCAAAGGGATTCCTCAATCTTTTTCAACGTTTCTAAACTATATTTGTTAGAAAAGATTTATAAGAATAGAATGTATTATCCTGTTTTCATTTAAAAATTTAAAAAATTTATACACATAAAACTTATATAAATGCCTGATACGTTTAAGGAAAGTCTGTAAACACGCTTGTGGGTTCGATACCCAATTGAGGAAATGAAATATGTAAAATTTTCATTTCTTCGCTCTGGTGTCGAGACAAAGCGCGGCGTTCAGTTCCGCTACTTAATACCTCTAGAATGTCTCCAGAATTTGGCGGAAAGTGAGAAGCTGAGGTTCTAACATTAGGCTCTCTGCCTACCCCGCTACAAGCTAGAACTAAATTGTTTCATGGCTATTAACTTATTATTTCTGTAGTTGTGGATTCAAATTCAACTTATAGAAAGGCTTAAAATAATACTTGTACCATATTAAGCATGAAAAAGAGACTCTCTCGCCTACTATGCGATAACACGGGAGAAGCGTGACGCCAAGATACTAATTTTATTATATTATTTTAGTTTATTTTGTAATCGTGTATTATTAATATATAAAAGAGATACGAATCCAATATATAATTTATTAAAGGAACCTTTTTTAAAGCGTGAGCAAAGAAAAGCCATCCAGTCGACTGTGCATTTTTACCGCCTTAAATCTCTTGTTTTTCCTCTTCAATGGACAAAATGTACCCAGGTTTAACTCCGAGGGCCAACTCTTTTTTATAACATTGAAAAATATATTTTTATAGTTTAGTAGGTAATAATATCATGAAATAAATTTTCGATGATAATAAGAAAAATAAGAAGATAATAACTTTAAGAAAAACACACACACCTTTTGTCCAAGATGTACGATATATTTCAAAATTGCTTATTATACTTTTCCATATAAAAAATTTTCATTATCTACATTTTGTTTTGATTATTAAAAAGATTTTATATTTTTAGATAAATTAAATCTTTAACCCGTTTCCCATACTAAAATAATTACATTTTATACATATTATAAATGTTATATGTCAATTATTAACTAATTACTATTAATGAACGAAGTAATATTGTTTGAACATTAATTAAGCTGTAAAATTTGAATGTTACTCAATAATTGTAACATGATATAATGATAACGATATACCGCTATGTCATTAATAAATTCAATTAAAAGCTTCATCAAATATTAATATTTTTCAACAAGTCTGTGTGTTTGTATGTGGCACCGTAGCTCCTGAATAAATGAACCGAAAACCGAAGAAAATTACGGATTTGTTATTTCAGAGCTTCAAGTATTTTATATTTAACTAGCGGACGCGCGCAGCTTCGCTTGCGTATTTAGGGGTGAATTCTAATAACCCATGAAACATGTCTTCGATGAAATATTTTTAAGAGTCTAAATTTCAAATTTTATAAAAATCGGTGGGGATTTAAAGATTTTTCCATACAAACTTTCAACCCCTTACTTGCACCCTTAG
>JAKRZM010000164.1:56741-69120 GCA_036379175.1 Heliconius cydno galanthus | reverse complement strand
ATATGGACCGTTTATTTTGAGAGTGGTGTAAGTCCATTTTCTTTTGTTTCGAGAAAATTAAAGGTTAGTATGTCGATGATTATGCAATTTCATTTACCGACCGATTTTAAGTTGTTCAAAACATGGGTTTTTTTGAGAAATTAAACACGGACTAGTTATATAAAAAAAATACATTAAATTAAGCATGAATTACGTGATAGCTCATTTTTCTCAAAAATGAGAAAAATTGAAATTGCACCACTTTCAAAATAAACGGTCCATATATAGATATATAAACTTCGGCATTCAATCAAAATACTTTATATTCCCGAATGAAATTAAATAAAAACACTTCAGAATGCTTCTGTTGTTCGATAACAAATGACGCAAAACAAACTTAAAACAAAGTTCGTAGCAATAAATTTCTACGTAAATGTGGAATTTTATTTGGCTTAAATTATTCGAGGAAACAATAATGAAACTTTTTGGCAAGGTCTTACTGATCCTCTCATATTATTTCAATTTCAAAGGGATTCCTCAATCTTTTTTAACGTTTCTAAACTATATTTGTTAGAAAAGATTTATAAGAATAGAATGTATTTTTCTGCTTTCATATTTAAATTAATAAAATTTATATAAAACTTATGGAAATCGGTTCAAGGTTCGTAACCCAGTCGAGGAAAGGAAATATGTAATATTTTCGTTCCTTCGCTCTGGTGTCGAGACCGAAGGAATGAATTCGCTTTGCCTCGGCAAAGCGCGGCGTTCAGTTCCGCTACTCAATACGGAATGCCTCCAGAATTCGACGAAGAGTGGATAGCGGAGGTCCTAACATTAGGCTCTCTGCCTTCCCTGCTACATGCGCTATATAGCTAGAACCCACTATACGAGACTCTCTCGCTTACTATGCGAAAACACGGGAGAAGCGTGACGCCAAGATCCTAATTTTATTTTATTTTGGCTTATTTTGTTGTCGTGTATTAATATATAAAAAAGATACGAATTCCATATATAATTTATTTGAGGAACCTTTTTTAAGCGTGACCAAAGAAAAGCCATCCAGTCGACTGTGCATTTTTACCGCCTTAAATCTCTTGTTTTTCCTCTTCAATGGACAAAATGTACACAGGTATAACTCTGAGGGCCGACTCGCTCTTTTTTACAACATTGTAAAATATATTTTTATAGTTTAGTAGGTAATAATATCATTAAATAAATTTTCGATGATAATAAGAAAAATAAAAAGATAATAACTGTAAAAAAAAGCAAAACACCTTTTGTCCAAGATGTACGATGTATTTCAAAATTGCTTATTATACTTTTGCATATAAAAAATTTAGATGTTTATATTTTTCCGTTTCCACCCGTTTCTCATACTAAAATAACTACATTTTATACATATTATAAATGTTATATGTCAATTATTAACTAATTACTATAAATGAACGAAGTAATATTGTTTGAACATTAATTAAGCTGTAAAATTTACATGTTACTCAATAATTGTAACGTGATATAATGATAACGATATACGTTTATGTCATGCACGTGTACCTACATCATATTTCAATAAATTTTCAATAAATATTAATATTTTTAAAACAAGTCTGTGTGTTTGTATGTGGCACCGTAGCTCCTGAATTAATGAAACGATTTGAATGTGGTTTTGTTATCGAAAGACTTGTCCATCGCGGTAGTTCTTAGCTATATCTTAGGAAAATTACTTCAAGTACTTTATATTCTTGGCCGAAGGTTTTTTTTAAATTAAAAATGTTGCTTTTTAATATACTCATTTTTAGTACAATACTAATAAAAAATAACTTATTTGTATTTTATTTCTTTGTATTAATTGAATTCAAATTTATAATTTTCCGTATACGTGTACGTAGATACGCTACTTTGCACAATGTTTTCTATAAATCTTAATGTAATGCGAATTTGACGAGGATGAAGTTTCTCCTCGGGACGTCGCTAAGTACCTCTGAGAATATTAAAGTTACTTCTTGTGAAGGAGAGTGTTAAAGTCTTTGTGTAAATAATATATGTATGTACGTATCTACAAGTTTTGTTTAAATGTATAGTTAATGAAGATATTCAATTATAAAGCTATAATATGTTGGATTATTTAATTATTTTTTTTATTTGGAATAACAACACGAAAACTTGTTGGGAGAGCACTTTCGTTTATTATAAACGTAATAAATGAAAGTTAAACATGAATTAAATAAACATTTAACATGAAAAAAATGGACTATTTTTTTTAAGAATCCATCGCGTCGTGGGATGACGTTTTAATGAATTCTGTTTATAAAAAAAACATATAATATGTCTCTTGTAAGCTTTAGGTCTAAATGGGTTAGCGAAAATCTATTAAAATTTTACTATATTTTAGTTTGCTTTTTTGAGGCCCTTTCTTTAGAGATTCTTGTAAGTTTAAATTAAATGATTAATTGTTATTATCCTAAAATTCACTCTATCACTTAAAATTAAAAATATTTATATTATTAATAACACAAATAAATATATATAATATAAGATATAATGAAATACCAGAGTGTTTGCCGCGCCGCCATGGAGCCTCCCCATCCACCCGGGCGTTAACCGAGGGTGCGCATTATTGTACGCCTCACGTATCACCTTTGAGTCTGAGATTTAATGTTGCCATCATCAAATATTGAAAGGGTAGAAAATTTTATATAAAAACTCAATTATTACAATAAAATTATATTTTTTATATTGTAATTGTAACAATTTTTTTTTTTAAGATTGCCGTCAATAGAAAATACTTTGAAGAATTTTTATAGCTTCACATTGTAAAATGCACCCAGGGTAGGCAAGAAGAAGAAGCAACTTAGTGTTAAGACATTCCGTTCCCCAATTTCCGCTAAATTCTGGAGGCATTGCATGTTGAATGGTGGAACGCTACGTCGCGTTTTGCCTCGACACCCAAACGAAGTAATGAAAATATTTAATATCCTCGAATGGGAATCGAACCCACAACCTGTCACGTTGACAGTCACACACTTGTGCCACTGCACCACGACTGGCTTCCAGTAAGAAAAATAAAATATCAAAAAAATATTTAGATATCGATTTTGAAGGCTTATATTGTGTTCTTCGAAGTTACACAATAATGAAGCTAGACGTAGTTAGGAATAACGTAGTCAGGTGATAGTTAAGTGTTGATTCAACCCACTTAGTCATTCAGTATACTCTGGTTTAGTTAGATATTGATGAACGTTGGGTTTACTAAAATACCTCAAAATTTCTTTTAATAAATAGAAAATCGATGACGGATGACATATTGTTAAGTTTTTTTTATATATCGCCGAAACACCTGGAGAGAAATAAAAAAACTTGCTTGCCTTTTAATTAATAACGAATAGTGTCCTAGTGTCTTAACACTAGGTTCTCTCTGCCTATCCTGCTGCGTGCGGGATACACATGAGTCCTTCGACGTTGTGGAAATTACATAAGATTAATATAGGACAGAATTATAAAAAATAATTCAGAAGTAAATTTAAGGAAAAAAAATAATATTTTTTATATAAATTTAATGTAAACACTTTAGTTCTCCACGCCTAAAGTAGACAGCGAGTAACTAGTAAAGAGCTCTTACGAGACAGGTACAAGCGCTCTCTATAAAGACTTTGTAGGCAATTTCATTGAAGTGTACACTCAAATCAATGTTGAAATCTAAGTATCTCTTAAAGACTTATTAAATTATTTTTGTAAACAAGAATATGAAGAAATATTTATAGTTTTATTCTACGTAACATATTTAATAAAAATAAAATTTAATGAATATAAAATAAGTACATTTTATTTTATTTTTATAGTTCTCTATGTTTACATTGACAAATTTTCTATATAATAGGAAATAATAATTAAAAATATAATAGTAAGTCTTTTTTAATAATTAGAATCAACAATATATTTACTATTATATGTATACATCTAATATATTTAGTTCTTTCATTTTTTTTAATGGTGCTATACTGAAAATACCTTATTTTCAATGAACTTAACAAGATTATGGAAACACCAGTTCTTATGAAATACGGATGTGGTGGAAGAGATTTAATTAAATCTTTAGATTGGCCGTAAAGATTTTAAAAGCCTCCGGAACAAACTGTTCACAAGATGAAATGTTCGCGAAGTAATATAAAGGAATAATAATGGAAAAGAC
Source organism: Heliconius cydno galanthus (assembly GCA_036379175.1). Taxonomy (NCBI): domain Eukaryota; kingdom Metazoa; phylum Arthropoda; class Insecta; order Lepidoptera; family Nymphalidae; genus Heliconius; species Heliconius cydno. The sequence continues at coordinate 64,952 of JAKRZM010000164.1, read as the reverse complement.
AGTTCGGAACAACTTTATTATCCAATCATTTGGATTCAGTGTTGAAGAATTTAAAGGAAATCTTTAATTTATTTTTTCTATAGGAAGCTTCAGTGAAAAGGCAGTTAAGTAGTTATTGGAATTTTTAAGTTAAGGTAAGCTTATTCAGATTTTTCGAATATTTTTTTGTATATTACCATGATTCAATAATTTTTGGATTGTATTTGGGAAATGTAAGTGTAAGTGTAAGTTTCAACTCCATTGGGTACTACTTTTGTTTCTTTTTTATTTTATTACGTTGTATCTCATACTTAGGAGAGTAGGCAAGGGGAACCTGGGTAAGTAATGTTAAGATGGAGTGGTTCCCATTAAGATATTTCCGTTTCCGAATTTCCCGCGAATTCTGGAGGCACTGCATGTTGAATAGCGGAACCCAACTTAACTCAACCTAGCAGGCCTATGTCCAGCATTGGGTGTCACGCAGGTGTAAAGACAACAATTGACGTCTCCATATATTATACTAGCGGCCCGCCCGCGGCTTCGCCTGCGTGAACTACGTTATTATTAATTTCTATCTCCATGACTACCTACGTCCTATAAGTGACGTCCATGCAAAATTTGAGACTCCTAGGATTTGTAGTAACGAAGTTTCATACAGATTTTCAACCCCAAAAACAACCCCTTAGAAGTCGAATATTGCAAATTCCGTCTTAGCGAGCACCTACGTCCTATAAGTAACTCCTATGCAAAATTTGATATTCCTAGCACATGTAGTTTCTGAGATTTCGTGATGAGTGAGTGACCTTTCGATTTTATATATATAGCTTAAAAAAATGTAGCGTTGAGTGTTAGAGTAGAGAACTCAACACGAAATGTATCATTTAAGAACGCAAATGTATCTTTTACCATATCAAAATTAGCAGGGTAAGATAATTCTGCAAATGATATAGAAGAAGATTTAAATTTGTTTAGAAGATTCACGCTGTGTCACATTTCCATATGAAACGCGACTCCTAATTTCTGAATACATAGTATGTCACAATTTACATATAGCTACCATAAAGAAAGGGAAACATCTCGCTGCATAATGACGCATGAAAATTTATTTTTATCGTGCGAAATAATAAAAACATTGTGCTTGGCATTTGAAATTTAATACTACTTTATATTTTTACATGTTTTTAGGGTTCCGTACCCCAAAAGGTGCAAACGGAACCTTTATAAGATCACTTTGTGTCCGTCTGTGAAGGTATCAAGGTATCCAGCTGAAATTAATGTGATATAGATAGGTTTCTGGTTCCTTTAGGTAAAAAAAGAAGTTAGTTAAGAATCAAAGCTTGATTCTTCTTTTCTTACCTTTTGAAGGTAAGTTAACGCTTTTAGGTAAGGTAAGTTAACACTATTAAAAGTCACAACGCATTTATGCCTTGATTTTGCTGCATTTTGTATCTTTGTTCATACACTACCTACAATTTTGAAATTTGGCATGAATTAAGAAGTTAAAATAAGAATAAGGAAAAAATCCGAAAAGTGAAAATTTCTAGGTATATCCAGAAAAAAATATTACATATTTATATAATATGTCGTTTATTTCAAATAAAATGAGCGTATATGTTGCAAATTTAAGTTTCTCATCTTTTATAATTTGTACTTCCCTAACAGGAAAGTAGGTCAACATGTAATAAGAAATTTAATAAAAAACAAGTTTGATAAATATTCTTTATATCTCATAATACTCATATTATAATACCCGCGCCGATAGTAATATTATAGTTTTAGGAAACTTAGAAACGTTAGCCAGTTTAAAAGTACTGTACAATCTTGAAATTGGTACGGAAACCTCGGTGGACGAGTCTTATTCGCTTACTTAACTTAACCGTTTTTTCTTAATTAAAAATGTGTCTCATATTTTTTTCTATCTAAAAACACAATATTATTTTATTAAATATATTTCAGTATTACCGTTTTAATTATTCTGTATGAAGCGAGCATGTAATTAATTTTGAAATGAAAATCTCTTCATATCTTATTTTAGACGAAACTTTTCAGGATTCTTTTCAATTTTAATTATGCATATTTTGAATGTTATATTTCTTTTGCTTCAATAGGCTTCTTATATTCTTACTACGTCCTTTGTTTTATTTTAGGCACAAGTTTATATTTCTTTCATTAGTTTATGCTAAAATATCGTACTTATATTTATATATTTAACTATAAATATATGAATAAACAATTTAGAAAAAAATATTAGTTTATATCATTCAATAGAAAAAGAAAATGTCTATCATAATATATATCTATCTATATATATTAGATTGATAGCGTATATTTATTTTCTTTTATTCATTTCAACTACTCGGATATTTTTTCTAATATTAAGATTTCTATTTTCTTTACTTAAGTCTACTTATTATTATTTTTAAATAAATAGTCTTTTTTATTTAAATAAATAGTCACTTTTATTTCAACTAATGCCTCAAATTTAAGTACATATATATTAGAAGTTACTAAATAGTTATATCCTATTAAATTAACTGCCTCGATTATTGTTGCGGTAAGTTGTATATAATAAGGCAAAATATGAATATGACGTGGCGAGTATCTGAAACAATAATATAAATTAATCTAAGGTTAAGAATTATGGCACCATTTGACTGTTAACATGATGGTTGTAGGTTCGATTCCCACTCGGAGTAATCGATTTCCTCGCTATGGTAATAATAGAAAATCGGGCGATGAGTGGAGAGCGAAATGTCTTAACACTACGTTCTCTCTGCTTACTCTGCTATATGCGGGATAAAGCGTGAACCGAAAAAAAAATCCTTCACATCATCCTATGCAAGTCATCAGTGAAAAGGACTATTAAAAAAAAGAACATATATGAAAAGGACTATTAAAAAAAAAGAACACATACGTACCGAGCTATAAGTCGACATAGTGATAGGGCCAAACTTTAGTGCTGTGAAATAAAGCGGTTTCTGGGATCTGCAGAAATAAATAAAAAAAAACGTTGAAACGTCGCTCTGGGAGCCTGAACGGATTGGAATGCAAATTAGTTGGTGTTTGCGAAGATTTTAGTATAGCAGAATATTGGCTCGTTCTAGAGCTATTTTGGATTCACTGCTTTTATATTTATTATTTAAAGAAATAGTATATTTTTTTTATTTTAAATATCATAATGTATGGTATTGTGGTGCATTCATATTGTATATATGGTGGATGTTTTTTGATTATAAATAATGGTTGTGGTCATTAAAAAAATATGATATAATTTTACTTTTTTTTTTTTATGGAAAAAGAACAAGGCAAACGAGCGTTCGGGTCATATGATGATGATCACCGCGGCCCACGAGCAGCACCAGAGGAGCTACAGGTTACTACTTACTTACTTACTTACAAGGACAGATTGTGGGTTCGATTCTCACTGGAGGATATAAAATACTTAATATTTTCATTTCTTAACTTTGGTGATGGGGCAAGGCGTTGAGTCCCGCTAGTCCTAGTCCTTGAATTGTAGGAATTGAAGTTGCAAGATTTGAGGCAAACATCAGAGAGGTGAAACGTAATAAAACATTATAATATTTCTTAAAAATAAGTTTCTAAATTGTAAATTAAAATTAAAGAGTCAAGATGTAATTAATACATGATGTTATCAAGAAAATATCTTATTTAGAAGAATTGTTACCTCTGTATTATAACTAAAAGTAGCTTCCGGGAGCGAATGTCACAATGGTACCACCCGCTCTCGTACACCGCGGTAGCCACGCCAGAACTCTAGGTTTACAAACTAAATATTATATAGTCGTATTTGATTGAGAGATATTTAAGCCCACTTAATTATTCTTAAGTACTAATTTATAAAGATTTGTGTAAAAGTATGTGATTGTTGACGCGAATGGTTGTTTACGCGAAACCTACTCGAGGCAATGAAATATTTGATATTTTACAAGCCGAAAAAAAGGATTTTATTTACTATTGAAGAGTTATAACATAGCGGTACGTAAAGTATTCATTATAAGTTTCCATGAAAAGCTTAATACATTTGTAGAAATTTAATTATATTTGTGTTTTTAGTTGTCTACGAAGTTGGTTTTTAGATTATTTACTTACCGAAGCAGAAATATCATCAGCATACCAGCACAGAATACCAACTTGAGTTAAGACGGCCCCCAAGTAAAACTTATTACTCATTACCATGACTGGATCCAAAAGCTGGGAGAGACAAAATAAATATAGAAATTCTTCTTGTTTTAATTTTAGGTCAATTAAGAATTTACAATTAAAGAATATAATTTTTATTTTGTATTTATTATTTAGGCATTGTTGTGGTTTGTAAAGAAATTGGCAGTTTGGACATTATATATGTTCATGGGATATTTGGATACTTACAATATTGAAAGCAACACAGCAAATGTTGACAGAACTCATTAAAACATTAATAAGGTTGACCAGACAAAAGGCATCCTCCAGGTCTTCTCCGTATCTATAAACATATTGACATAGTTAACTAACGTGTCTTTCTTTGCTAGAATTTTATTTGGGACCACGCTTTTGTTTGAAATGTAGAATTTTTCCGACTTTTTTAGACGTTTTACGAAATCTTAGTTGANTGCAGCACCAGAGGAGCTACAGGTTACTACTTACTTACTTACAAGGACAGATTGTGGGTTCGATTCTCACTGGAGGATATAAAATACTTAATATTATTATTTCTTAACTTTGGTGATGGGGCAAGGCGTTGAGTCCTGCTAGTCCTAGTCCTTGAATTGTAGGAATTGAAGTTGCAAGATTTGAGGCAAACATCGGGAGAGGTGAAACGAATTTCTAAATTTGTTATCTAGAAAATATGTTATTTAAAAGAATAGTTACCTCTGAATTACAGCTAAAAGTAGCTTTCGGGAGCGAATGTCACAATGGTACCACCCGCTCTCGTACACCGCGGTAGCCACGCCAGAACTCTAAATATACAAATTAAATATTAAATAATTAATCGAGATGATAATGATAATTAAGTCGAAAATAATTATTTCTATTTACACTTAATTATTCTTAAGTGCTAATGTATAAAGATTTATGTAAAAGTATGTTATTGTTAACGCGAATGGTTGTAGGTTCGTTTCCACTCGCACTCGAGGCACGGAAATATTTGATATTTTAGAAGCCGAAAATAAAAAGATTTGATTTACTAATGAAAAGTTACACATTTTATAACATAGCGGTATGTAAAGTATTCATTATAAGTTTCCATGGAAAACTTAATTTATTTGTAGAAATTTACTTATATTTAGTGTTTGTAGCGTCTACGAAGTTGGTTTTTAGATTATTTACTTACCGAAGCAGAAATATCATCAGCATACCAGCACAGAATGCCGACTTGAGTTAAGACGGCTCCCAAGTAAAACTTATTACTCATTACCATGACTGGATCCAAAAGCTGGGAAAGACAAAATAAATATAAAAAATCTTCTTGTTTGAATTTCAGGTCAATTAAGAATTTACAATTAAAGAATATGAATTTTATTTTGTATTTATTATTTAGGCATTGTTGTGGTTTGTAAAGAAATTGGCAGTTTGGACATTATATATGTTCATGGGATATTTGGATACTTACAATATTGAAAGCAACACAGCAAATGTTGACAGAACTCATTAAAACATTAATAAGGTTGACCAGACAAAAGGCATCCTCCAGGTCTTCTCCGTATCTATAAACATATTGACATAGTTAACTAACGTGTCTTTCTTTGCTAGAATTTTATTTGGGACCACGCTTTTGTTTGAAATGTAGAATTTTTCCGACTTTTTTAGACGTTTTACGAAATCTTAGTTGACTTTGAAAACTCAGGTGATTGCTGAGTAGCTATTATTAGAGTATACATAATATATTTTTCATAGTTCTTACCTTATGAGTCTTTGATGAATTTTAATAAGTGAAGTAATATCGGCATAGCAGTTCTGATTTTTCCTCATATCCAAGCGGCGAATTTTATCTTGCAACATTCGGAGCAGCATACTAATATGACTTGCCATGGTCATAAATAAAATATCTGAACCAAGCATCGCCCATACAGAAAATAATCCTTCGGAAAATTTTAATCAATTCATGAAAATTTTATCCATTAATGCACCGGTCTAGCAAAGCCAGCCTTATTGGTAATATTTTTTCAGCTTCACGCTGTATCCCGCACACAGCAGGGTAGGCAGAGGGAACCTAGTGTTAAGACACTCCGTTCCTAACTCTCTGCCGAATTCTGGAGGGATTGAATATTGAGTGGCAGACCTCAACGCCGCGCTTTGCCTCGACACCAGAGCGAAGAAATGGAAATATAAACGTAAATAAATATTTCACTTCTTCAAGTGGGGATCGAACCCACAACCGTCGCGTTACAGTCACACCGTTGTGCCGCTGCGCCACGACGGCCTCAAATTATATCACATTTTTCGTATTAATAAAATATACTATATTGCAAGTTTTACCTGAAAAAGTTTCAAAGACAAAGGCAAGTTCGTGGTATCCGGGCTGTGTTTTGTCAAAGAAGTATTTTAAGTGCCAGATATAGCCCAAGCTGGCGGGTTCCCCACGGATCTTTTGGTACAAATAAATTACCACTGGGGTTAAGTTGTATAACCAAACACCCAAAACGTTCCAAAAAGCATACCCTAATAAAAAATAAGGATATTATATTTATTTTCATTGTGATATTTATTATATTGATTATTGTTGACAGTGCAGAAGGGACGTGTCCAAGTGTACACAATGACTTTATGTTCAAAATTTACTGAAGGCCAAATAAAAAAATAAATATAAAGTTAATTTATACTGAAAAAAGTAAAAATATGCATTTATTATTTTCATAATGTTCATAATTAAACAAGCAAGTGTAGTATCTCCCTTCACGAGCATTTAAAATATTATGTGAATATAGTGTGAGGGAAAAGTAAATGTACATACAAAACTGGACAATTTCTAGTTTCGAAAGTTTCTTCTTCTTGAATTCTATGGCATTCCTATCAGAGCTGGTTAAGAACCACAGATCAGAGAGCTCACTTAGCAGGTTGCGAAAAATGTTTCTCTTGTACCAGATAGTTAAAAGCTTGCTTAAACCTGCCAGATTTGTATAATACTATATTTATTATTTTATGTACAACTGCTGCAGTGGCGGTTGTGTGTTCGATTCCCATTTTGGGGAATGCATCTTAACCCCCCCTCTGCCTACCCCGCCATATGCGGGATACAATGTGAAATTGAAAAAGAAAAAAGCTGACATTTTACTGTAAAGTGGTACATAAAATACAGGTATGAAACGAACTGTGTACAAGTAAAATTTCGGGCACAATGGCATATTAAAAATTCCATGTAGTAAAAAATATAAAAAATATACAGGCTGGTTGTAAACATCGTAGTATGGGGTATGCGGAGTGTCTCTGTGAAATAATATAAACTCAAAATAATATATATTAAAAAATTTTACTTACTAATACAATCGTAGCCGAATATATGTAGACCTGCTACGAAATCAGCGACTGACGTAGAAGTTAATAGCTCGGTTATAGCATAGTTCATTTGACCCGCTTCTTTTAAAACAATTATAACAACTGTTCCTAAGAAACACATATATTTCCATATTTTAAGATAGAGACTCTTAGGTAAATCATCTATGAAAGAAAAACCAACAATTCTAGTGCAAAAATTACATAATTTCAAAGTTTTATTTATTTCTTTTTTAGCAATTATTTTATCCTGAGTAAACATGTTTTGTCGTCAGTCGATTTATGTAAAGTAAATTTAATACTGGGTATTTATTGTAAGAATAACTTCTAAATAAAGAGAATAAAATAATACTGCTTAATAGAACTTTTTCTAGTGAATAATAACATACATTTTCAGTTGAAATATACGAAAAAATAAAGTTAGGAGCAAAGTTTTTTGCTTCAGTACCCGCCCATAATGAACCCTTTACTTATATAAATTTCTCTATTTATTATGCTAATACGTAAGGCTCCTTAACTATTAGAATAATAAATAGAGATAATAGACCAGTATTTTCTTTCTTTCCGCCGAATCCTTGAACATTGCATATTGAGTGGTGGAACTAAACACCTGTGCAATTTTATTAAGCTACTAGCGACCCTCTTGCGGCTTCGCCCGCTTTAACTACTGGATTATTCATGTAATGTATGTTTGCAAAGCACTTAAGATAATGTGAAAATTAATTAAACCCTAATGCAACC
>JAKRZM010000164.1:26593-55872 GCA_036379175.1 Heliconius cydno galanthus | reverse complement strand
GCTGTACCTCGACAGCAAAACGAAGAAATGGAAATATAAACGTAATATTATATTTATTTACAATTTATACCAATTCTTATGTTAAATGAGTTTACTTACCGAAACGTTGCCCTTTTTGAACATTCAAAGTAAAATCCCAAACCGTCCCTGAATACGTAAATAGATTCCTGTCCAATCACACATGATATATTTAACCAGAAAATATTTTATTTGTGGTGTTTATGTTATATATAGACCCCCAAAATAGTCCCTTCGTTATATTTGGGTTGTTTTATTGAATGACATATCTATATATGTTTAATATTAAATATACCGGTATTTTATGGTTATTTTCTTTTTGTTTTTTTTACAGCTTCGAATCCAGAGCCACTCAATATGCAATGCTTCCAGAATTCGGCGGAAAGTGGAGAACGGAGTGTTATAACACTAGGTTTCTTCTGCCTACCGTACTGTGTGCGGGATATAGCGTGAAGCTGATTTTATACAGCGTGAAGCTGAATGCAGAGCGAAGAAATGAGACTATGAAATATTTCAATTTCTCATTTCAATTCCCAAATCGAACCCACAACCTGTCGCAACCAGCTTCAGAATTATTTACTTTCTTTGTATTTTATTATATTTTTACATATCTCAAGCTCTCATTTGTTGTAGGAGAGATGTCAATAATGGAGAATAGTATATAGTTTAGTTTTACGCAATAAAGTTAGAAGTACCCCATTACAAGTTTATAAATGAGCGTACTGACAAAATACCAAATTTTTTAACATGTACTTTGAATATAAATCAAGCCAGTTCGCTACAGATATGTTAAACTTTTACAAAACTCGTTAGTTCAGTCGTGAATTTAAAGCTAAAAAAGTTTCATACTTTTTTGTTCGTGAAAATTGTTATGAAGCTTGGAAAATTGTATATTAGAATAGTAATTAAAACATTGGATATGTTTATTTTGAGTTACGTATTAAATTTAAATTTTATTTATAGTTTATTATTTATTTTATTAAAATGTTATTTATACTTCTTTGCAACCTTCACCCATAGAGAAATTACATCCTGGGTGATATTCAAACTAGAAGCAGAATATAAAAAAAATACTTAATCAATATAAATACATATATGTGTATGTATAATTATGATGATAAGGAATATACGTAATTTTTTATTAATTCCTTCGCTCTAGTACAAAAAAAACGGCGTTAAGCGCTACCACTAGATACTGCTAAGTGAAAAGTAAATGAAAAAATATCAAAAGTCACTGAAAAAATACACAAAAATATTATTTTCAAACATTTTATTCCGCACATATTATGGTATTTACATATTTTTGATTGGTTAATATCTCAGAAACGGTAAAATTTCAGGGTGTAGAGTATGGGATATACATATATTTGAAAATGGCCTCCTTTATGACATACATACATATATCAGTTTGTTTATCTGTCTACCAATTAAATAAAAGTATTGGTTTTTTATTTCAATAATTGATATTTTACATAGCTAATGACTACTATATAAGAAAATAAAAAAATATATATTCCGTGCTTGTTTCTTTACTTAAACAACAGAAACTATGACATATTTCATATACAAAATAAAATTATAAGTTAAAATTATAAAGAATGTTTGTCAAAAAAATTGTTCTTGGATTTTTAAAATTTAAATCCAGTTCACAGACAAATGCGAAAAAATCTTAGTTGACTTTTGAAGAAGCATTCGTTACAGATTAAAAAAGTTTTAAAAGTGTTTCAAACAATTTCTTTGAAACCGGGGAATCTTTTGTAATGTCGCACTGAGAATTCAGTTATACAAAAATATATAGGTTGAATGTAGTCGACGTTTAATACTTCCGCCCTAAATAAGTTTGTGTTATAGTAATATAGTTTAGTTTCTTATAAGTAAATATACTCGTATACCATATTTATAGAATGAAAACAAAAAATAATCAAAGAAATATTCTTTTTGTATTAAATACTTTTGATAAGAACAATATACTTACATATACTATCGTACATATGAAACATTAAAGTTAGCAAGAAGCACATTACGTACACAGGTGGAGCAGAATGCACTTAAATTAATGTCGAGTTTTACTGGGCGGAGCTTTCGTTGTACACGTACAAACATACATACATATCTACGGTAATTAGTGTTTATATCTTCTTTTCTAAAAAAGAATCCAGACATATATAAATCGTACAAATATATATAAAACAAAATAAATAAAGATTTTTTTCCAGACTTAGGAAAGAAAAAAATATATTTTAAAGCTTATAAAAATTCAATGGTTCAAATCCCGTTACATTAAATTTTTTACCTAACATTTAAAATATAAAAATATAAAACAGAAAAATAAAAAAAAAAACCTGTACGTGACAGAAGTAACAGAAATCCTGGAACTATTACACAACATAAGTGCTCTGTTAAATGGAATGGATGGAATCCGTGTGCTTTCAAATAAAAAATAGTCGCTAAAAGCTAAAATTGTGACAAGTGAGGCGTTTTAAAACGCTACCTCTTTGAGCAGGTGCGGCTGACGGCGGAGAGTTTTTACACAAATCAACATTTATCACGTTCAACGATGAACTAAAATGGCTCGGAATTACAATGTTTTTTTTAAATATTTTTTTTCTCATAATTTGTATTTTCTTTTATTATATTGCTTATGTTTGCTGTTTTTTTTATTATTAGATTTGTAGATAGATTTGTAACTATGATCATAATGTTATATGTATAATAATATGTTATGCATTTACGGGATTGGCGAGTATGGCTTAGTGGTCAGACCGCTTGGAGAGTATCCAAGAGGCACTGGTTCAAATCCCGCTACGTTTAATTTTTTATACCTTTTCTTTCCTAGGCAAGTATAAGAATATCACTTTCAAATGTAAAAAAAAATAAACGCGATCCAACTCCAGTGTACGTACGTACCTATTTTTGGAAATATATATTTAATTTACTTATTTAAGACTACAAAAAAAAAAAAAAGGAAATTTTACCGAACGATATCATAAATCCAGAACGATGATGGAAGTTGGGATCCTTCAGCTCATTATGGGAAATACTAAAGTAGAAGTGATTTACATCCCGAGAAATAATGAGATTGCAGGAAGGCGTAGTGAGCGAAATGTCTTACCTTTGAAAATGAACATTTCTATAAAAAAACTGCAGTTTGTGATTTTTTTTACATTTCTTAATCATTTTGGAAAAAAAGCTTTTTGTTTATTATAATGCTGCGAATAAAAACACGTCTTGAATATAGTTCCTTGGTAGAGTATATAAAAGTTGCCAAGATAAATTAATCAGTGATAGACTTAACTAGTAATATTTCATATTTTCTTATTTATATATAAACATACATGTAAATTGTTCATATGAGAGACATAGACAATTTAGTATGAAAATCCAGAACATCTGTATGGATATCCTTTATTTTTACTTCACGCCTGCTGTACAAATATATAACGATACATTTTAATTTCCGTTCCTCACATGTCTTAGCATAGGTTCCCTCTGCCTTCCCCTCTATATACGGGATACATTAATTTGAAAAAAATAAAGATACCTCCACCCTGGACCCCATTCTTCAATTTTTACGGCACTCAAGACAGAATTTTATTACAAGTTCATTAATAAATGTCACCAGGCCGAGCTTTATTTAAATACCATTGACAAGGGTGCTTTAGAATTATTAATGGTTATGATGTTAATTTTTTCATATTTGTTCTGGGTCATCGTTTATTCATAATGGAAGCTAACTAAGCTTGAGAAGTAAAACTTTTTCCATATAAATATTATATATATATGCTAACACTACTGAATCGATTATCATGAAACTTTATATGTATTCTTAGACGTATAAGAAAGGATACGATACTTTTTAACAAAAAAATATATTAAAAAATATTCTTTGGCTATAAAAATAAGTTTAAGCGAGCGAAGCCGCGTTTGAGTGTCTATTGAGAAAATAAATTAAAATAATATTATTACAATATGGCATATGTATGTTCTCGTTTCATACGCATATTTTAGTTAAAATGCCGACAGAAAATTTCAATATTTCACATTTTTGTAAAGCAATATTCTTTGTTTCAATGACGTTTTATTATTTTTTTAATATATTTTATATCAGACATTTAATGTACAAATTGTTAAAATCAACGTATTACAAAATGCGCGATGGTCGTAGGTTCGATGCTCGTTTCGATTGATTTATTCCTCGTTCAATTTATGCTCTATATCTTGCTAAATGCATTCAATATTTTCTGTATGTACATTAATTTAGAACCAAACTTTCCAACCACAACTCGACAGACTTCTGAAAAGCCTATATAAGGGTGTATTCTATTAAATAAGCTTGGCTGAGATCCGCAAGCTCCATTAGGGCTCTTAGTTGAAGCGCCGCGGGCAACGAGTGGCGCTCCTAAGTACTACGTCGTACAGTCTGCTTATATAGTGGTAATTAAGAAATGCACACGTGTGGTGCTCAAAGTTCGTCGAGGGTTCTACAGCTATTTTGTGATATGTCTTATCTCAGAGATAGAATGGTAAAGCAATATATTATAAATATTTTTTTATATGTAATTTAGACATGCAAACTATTAGGCAGCGGGAACCTGGGGACCTAGTGTCGTTCCCGTTAAGCCACTTCCGTTCCCCACTTTCCTTGGAATCTGGAGTCGTGTTATGTCGCAGAACTCAATACTGGGCTTTACCTCATTACTCGAGCGAGGAATGAAAATATTTAATATTTCATTTCTTCAAGTGGGAATCGAACCCAGAACTTGTAGCATTTAAAGAAAAAAACATAGATTAATGTACAAGCTTCTTTTTCTTATTATAAAAATATTATCTCATTTCACTAACAGAGATTAAAATAAAAAAAAGCTTTGTAATTATTACATATATTAAAATTATTTCATATATATACTTAAAAAAACGTTTATAAAATAAAATACAAAATTTGACATATTCTTGTATCCATTTGTATTATTAAGGTGCTTTACCATCATCTCGTGAGCCTCGAGGAGACTTTGCACTCCTTGTAAAGAGATAAGTCGTCGTAAGCCCTCATTCTTTTCCTTTGTTACTTATGTTCGTGTAAAGCTGATAGTCTCTATATTATAATTTTACTATCGCTTGGGTAATTGTAGTTATTTTTTTATAATGGCGAGAGAAATAGTCAGCTTCACGCTGTATCCCGCACACAGCAGGGTAGGAAGAGGGAACATAGTGTTTAGATACTCTGTTTTCCATTTTCCGCCAAATTCTGGGGGCATTGCGGATGGTAGAAACGTAAAATTTGGACAAAAGTTTACTTTTGTAATCTGGACATCCACTAAGAAGGGATTTTGACAAATTTTAACCCTAAAGGGGTGATATAGGTTTTGAAAGTTTGTATGGATTTTTTTTTAAATCGGCACCGATTTTTATAAAATTTGAAATTTAGATTCTTAAAAGTATTTAATTGAACACGTATTTCATGGTTTTCTAGAATTCTCCCCTTAAAAGTGGAAATAAGGGGTTGAAAGTTTGTATACATTTGTTTTTAAACCAATTTTTATAAAATTTGAAATTTAGAGTCTTAAAAGTATTTCATTGAAGACATGTTTCATGGTTTCCTAGAATTCACCCCCTAAGGGTGCAAATAAGGGGTTGAAAATTTGTATGGAAAAATCTTTAAATCGCCACCGATTCTTATAAAATTTGAAATTTAGACTTTTAAATTTTCACTGACCACATGTTTATTAGAATTCACCCCTAAATAAGCAAGCGAAGCTGCGCGCGTCCGCTAGTATTCTACAATGTTAGTAGAAAGTGAACCTACAACCAGTCGCTTTTATAGTCCCATGCTTACGCCTCTGCGCCACTACTGGCCTCATTACTTTTAACTTTTTTTTACTTTAGTAATGATTGAGAAACTGAATCTATTTTTTATAAAACCTACTGATAAACTAAAATTGGTTTGTTAATAAAATACCCATATGAATTAATTGTTATTGTACGCGTTCAATGGACATTTTTACTATATTAGTATTAGAAGCATTAAAAAGAATTTATTTTATCACCATCCAGATAAAATAACGACTAAAACTACTAAAATAGAACCTATAGCGACGCCAACGGTTGACATTTATAGATATAGGCCTTTTCGATTGGTACGGTGTAAAACTAAATAGTATTAAAATATAAATGTAATTATTTGAAACTTTTATAAAATTTTGTAACTTTATATATATTTTTTTTGTATAATATAAGTAGGTGATATTTTTTTTTCAATATTTTATTCCAACGGATGTCATAGACATAAATTGTATTAAATTATTTTCAGCTGTATGTAAGTGGCTAATATTTTATCAGAATGTTGGTATGTATTAAAAGTATTGTCTTTTTTTTATCAAAATAAAATTTTATTGTTAATCAATAAGCAGCATTGCATGATGGATGGCGGAACTTAACGCCGGGCTTAATGCCTTGGTGTTGCCAGACCGACAAAATGAAAACCGGCCTCATAAAAAAAAAAATAATTTTTCTATCCTTAGGTCCTTATAGGGCCTAGAGAAAAAATAGTTTTCAATACATTCAAGAAGCGATTTTTATATTCTATTTAAAATTCCAATGGAATATATATTTAAATCAAGTTCTATTTTTAATTTGATGATAAACTATGCAGTTACGTGGCTATAAGTACATTGAGTTTCAAATTTTCCTTTTGTAAATGTAGCGAAATTTTAGTATGCTTTACTAAGCGAAATTCGACTTGGCGTTGACTTTATTAGAGTTCCCTGTGCAAGCACTGGTTCATAAGGTAGCGTCAGGACTTTAAGAAGAGTAAGAATAAAAATAATTTTACAAGATAGAACAGAATATTTCACAGAATATTGAAATTTCTAAATGTTTTTTTTTATTATGTATGAATTTGGTGCAAATAATTTATTATGAATATTGTCTCGTTTAGTACGGATATATGGAAACTATGTATACATATACGGTTTCTTTATAGGATTTTTGCTTCGACACCAGAGTCCCTGCGAGTCCTGGAGTGGAAATCGAATCCACAACTGCGCCACGAATAGTATCTATTATTGATAACACATTTCTTAATTAATGCCATTCTATAAAGCAATTGTCTCACCGAATCAAACATGCAAATAAACCTTTAGCTCAAGCGTCCACCGACATCCGACAGCGACTAGGTTTGCAATGCTAATAGCCACTTCCCGTACACGCAAATTAAAGTTAGACTAGAATAGTTAGTTATATTATTTTATCTCTAGTATTTTTTTTCTTAATATTTTTTGTGTAATCCAGGGAATTCGAAATACTCTAAGCAGAAAATCAATAACAGGCAAAATTTATTTACGTATTTCTTATTTATTTATTTTTATTTATTATTTATTGTAAGATTAATAAATATTTAGAAAAAATAATTTTAGTCTTGTATCAATATAATCTATTGTATTTTCATTATAATTTTACCATCTTATATCCATAAAACAATGTAAATATTTTTCGATTTTGGTAGTCAAATTTAAGTTTCTTTAAAGTTAAACAAAAGAAATTTCTCCAATAACGTTCCCGAAATGACGTGATTATGAATAATTTAAACAATAGATTGCTCAAACTTCACGTAATGATCCAGATCTTTAGATTTGTTCATTTAATTGAGAGTTCTTGTCAAATATAATCTCATATTCCTCAAGTCTTGTTAATTAATAAAGACTTTGAAAAGTTAAGATCTTATAAAAAAGATATTAATAAAAATATAGATAACGAGTTCTAATAATTGTATGTGTTGTTGTTATAAAATGAATGTTTATCTTAATACGCTCTTTCTGGCAAATATAAAAAGGAACGACAGACTAAAATTGTGGAAAATGGCCTAATTTCTAACGATATTTGTATTTTTCTTAGCTTTACGGTGCATCTCGCACATATCAGGATAGGCAGTGTCCTCCTAGGTCCCCATGTCAGACACTCCGTTCCCATTAAGACATTTACGTTCCCCAATTTCCGGCGAGTTCTGGAGGCATTGCGTATTGAGGAGCGGGAATCAACGACGCGCTTTTCCTCGTTACCAGAACGAAGAAATGAAAATATTAAATATTTCATTTCCTCAAGTGGAAATCGAATCTACAACCTCAAGTTTTCAATCACTCGTTTGTCCCCCTGGACACGACTGTCCCCTAACTGACTTCCTAATTACAAAATAATATTTAAGCAAATCTTAATTATACATGTACATATATGTTAAGAATATATGTACATGCAGCTTTGCAAGTTGTCACCAGCTACCACCAGCAATGGAGTGCAGAATGCTCACAGCCAACGAGGAGTTATTTAACCAGTCAACAAACAACTTCACCTCGGGCGGAGATGGACGTTACAGCGGAAATGACCCGGCGACGACTTCCCTTATATTTTACTCTTTTTCTGCAGCTTAATTCTTGAAGCTGCTTATGAATAGCTTTCCTTGGAGCTGTTCAGTAATGAATGTTTTTGTGAAGACAATTTACGTTATCTTAATTTACTTTTCAACTTTGTGGGAACCCGTGGGAGGTCTTTGTAGTTAGTTGGTTAGAAGGAAGATATATTATATACTTAATTATAATGTTGGAATTGTGTTTGTGTGTTGAGCTCAGCTATTGTTATTTTCACAAAATCTTTAAATATATTGTTGGATAAAAGAGAGCTTAGTGTTAAGACACTCCGCTCCTCACTTCCCGCTTTCCTACCGAATCCGGTCGCTTTGCTTGTTAAGTAGCGCAACTCAACGCCGCGTTTTGCCTCGATATCAGAACGGAAAAATTTAAATATTAAGTATGAACGAAAAAATTTAAATATAAAATGTATAAATGTTAATGTCATTCTATTTAAAACATATCGTAATTTAAGTTTTCACTCTGGTTAAAATATAAAAGTAACCTTCTGGAGGCATTGCGTGTTGAGTGGCGGAATTCAACGCCGCGCTTTTCCTCGACACCAGAGTGAAGAAATGGAAATATAAATTTAAATGAATATTCCATATCCTCGAATGGGGATCGAACCCACAACCAGTTGCGTTTAAGGTAACCAGTTGCGTTTAAGGTATCTGCCCCTGCGNAGAAATTTCTCCAATAACGTTCCCGAAATGACGTGATTATGAATAATTTAAACAATAGATTGCTCAAACTTCACGTAATGATCCAGATCTTTAGATTTGTTCATTTAATTGAGAGTTCTTGTCAAATATAATCTCATATTCCTCAAGTCTTGTTGATTAATAAAGACTTTGAAAAGTTAAGATCTTATAAAAAAGGTATTAATAAAAAGATAGATAACGAGTTCTAATAATTGTGTGTGTTGTTGTTATAAAATGAATGTTTATCTTAATACGCTCTTTCTGGCAAATATAAAAAGGAACGATAGACTAAAATTGTTGGTAACTAATAAAATGGCCTAATTTCTAACGATATTTGTATTTTTCTTAGCTTTACAGTGCATCTCGCACATATCAGGATAGGCAGTGTCCTCCTAGGTCCCCATGTCAGACACTCCGTTCCCATTAAGACATTTACGTTCCCCAATTTCCGGCGAGTTCTGGAGGCATTGCGTATTGAGGAGCGGGAATCAACGCCACGCTTTTCCTCGTTACCAGAACGAAGAAATAAAAATATTAAATATTTCATTTCCTCGAGTGTAAATCGAATCCACAACCTCAAGTTTTCAATCACTCGCTTGTCCCCCTGGACTGTCCTCTAACTGATCTCCTAATTTCAAAATAATATTTAAGTAAATCTTAATTATAAATGTACATATATGTAAAGAATATTTAAAATTCTAGCATATTTCAGTAGCTCTTCAGCTTTGCAAGTTGTCACCAGCTATGGCAATGGAGTGCAGAATGTTCACAGCCAACGAGGCGTTATTTAACCAGTCAACAAACAACTTCACCTCGGGCGGAGATGGACGTTACAGCGGAAATGACCCGGCGACGACTTCACTTATATTTTACTCTTTTTCTGCAGCTTAATTCTTGACTCTTATGAATAGCTTTCCTTGGAGCTGTTCAGTAATGAATGTTTTTGTGAAGACAATTTACTTTATCTTAATTTACTTTTCAACTTTGTGGTAACTCGTGGGATTGAGGTCTTCGTAGTTGGTTGGTTAGAAGGAAGATATATTACATACTTAATTATAATGTTGGAATTGTGTTTGTGTGTTGAGCTCAGCTACTGTTATTTTCACAAAATCTTTAAATATATTGTTGGATAAAAGAACTTTCTCTTTATTATATTCTTCATAATACATGTTTAAAATTTTTTTCAGATTCACTAAGAACTAGAAAGTTAGAGCTTGAGGTTAGTGCTAAGACACTCCCCTTCCCACTTCCCGCCGATTTCTGAAAGCATTGCTTGTTGAGCGGCGCAACTGAACGCCGCCCTTTGCCTCGACACCAGAGTGAAGAAATGGAAATATAAATTTAAATAAATATTTCATATCTTCGAGTGGGGATCGAACCCACAACTAGTCGTGTTTAAAGCCTATCTGTCCCTGCGCCACGACTGGCCTTAGTTTATCTTAAATTTAATATTGTAGCTGATTTTTATTTTTAAAATTTCCCCTTAAGTTAATATTCATAATGTTATCCTTACGTCTAAGTATTTGTATTTCATCTATTGTAAACGAGAATATTTCCGAAATAATGAAATGAAATAATGAAAAAAATCAATTTATTTGTGTATTTAATTGTATTAAAATGAAATTAATAGCTTTATTTAATGATACACAATTTATGAATATGAATATAAATTAATTCCATATTAACCATAATTCTTCATTAAGTACATTTTATTGTTGATCGACTTTTCTGTATAGGATACGTGAAATGGACAATGACGCGAGTTTCCAGTGAACGGTCCAATGACGTGAAGCGTTCAATAGAAAATGAAACAATATCTGTCAGAACGCTACGAGCGAAGAATATGATAAAAAACGTATATAAAACGATTTTTTGGAAAATGTATTTTCGTAACATATATAAAGGTATATTTTTTTCTAGTATTTAGAAGGGTATGTAGGGGGAATCTAGTGTTCAGACAACTCGTTCCTGATTTTTCTTTTGCCTTGGTACCAGAGCGAAGAAATAAAAATATTAATAATCAATAATTCTTTCTCCTTTCTGGGGATTGAACCCACAACGCTCGCGTCACAAGACAGCCTAAATAAAAGTATATTTATTATATTCGCTGAAAAAAGGCATATGAAATTAAAACTTTTAATAACTTCCCAATACCAGAATAATTTTGTTTTTGAAATTCGTATGTATAAAAAATATTTCGATAGTAAAATTATAATTAAGTTTACTAGATTAGTAAAAAGAAAAACCACTAAAAACATAAAGCGAATTAAAACAATGTTTTAAACAAATAGACATTCTGTACAATCTAAGTAGTTGTTTATTGGCGACGGGCGGTTCAGCTAAAAGTAATTACTAGGAGATTGGTGTCGCGACGTTCGCTAAAGTAACTCAGAAGCTGGAATTTACTGCTGGAATTTTTATTGTATTTAGATTTATTGTGATTCATATTGAATTTTTTGTTCTTTTTTACATTTTTATTATTATAAATGTAGTTTTTACTTATATTCGTTAGAGATAGATCTACATTCATTCATTCTTAAGCAATTTATTTTTCGTGAAATTTAAATTTAAACCAAATTTAAAGAAGCCAGTTGTGCTGGCTTGTGCCACGAAGTGTGCTGCAAAATCGACCGGATGTGGGTTCGATCCCCACTCGAGGAAAGCTTTCAACAGGCAATGCCTCCAGAATTCAGTGGAAAATGGAGAACGGAGTGTCTTAACACGAGACCCTCTGCCTACCCTGCTGAGTGCGGGATAAAGCGTGAAGCTGATTTATTTATTACTAACAGTAATCTGGGTATATAGTTTTTGAGGCAAAACCGCCATAGTAGTGTTTAGAAAGTTACTCGTTTATTTTACCAATTTTAAACTAATTATAAGCATTTTATAAAACGTAAAATATTACAACAAAGGAATGCAGCGATAATAAGTACCATTACTTATATTTACATTTCCTTTAAACTAATAAATCACAAAATCTGTCTGTTGAAAGTGCCTATAACTTATAACTTCCAAGCAACTCTTAGCGGTTGGAATTACACGAACAGAGGCTGGCTCTTAGCCAAACCGGTCAGGTATCTGCCTTCTTGTATAAGGTAAATTACGTTTGTAAAATAATAATACTTGTACAAGCTGTGAGAAATATTAAAACAATTTTTATTTTTTTTCTAAAAATTTTTGACACCTTCTTTCTCAACGTGACATCCTCCTTTCTAACGACATTCTAATCTTACCAAAAAAAATATGAAAAAAAATAATTGTTTGTACTTTTGTTATTTTTGTGTCTTATTAAAAGTTTGTGATACAGGTATGATGAGTTAGGTAAAATTTCTTTTAATATATTTCATAAAGCTTTGGATATAAGCATGGCCAAGTTTTAATTGGTGTTTGGTCTTCTTTTACCATATTAATTTTATTTCTTACTATGGTATTATTATTAAGTTTTAAAGTCATTGCGTTTGTATGAATTTGTAAAGTAGCTGTTTTAGAAGTCTGTCTTATCAGCGAATGTGTTTAAATTATATTAAAATTATGGTTCTTATCTTTTCATATTTTTCCGTAAATAAATATAAAGAACTGGTATTAAGTTGACCCAGTTAGACAATGTTCGTTTTTTAGGGAATTAACTTAACTAGTTAATTAAAAAATAGGTTCAGGCATAGCAGGCTTTTGTTATGTTCCATAGGGCTCCGTACCACAAAAGGAAATAAATAATTCCTCACTTCCTTCTGCCTCTGCGCCACGACCGACTCAGTTATAAGAAAATAAATTTAAATTACTTTACATAGGTATAAGATAATTATTTTAAATTAAAATTTATAAAGATTAGATGCATAACAATATTTTCCATTTCATAATAACGGACGAACGGAAAATAGAAACGGATCCCCGGAGCAACGAACGGAAAATACAAACGGATCCCCGGAGCAACCGAAGCTGCTTGTGGCTTCGCAACAATCCGGGTTAGGTTTTATGTGAGACGGGAGCGGATTATAACTTCCTAGGGACACCAAATAACGATAACGTTCTAACTCTAGCCTGTAAATACTTATTTATAAACTTAAGCCTTACCCTGCTTTCCCTCAAGAGTAATATGATGATAATGAATATTCCTTATAGTTTGGATTCCAGTTAGCAATTTTGACATCAATTATTTTTTTGTAGCTTCACGCTGTATACTGGAAATAGCAGGGTAGGCAGATACTTGTTATGTTCTCGAGTGGGAATCGAACCCACAGCCTTGCTTAGCCTAGCCTGTGCTCCTGCACCACAAATGGTCTCATGTTACTTTAACTTTTTTTTAAAATAAACTTAATTAAACTTTGGAATCATAATTGTGACTTTCACCCTTTGACTCCGATTTTTAATTAAGAAATATCATTTGTGGTTTTCTTAGTTAAATAGAGATCAGCGGTGGTTTTCTCTATCCAATATGTAATATCTCGAGAATGATCATAAAGGGATATGTGGGTTTTCTTGACACTAGGATAACCTAGGGGTAAGATATGTATGCATACAGTTTTGTATTGCATACGTTATGCACATACAGTACATAGGTAAGTATTTGGATGTATTATCACAAAGATCCCAAAAAAAAACTTTACAAGGGAAAATTATAAAGAAAAATTATGTATTACATAATATAAGATAAGAAGGATTTTTGTAACTGTCAACGAGTACAACGTCAGAGAGTATTACGGTATTTGAACATGAACATTTTTCTTAGGATATGAAACATCATTAATTTTATTTACAGTGGGTAAAGTAAAAAATATTTCTCAAGCGTTTTGTTTTTCCATGATATTGTCAGTAGTACCATTTAAGTGTTAACATTTTTAAAATTCATAGAAATAATAAATATAATCTTTTACCTTTCGTAGATGGAGAATAATTGGATTTTATTTATTTTATAGTGTGCTTTATTTCACAACTCAAATACTTTTATTTCATATTCAAAAAATGGAGTTTCATAAAACTTATTTTTTCCACCATTCTGTGGCATCCATCCTGGATTATTAGTACTAATACAAAAGATTTTCCAGAAGGCCCATGGTGACATCCTCGCTAGTACCTGCCATTCTGCGTATCTCTTTCGATTCGATCAGCTAAGCTGACTCCATATATTCTACGAAGAGATCGCATTTCCATAGCATTAATCTTTCTTTCATTCTTCTTCTCTAATCCTTTTCACTGCTGTATAACAGCGTCGGTGCCAACTCTTCATTGTGGAGGGCCAAACGTGCAGCTGTCTCATCAGTGCAACTAAGGCACCGTTAACCCTGGTATCTTTCCTTTTAAGATGAAGAATAAAGATCAGTTTTTTTTATTCATTGAAAAGGAAAGAATTTGAAATATGATATTAAGTATGTATTCCACGTATCTGTTATAGAATAGCCGTACAATTTTGCCACGACGCGACGCGGCTAGTCTCGTCGCGTGTAAGGGAGCATTCGAGTGTAATCCTAGCTAAGAAATATTACGTTTTTATTAAAAGTTTCTTAGTCATATTATTCCCATTGCTAGTAAGATGTTAGGTTTTCACGATTATTACACATTTTAAATTAAACTATTGAACCGGATTAATCCCATTTATATATTTTTTTCGCTGTTATGGTATATTATGTTAGCAATTCTCTAGTAGAAAAACAAGTGTAAGAAGAATTGTTAATTGTAATAATTTTTTTTTTTAATAGCAACAAGATTGTTCAATTAAATGGTTAATGAAAAGTTTTGAAAATAATTAAAATTCTGTCCGACCAGAGAAGCTTAAAGACTTCCATCTCTGTATTCAAATAAGCGGGGATTGACTTTTCTGAATGTTAAACGAAAATGTTATTTTTAAATTAAAGTTTAATTTGCCCTTTTTACACTTTTTTATATTCACGCTTTATTCTGGAGATAGCAGGGTAGGTAAAGGGAACCTGGGAACCTAATGTTGAGACAGTCTGTTCTCATTAAGACAATTCCGTTCCACATTTTCCACCGAATTCTGGAGCTATTGTGTGTTGAGTGACAGGACTCAACGCTGCGCTTTTCCTCGTTACCAGAGCGAGGAAAATTTAAATATTAAATATATCAGAGTGAACTATATATATATATATGTTTTCGAAAAATATAGATATATAAAAAATAGACAAGATTTATATATTATAAGATGTTTATAAAATATGCTTGTATATTTGACTTTTTAGGCCTAATGTTAGTTGTTAACGAGCGGTTTGTGGGGCTTAGACTAAGTATCATCCTTTCAACTTCAACGTTAACACCAGGCCCATGAAGCACAGATAATGGAGGAACTTTGACACTTTTATCAGGAATATTCAGAGGGCGAAAAATTGCATTTTCCGTTTCAAGTATTTTCGAGTTTACCCTCTTAATTTTGGTGTTCTTTTTTTGAGCCTCAGTTTTAAATATTTTCTTTTCAAATATAATGGAAGTATGTCTTTTTCACGTCAAATTTTGTTATATACGTAATCTGTGTAGATAATTTATACATTTACGTGTTAATTGAAATAAAAAATCAGCTTCACGCTGTATCCCGCACATAGCAGGGTACGCAAAGGGAATCTAGTGTTAAGACACTCCGTTCTCCACTTTCCGTCGAACTTTTAGAGGCATTGCGTGCATTGTTGAGTGGCAGAACTCAACGCCGCGTTTTGCCTTGAAACCAGAACGAAGAAAAGGAAGAGAGGAGAAGTATAAATTTAGATAAATATTTCATTTCCTCGAATGGGGATCGAACTCACAACCGACGCGTTACAGACACCCTTGTGCTCCTGGGTCACGACGGCCTCAATAAAAAGTTTTATTTAAATTGATATTGCAACAAGGTAGTTAAAACTTATCAAGAAAATCTGTTGTCGGCTTAATTAATTAATGTAGGTACTTGTAAATTTACTTAACAAAGTCTTAACTGCTTAACTTGAGTGCAATCCGTAAAACATATTAAATATAACATAGTAACACTTGTACTGGAATAAGTATTTTAAATATATAATTATAAATTTAAATATATTTCACAAGCCCGACGGTTGTGGAAATCGTTCCACTTGATAGAATATAATATTTAATATTTTCATTGTGTCTGTGTTAAATTCCGTCACAATGCCTCGAGAATCAAGCGAAGAAATGAGCATATTTAAAACTTTTATTTTCTAGAATGGGAATCGAACCCATAACCTGTCTTTTACAGGCACACGTTGTCCCTGCGCCACGATTGGCTTCAATCGTTATTAAATTTCACTGAATTTCACTTGAATTTGAAATTTGAATTTTGAATTCGAACCCAAAATCATTATAATCCACAAACACACAGCACTACAGAAGATGAGGACATTGGAATAAAAAACCCTACGTAAGGCTATTCATCTTCTTTAAATAAACATAATATTTTCCGCGTGAGGTAAGCACGACGTACGGGAGGCATTTTATCGGTAGAGTTCAGACGGAAGCAATTACACGAAGATTGGTGCCAGAGGTGCGGTGGAATTAAATGGGGAAGTAAAAGGGACAATAGACATTTTGTGAAACACAAACACCAGTAGTAAAGCCCGCAAAGCCAACAATTACGGATGTTTTCTGACTTAAAGTAACGCTTTTCGGAAATGGACGTTGTGAGTGTTAAGCTTCATTCTCGTAATTTGGATATATTTTTTTATTTTTTGCTTTTATTTCGTGATTAAAGAAACTAAGTATTTGAATATATTGGCATTAATGTGAAATAAATTTGATAATGCAAAATAACCGTTTCGTTAAGTGTTTTTTTTAGCTTCACGCTGTAACCTGCATGTAACACGTAGGCAGAGGGAAAGAGTGTTAAGAAACTCCGTTCCCTACTTTCCGCTGCTTGCCTCTCTTGCCTCGACAATGGAGCGAAGAAATGGAAATATAAACGTAAATAAATATTTCCTCGAGTGAGGATCGAACCCACAACCGTCGCGTCGCCTCAAATTTATTATAATACTAGCGGACGCGCGCAGCTTCGCTTGCGTATTTAGGGTAGAATTCTAATAACCCATGAAACACGTGTTCAATGAAATATTTTTAAGAGTCTAAATATGAAATTTTATAAATATCGGTGGCGATTTAAAGATTTTTCCATACAAACTTTGAACCCCTATTTCACCCCTTTAGGGTTAAAATTTTTCAAAATCCCTTCTTAGTGGATGTCCAGATTACGAAAGTAAACATCTGTCCAAATTTCACGTTCATACTATCAGCGGTTACGGCTGTGCGCGGGTCTTACCTCAGTCAGTGAGGACAAGTCCTTTTATATATATAGATATTTAGAAGTCATTATAAATTCATACAGTATAATTTTATTTCGTAAAACGAAAATGCACTACTAGGAAATATGATATCCCTTAGCCGAGACGCTTGAAAAGCTTATGAAACGAAAGCTTCGTCTGTGTAATGGAAGAAAATTGAAAGTTTGTGTAATAGTACGTCTACGCTCTAGAAGCCATAAAAATAAGTATCGAAGACTCACACCAGAATTTTAGATTATTATTAGAATTGAATGATATCTCGCATAATTCTATTGAAAATTAGAAAAAATATTACTTAATACGTAGCTACTTTAAGCACACGTAAAAATGATTAGATTTATAGTACAATTTCAACTAATAATTTTTGAGGAGGTGTCTACCTAACTAAGTTTTATACGTTTCATTTTAATATGTTTTCTATTAAGAAATAAAAAAAAAAATACGTTTTATTTTACTTAGGAAAAATAAATAGTTTAATAAATATAAGAAAGAAAAATAGTTTAATAAATATAACACTATAACACTTTAAAAATGTTAAAAACTGATATCATCATGTGTTTTTGGCACGTTATTGTTATCCACACGAAATCTTTCCCTGTCACAAATTACTTTTATCTAACTAGACAAGATCCACATTTTCAAAAATATATATTTATACCAACCATATTTAATTTATATATATATTTGTATTTAAAATTTTGTATATAATTGCATCTATAACTTAATTAAGCTATAATCTTAAAAAAAATTACGTAAATACCAATTTTCAGTAATTATAGGCTCCTAAAATAGCAATACTGCTGTCAATGCGAGGGCCAACTTAATGACGTCATAGATGTTTGGTTATATAAACTAATGACAAAGATATAATTAGACTAGAACGATCGGAATAATCGAATTTTATTTTAGAAAATATATTGTAGAGAATGGTTTTCATATAAAAATAAATAAATATAAATTTAAATTCTTCTCCTCCTACACACACACACACACACCCACGCAAAATAGCACACACTTATTCTCCACACCTTCCTCAATATTCATACTCGTACTTACGTATGTAACCGCTAGTAATAACTTTTTAGTCATTTTAGCAAATAGTATTTGTACCTCCAAATTGTCATGTATCTTCTATATGTATCTATTTTCTCCTATGAATACAGTTGTCATCCTTTAATCCTCTTTGAACTATGGGTATACATTGTTTTTTTAATCCCCTACCACAAGTGAGAACCTGGCGACTAGTAACACAGGCCTAGCTTAGTACAAGCGCCAGTCTCACATAATTGTAAGTTGTATTATATGTACCTACACATAAATGTAAATTTTGTAAATTTGTATTGTGTGAGAAATAAAAGTTATTATTATTATTATATATACTAAAGTGAGTGTACGTTTGATTTCCGTCTACTTAAATTTTATAGTTTAAATTGAAATTATGTAATTTTTTTAAATATTACTAAAAGATAGTATTTGAACCAATCTTGTTTTGCCTTTTTATAATTATCTATTGTGTATTCCAACCAACGGTATAAACTTTACATACATATGTCGTTAGAATTAAAACAAAAACAAAACCATCTCAAAGATTCCTATATAAAAACAATATTTGTTATATTTTTCGTGTAATACGAATTTTTTGAGGCCAATCTTGGCGCAGGGGCACAAAGTGTGACTGTAAAAACAACTGGTTATGAGTTCGATCCCCATTCGAGGTAATGAAATATTTATTTAAATTTATATTTCTATTTCTTCGCTCTGGTGTCGAGGTAAACGCGGCGTTGTGCTCTGCCACTCAACACGCAATGCCTCCAGAATTCGGGAGAAAGTAGGAAACGGAGGGTCTTAACACTACGTTCTTTTGCCTTCTCTGCTGTGTGCGAGATACAACGTTAGCTGACTTTTATTTTATTTATTTACGAATAATTTTATAAGTGAACTATGTCTTTGTATTATTCGCTACTTGTCAAAATGAGCCGGAGGCAGTAGGGGGTCTGTCAGGAACAAATCGTTGATTCTCCTTCGCTTCAAGTTGCGTTGATAATTGGAACACATTGTTAATTAACAGGAAAGGATTCATATTGTTCTTGTAGTTCACGAATGTTTGTGACTTAATTGGCTTGTCACAATTGTTGTCTCTCCATTTTCCGCCGAATTCTGGAGGCTTTACGTGTTGAATGGCGGATTTCAACGCAGCGCTTTTGCTCGTACCAGGACGAAGAACTGAAAATATTGTCAAGCAATTGTCTTCCCCCTCAGAGGGATTGAACCCAAAACCATCACTTTTACAGTAAAGCTGATAAGTTATTCTATTCTACATATTTTATTACAAAATAAAAGTTAATTGTTCAACAAAAACATTTAGCAGTTTATATAACCTCACAAAAATTTAAATATTGGTTGTGAAACAAAACACATTTCATTTCCAAGTTAGTGTCTGCTCATAACGGCTGGCTGGTTGCAATAACCTTCACAATATGCGTACCAATAAATACTGGAACTAACGTTATTGCATCTAAAATAAATTGGACTATTATATTAGGTCTGCGGGCTCCCGGAATCCGCACGCTCCCTCACGTTGCTGGCCAATCATTTATCAGTGTCGCCATCAAACTTCCCCTGACCTCGTCTTGGGGTATCTTCATCTGAAATCTATATATTTTATTCAGTAAGTAAATTGAATGGAGTAAATAGTTTTAGCTTATAGGGAGTCGAGTTTGTTTTGTGGAATATTTTTTTCTTGGACGGTTTTTAAAGAGGCGCGGGTTCGAATCTCGCTACGCTACTAAAAAAAAGTATTTTTCTTTCCCAAGTGTGGAATTAGAATAAAGTCTAAAATATTAAAATGAGATTTTCTCTTTCATAGATAAAAATATTTAAACAATATTAAATATTTTTTTAGACACGATTCCATATCAGTACAAATATCTTTTTCATAAAAATTTTCTTCATCTTAAAATACAATATTTAGAACAAGTGAATAAAGGCGGTCGGGTCGAGGTGGATTACAGACGCCTTTAAATCTTATCATATTCCGACTTGTGATTGGCAAAGTCGAGCAAAATGCGATTGTTTGTCAAAGGGTTCTATCAAGATTCAGTAGTATTTTCCTGAATTCGTGGAATCAACAAGGAATCGTTTTGATTTTTACCTTTAAAGGTTTTGACCTTAAAGTTTGCCATTTGCAACTCTGCAATTATATTTTTGTACTAGTAGAATTTGCCTCCAAAATTCGGCAGAAAGTGGGGAACGGAATGTCTTAACCCTAGGTTCCCTCTGCCTACCCTGCTGTGTGCGGGATATATTACTTTGCTGATTTATATTACTTTTTATTATTTTTTTTAACGTACGTAAGTAGAACTGAGTTAGGATACATGATTTTTCTTAACAACTTATATTATAATATGTTCATATCTTTTAATATGACAGGAAAATATATTTTACGTTTTTATAATATAAATTAAAATTTAAATTAATTTAAAACTATAAACAAATACTCTTCCGATGGTGGGTTTGCCCCGCAAACCACTGGTCCAGACCATTAGTGGTCAGGGCTCCAGAGAGAAGAACGCTTCGCAAGAAGAACTTTCTTCCTTGAAAGAAGTTTCTAAAGCCCCAAAGTCTCTTTCTATCTATAGGTATTTGTTCGATTTTTCTTATAAGTTTTTAGCTCTGTGTGTATAACAAATGTATTTTACAGACAAATCTAAAATTTATCTGAGTTTGTTCTCTAACTGGATTTAAACTTTTCAATTCAACAAAAACCAGACGCGACATTTATGGTATGTCCGCTTATTTCAAAGGGGTATTAAATTTTAAACATAAAATGGATTGCAATTTTAATTGATTAATTAGGTAATTATGTATGCTTTAATCTCTACGTCAGGCGGTTAGTTTGTGATGTTATACATAATGTTTATTTTAACAAAAAAAATATTAAAATTAGTTTTAAAGGTGAAACAAATTTTGGAAAACGTTATGTCAAAATAATTTAAACCTTTTAATTTGTTATCCATTGTAGTCCTAAGTTGTATATTAACGCAATGTTTTATGTAGTCTAAGAAAATAAATAAATTATATTATATTTAGAGAAATATTATTGGAACAAGAAAAAAAGGATTCACGGAAGAAATAGAATTTAGAAGATACACTAAAATGAGTATTATAAGAAAACCTGCAAAATCAAACTTAACTAAGTTATAATTAGCCTCTTCATATAAATATTAACTTATAAAAAAGTACTTATTTAGAAAACGTATAAGATTTGAACGTATCGGGATTCGAACCCGTGCCTCTTAGATATCATTCATGAAAAACACATTAAGGAAAAAGAAGGAAATTTTGGAATACATTCTATATCAGAAAATCTAGTAAGTCCTAAAATTAATTGCTGTTCGTGTAGTAAGCTTGGTAATATCGAGGGGTAAGCTGGTAGATTGGTTTTAGCGTCGACCTTTGCAGCCAATTTCAAGCGATAATTAAAATGTTCTCGAGTGGATAGCCTCCGCTAAACTTCTATAGGAAGTGGTGAACTTTATTCTAATATGTCATAATTTATACTTTACAAACAAGACGATAGGTATGTGCTCGATCCCTTCTAAGGAGAACGATTGTTTCTTTTTATCCTGAATATAGCAAGGTAGACAGAGGGAACCTAGTGCTAAAACTCTCTGATCCTCACTTTCCGCCAAATTCTGAAGGCATTGCGCGTTGATTGGTGCATTAGTGCAGTCAAGAAATGAACAAAAATAAAATTGAATTGAATTTTTTAACTAAATTTTAATAATAAGTATCTCATGTCATTTCTAATATTAAAAGTTTAAAGTATAAAAAAAAATATGTTTTAAAATAAATAACCTTATTGACGAAGTATTGATATAACAAATAAGCTTACTTGTTTTGCCTTGATAATATAAATCTAGTGACCAATCATTCCAGTCTCCACTCTCCGCATATATTTACAATTTACTCTGTCTTTGTATAAACTATCGTAGTTATCACTAACGAGGTGGCAAATTGACTCCGTTATTGGCTTTGCAAGGCAATTTCGTATAATAATTAAAATGTTCCCGGTCCATGCCCATGTGCTGCAAATTGTTGAACTACGCATTGACTTTGATAACTGTCCATTTACACCTTTAGAACCCGTTTTATATATATAAGCGAGGAATATATTATTTATTCATAATTTATACGAAATTTAATATAAAAATATATATTATATTGTTAGCGTACTCGTGTAAAAAGTGGGTAGATTTAGGTGAAAAAGACAATAAAAGAAGTGGAATTGTGTCAAAGGGGAACAGTTGCTTTTAGGCGGAAACCCTGATTGGAAGGTATCTAGTGTGTAGTGTTGTTATTGAGTGATACATGTCACTTATTGTAATTACGTGGAACCTCTCCTCTCCTCCTCTCTAATCCGAGTACGTTGGAAACATACAGACGGTATGTATTTTTATTGTGTTTTCTTAAAAACGCTAACCGCATCCGATTTCTAACAATATAATATTTATTAAATACTGTGACTATAAAAAAATATTATATGTTACATTCCTTAACAGAGATCCAAAAGAAAGGTTTATAATATGTATAATCATATATATTATTTTAGAGTAAAGCCAAGAATATCGAAATAATAAATTTTTGGGCGAGTATGCAAAACGTGATATAACAGTATATTATAAAACACTAGTATACTCGAAGTCGAATACCATATTAAAAAAATATGTTATTATATATTTTTATATTAAATTTTTTACTTTGAATACTTAGCCCTTTTGCCATTAAAAAATATACTTCAAATTAATATACTAACATTAAATATGGCAACACTAGTTGCTGTCATACGAGATCACGACGACCGTGCATCAAGGTGATATGCAAATGTCTTATAACTTTTAAGACATTAAAATTACAGCATTTGCAAAAAGTATCTAATCTGTTCATATATTTTTCATTGGAAGCCATTAATCACGTTAGCGACCCTGCGATAACGTAAGGCAGGCTGTTTTAAGTAATTTACGTACTAGGGACTTGTCATAAATTGCTATGTAATCTTATCGACGCATTCACTTTTTTAATGGTAAAATACTTAATTTTTTTTTATGTTCACCTTGTATTCCGTACATAGCAGGGGAAAGGTACCTAGTGTTAAGAAACCCGGTCCTCACTTTCCGCCTAATTTTGGTGGCATTGCGTGTGGCGGACCTCAACGCCGGGCTTAGCCTCGTTACTAGAACAAGGAAATGAAAATATTATATATTTTGCTTGAGTGAGAATCGAACCTACAGCCTGTTGCGTTTACATTCGCATGCTTCTCTGCCTGTTCTCTATAAAATAAAAAAAATCTGTTAAAAATTTCTGAAAACCCTCACTCTTATTTATCTTAAAAGACTCTTATTTATTTTATATGTACTCTAATTTATTTTGTATGAACTTTGTTTTAGCTTAAATATATTTTGAATATTAGTTATTATAACTAACTTCTAGAGCCTAACGACGTCAAATTTTATCGAATTTCTTCGTAAGTTTAAATCTTTAATGCTTGCGTGTGTGGGTTGAGAGCTTAAATTTGCCGAACTTTTTATATTTCTAAAAGCCGTAGGTGTTTGTGGTGCAAAAATTGAACCAGGTAAAAAAATACCAGACCAGATTTTCGTCTATTACAAAAAAAAAAAGTTAAAAAAGCCAGATTTAAAATTTATATATGGCTAAATATCAAATAAATTATACTTCAGTTCTATCTGTGTTCAATAAATTGCGAGGCAAATCAATCACCTCGTCGTGAACAGCACACATGGCTGTCAAATTCAATATTTTTCAAATTTGTTTCAAAGCTCCTTCCGCCTCATTCTGGTTTATATGAATTTTTAACCTTACATAAAATATATCGTTTGATATGAAAGAAGCGAAATAAAATTTTATTAAATATGTATTTTAATGTATTTATTTTAAATTTATCCTTTTGCTACTTCATTGCAAAAAAATGTGGGATTGTCAGTTTTAATTTTATTGTTATAAATTTCATTATTCAGAAAAAATAACGTTTTAGCTATTTCCAATAAATATATTGAACTTGTAGGCATTCCACAATTAGCTAACAACTTGGATCGCCTTGAACGTACTATGGCGTCTGAGAACTGACATCCCTATGGACGTCAGTTCTCCCTGTATAATGGGGAGTTGGGAGGAATTTTTCCATATTTTTTTTCAGATGATGGAAATGTGGAAATTTTCCATCATCTGAATTCTACGACTAAACAGCACGCCACTAAAAGCAGACATTGTCACCAGTAGGGTTCCTGGATTGGTCGTTTCCATCGAGCTGAAAATTGTGGAGGAGAAGCTGGGAAGAGTGGGTCGGGGCGAAAATATTCACCTCGAGAGGTCCATTAAGTGTCTAAAATCAGTTTCAATCAGTTTCACTACTAATTAAATAAATGACAACATTCTCCTCGTTGGTCCTATTTACAATTATTTGCGTTTGATTACATAATAAAATATCATTTATAGAAAATAAGTTTAAATCGTTTTTATATGAAAAGTATTGTTTCTTAAAATATCCGCATTGGATTGATCTTCAGGGGCCATCAATTGTCCGCAGCGAGATTGGGCCCGAGAGCACATCGCTGACTTACGACCCACCCTCCACTTACNAAAAAAAAAAAGTTAAAAAAGCCAGATTTAAAATTTATATATGGCTAAATATCAAATAAATTATACTTCAGTTCTATCTGTGTTCCATAAATTGCGAGGCAAATCAATCACCTCGTCGTGCACAGCACACATGGCTGTCAAATTCAATATTTTTCAAATTTGTTTCAAAGCTTCTTCCGCCTCATCCTGGTTTATATGATTTTTTAACCTTACATAAAATATATCGTTTGATGTGAAAGAATCGAAATAAAATTTTGTTAAATATGTATTTTAATGTTTGTTTTTAATGTTTTAAATTTATCATTTTGCTACTTCATTGCAAAAAAATCTGGAATTGACAGTTTTAATTTTATTGTTATAAATTTCATTATTCAGAAAAAATATCGTTTTAGCAATGTCACTGATATATCTATTCAATTTCCATATGGTATTAGATGATTAGAATACACCGAAGAAATATATTGAACTTGTAGGCATTCCACAATTAGCTTACAACTTGGATCGCCTTAAACGTACTATGACGTCTGAGAACTGACATCCCTATGGACGTCAGTTCTCTCTGTATAATGGGGAGTTGGGAGGATTTTTTCCACCATCTGAATTCTACGACTAAACAGCACGCCACTAAAAGCAGACATTGTCACCAGTGGGGTTCCTGGATTGGTTGTTTCCATCGAGTTGCAAATTGTGAAGGAGAAACTGGGAAGAGTAGGTCGGGGAGAAAGTAATCATAGCTCGAGAGTCCATCAAGTGTCTAAAATCAGTTTCAATCAGTTTCACTACTAATTAAAATAAATGACAACATTCTCCTCGTTGGTCCTATCTACATTTATTTGCGTTTGATTACATAATAAAATAACACTTATAGAAAATAAGTTTAAATCGTTTTTATATGAAAAGTACTGTTTCTTAAAATATCCGCATTGGATTGATCTTCAGGGGCCATCAATTGTCCGCAGCGAGATTGGGCCCGAGAGCACATCGCTGACTTACGACCCACGCTCCACTTACTTTCAACTGAATTTATATGGAAAAGAAAATTTAAGATATGAAAATAGAATTGAAATTGCTTGAAATATTTGCATTCAAGAAATTTTAGCTTCGGAGTAATGGAAATAACAATGAAATGTACTTACATACGTCGCTGAGGTAGGGTAAGCTTTTAACCGTTCTGTTCTTTAAGAAAGGAATAATAAAAAATAAAGATAAATCTATTCTTTTCAAATGTCTTTTCCAAACTAAAATTATATTTTTAAGCTAAAATTGTACAGTAATATAATAAACATTTATTTAATTTACTTGGCAAACACGGAAGGCCGTGGGTATATTATTATGAAACAGCTACGTATAAAATAGGACACCTAGAAAGAAACATCAAATATGTACATATTTGATGTTTCTTTCTAGTTAGTGTTACAGTACTGTAACCAATTATTTTTGCATTTAATTCACCAAGAAATTTCTATTACACCATGATCTCATATCGCCCCATTAATGTTTCGTTAACGATGCCGTATATCGAGGCCAGCCGTGGCGCAGAGCACAAGTGTGTGACTGTACACAAGACTGGTTGTAGGTTCGATTCCGACTCGAGGAAATGAAATATTTATTTGAATTTATATCACTCTGGTATCGAGGAAAAGCGTGGACTTCAGTTCTGTCTCGCAATGTTTCCAAATTTCGATCCGCTCTGCCTACAATGCTGTGTGCGGGATACAGCGTGAAGTTAATAAAATAATCACCAAGAAATTTCTGTTCCACCAAGACCTCATATCGCACCATTAATATTTCGTTAACGATGCCGTATATGATAGGCCTGGTTCATTACTTTCCCTCATATTACTGGCCATAGTTCTCTAGATTTATGTTTTCAATCTCTCTAGTTAGGTAGAGCAGTGCGATCACTCACGCTAATGGGGTAATAACTACTCTCGAAAGTGCCCATTTGTAGGGGATTTTTTTCGCTTAAATATTTCCTGTTTTCACGCTTTGATGTTAAATTGCTGGGACAGGCGAATTGTTTTTCTTTTTGTTACGTTCACAACGTTTTGTTAATATTTGTGTTTGTATTGTTTTCCCAAAATGGTATCGAAATTAAAATTTCTTTTCCTCTTCTTTTTTTTTCAGGTTCACGCTATATCCTGCAAGAAGCAGGGTGAGCAGAGGGCGTAGATGTCTGTTTACTGCATGTAAGTTAAATTATGATATATTCTATTTTACAACGTTTGAAAATAATATTAAAATTCATATTTACAAATATCTATGAATACCTGTAATTTAAATGTAATTTAAAAGGAAATAATTTAATTAACATATTTTTTAAAACATCTTTAATGGGTAATAACAAAAGAAATTTGAATTATTTTCATGAATTAATAACATTATCATTTTAAAGACAATTTCCATACATTGGAGAATTAAAAGAAGAATCAAAATTGGTTTTAATAGTATTTACAGTCAAAAGATTTGTATTCAGCTAATTTGTGATAGAATTTTTTCCTGTATATTATAAAAGGTTCCCAAGTCCTGTTTCCAGGTTTCCTCTTTTATCAGTAAGACAGTGTCATCAGCAAAAGAGACATTGGCTAAGACATTTGTTTGTAGTACATTTGCTAGTTATATCATGGGTATGGGATGACATATCATTATCTATCTTCTTGGACACTTGGAAAGATTTTGTGATAATTAGGTCCAATTGACCTAATTATTGAATTTAAAATTTATTATATTAATTTATTATATTGTATTAAAATTTATTCAGATGATTCAAAAATCATGTGAATAAATTTTAATACAATATTTAAAACTACATACTATAAACGTTTATTGTACCTATATAATATAATATGTATGTAGGCTTACTAAATTTCTCAGTTTGACAGGTTCATTGATAGTTTAGGGAAGTTTTCCCTTTCTTGTTTAAACAAACCTTCCTTTGTTGGTCCCTTATATAGAATAATGAGTTTTAGTTTTCGATAACTAACTTATTTTATTGTCCTTTTGTTTGTAAATAACAGTGTGTTTTAATTATTAGCAATTACAATTACATATTAAGATATTGTACAATGTCTCCAATGTCTGACAATCGGGAAATATTATATATCTTAACGTTATTATATATTTTATATATCAATTCTACAGTTAATGTAGAATCTCCTTGAAGACTGTATAGTTTGTAATGATTTTATTATTATAAAAGTAAGTTATCTAAGTTATCTAAGAGGCCAGGGACACAAAGTGTGCTACAAAATCAACTGATTATGGGTTCGATACCCTTATATTTTCATTTCTTTGCCCTGGTGTCGACGCAAAGCACGGCGTTAAGTTCCGCCACTCAACACGCAATGCCTCCAGAATTCGGCGGAGAGTGGATTAACACGAAGTTCCCTGCTATGTGCGTGATGCAGCGTGAACCTGATAAAAAAAATAAGGTACCATATTACCAATTGTATAACCATGTTACTTCGTGATAAGACACTCCTTTCCCCACTTTCTGCCGAATTCTGGAGGCATTGCGTATTGAGTGGCATAACTCAACGCCGCGCTCTGTCTCGTCACCAGAGTGACGAGACAGACTGCGCGACGACGGCATCAACTATAATTAATCTATATTCATCTTTTCAAAATACGATAAGTCCTACATTATGAGTGGCGATTAATCGAGGTGACATAAAATAAAGAGGAAAATTTAATTAAAAGACCCAAATTGGCTATTTAGATAATGTTCCCCGTAGTTAGGGGGTCGTCTCTGCGGGATCAGGAGTGAGGTACTAATGAAATCGTTACACCTACCTCGTTAAATGTAAAAATAACAAAACTTATTTTGTTAAAATAGACCGTATATTATATATGAAGGTTTTTCAAGTTTGAATAATCTATTTATATAAAACTAGTGGACCCGGACGCGGCTACGCCTGCTTGAACTGTAAGAATATTTTCGCGTCGGTCATACTTATACTATGCCCCCGAAGGCTAGGTCATTTCGAATCAGTGACATCTCCTTAATTATTTATTAGAATGTTATACAGTAAGCTATAATTTCAATCTAGATAAAATGCTAAAAGTGACTATTATATTTATTTTCATAAGGACGAATATCAAAATGTCGCGGTAACGGTTGCGTAGCAACGCGACGGTTGTTATTAACATGGCAGAATAAATTGCATGTCAAATTAGAAAGCACTTTAAAATATATTAGTATATACGTGTAATGTAATGTTATATAGCCTATAGCACTTCTG